>JANHMN010000011.1:73357924-73376404 GCA_030674055.1 Rhabdomys pumilio | reverse complement strand
CCCCTTCAACCTCAGCGCTCCTCCCCTTCAACCCCAGCGCTCCTCCCATGGTATATCCTGGAGTACAGTCTGTTCTTCACTCTCCTCTCTCGTCCACATCACACATGTATGTAGGACCGCGCTGTTCAAGACCACATTAGGGAGCCACCTTTTCAGTAACAACACTGCAATGAGCCCCGACCCTCCCAGGGCAGAATCTCAGAAGATTGATGGAATTCAAAAGGGGTTGTGTGCGCCGCTTTTAAAGATTTCCGAGCTGTACAGCGTTGTGACAGTTTACGGTCCCTCTCCAGAGGCAAGCGCAGCCGTGTGTACACATCCCAGCCGCTCTGCAAATGCACAACGCATTCATCTTTGCCAATAAGACAGCGAAGCTGGATATTGTTTGTATTGCATGGCGCGTAATTGGGAATATATTGATATCTGTCTTTTGCTGCTGTCTGCATGCTTTTCTTGGGAATTTTATCTCATCTAATTGACATGACATGAAGCCAATCAGCCCCCTGCCAGTAATGCGCTCTGCAAACATCTTTCATAGTCTATCCTTTGCCTCACACGTTTCATTAATAATTGAATTTTGCTTTTTATATCATTTGACGGTAGGAAATTTTATTTTTATAGGATTAATTGATATCTTGCTTCACGTGGCCACCTTTTACCAAACACTGAGAGAGCCTCCTCTAGTCTTTCTACCTAATTACCATAAGATGAGTCTCCCTCACCTCCTACAGTGATTTTATCATCCGTTTTGTGTGTGTGTGTGTGTGTGTGTGTGTGTGTGTTCTGTTTCTTGTTTTTTCTACTTTTTCTCGCTGAGATTTTTGATCCAGCTGACTCAGCAAAGCATCCAGCTTGCATTTTTCCTAAATGACCAGTCAGTTGTCCTAACACATTCACTGAGACAGTTCAGCTCCCTTCGTCTGATTCTCTTTGGCCAAAGAAAATTGTCACATGTTCCTCCTTTTTGAGCTACATTGACTGTGACAGGTTTGAGCCTCAGCTCCTCGAAGCTGTCTGTGCCTACGTAAGGGCTCACGGCTCACAACCTACACCCTCCCAACTTCCAGTACCCAAGAATGGGACATTACTCGGGAATAGAATCCTTGCAGATGTAGTTAGTTAACACAAGGACATACGCCAGAGTCACACTAACCTCAAGTGACTGCCGTCCATATGAAAAGGGACCATTCATATACATAGATGCAGGGGGAAGCCCATGTGAGAGCAAAGGGAGAGCTCAGGGTGTAACACGTGGGCTGGAGAGATGGCTCAGAGGTTAAGAGCACCGGCTGCTCTTCCAGAGGTCCTGAGTTCAATTCCCAGCAACCACATGTTGGCTCACAACCATCTGTAATGGGATCCAATGCTCTCTTCTGGTGTGTCTGAAGACAGGGACAGTGTACTCACATACATAAAATAAATAAATAAAACTTAAAAAAAAAACAAACAAACAGAAACACTATCACACCCAAGAGCACCAGCACTCACCAGAACCAGGGAGGGAGGCCTACCTCAGACCCCTCCTCACTGCCTTCAGCTTGACCTCGGAGTCTGGCCCCAGGGCAGATGTGAGCACACCACTTCCATGGGTTAAGACATTCCATTTAAGCCCCTCCATCTGTGGCACTTTTTATGGCAGCCTTGAGAAACTAATACAGCAGTTACTAGGAAAGTTTCAGTACAGCAATCCCCCTGTTGTGCACGGTTTTGCTTTCCCAGGTTTTAGTTATGGTCAACCACACTCTGAAAATATTAAATGGAATATTCTAGAAATAAGCAATGCCTAAGTTTCAGCTACCTGCCATTTGGAGTAGTATAATGAGATTTACCATCTTACCTATAACCGGCTCTCTGACCAAAGCACCCACACCATATATGCTACCCACCCACTAAGCAGCCACTGATCATCAGATCAAATGCCAAAGCATCATAGTGCTTGAATCTAGCTCACCCTTGTAGTGTTACTAATGATGGCACCAGGAGCTAGGGGTGTGACTCAGCTGGTGCCGCCTGCCTAGCATTCATGGAGCTCATGGGAGGTTCAATTCCCAGCACCATGTAAACTGGGCGTGGTGGCACATTCCTGTACTCTCAGTACCTGGAAGGTACAATCAGAGAGGAGATAAACATCTTTGCTTGCCTGCTTGCTTGCTTGCTTGCTTGCTTGCTTGCTTGCTTGCTTGCTTGCTTGCTTGCTTTCAGCTGGTCTTCTTCACAAGCCAAAGCCCAGCCCAAGAAACGATATCACCCAGATTTGGGGTGAGTCTACCCACCTGAACTAATAACCAAGACAGTCACCTACAGGCATGCCCATAGTTCAGCCAAATATAGATAATTCCTCATTGAGACTCTCTCCCAAGTTGATTCTAAGATGTATAAGGTTGACAATAAAAATTTACCTGCACAGAGATTTTCTTCATTAAAAAAGGAAGTGTTGAGTCTGCTCAGATGTGTGGTGAATTAGTATTAATCTCACGTTGTGCTAGATTTATGAGTTGAGCATTATCATTGGTGTGTGTGACTTCGTCGGTATGTGATACAGTGTGATCCGTGACTTCAGGCATCCACTGGGGGGGTCTTGGAGCATGCTCCCTGCCTGTAGACACTTCTGTGTATTCTGAAGCCTAGTCTTAGTCTTCTCTGTTGGGGGCCAAGCACACATTCATCCTCTGTCACTGAGCAGCTCAGGCAGACAGAAAAACTCACTTCCTGCTTCCTGCCCACACCATCTCAGCAGGCACTGCAAGCAGCCAGCTCTTTACAGGCTGCAAAAGCCACCCTCTGTCCCTCTGTATTCATTGTCCCCTCTCTGGGACACATCAGAAAGGCCCAGGGTTCAGACCATCAGCCCAGTGCTTGGTGGCTCCTCCTGCTTCCTTGGAGTCATCTGGGTCCCTGTCTTCCTTTCTTCTTCCTGGCAAACTTGACCTTTTTCTCCTGTGTCCTGTGCTGAGCAGAGCTAATACCACTGCTACCCTTAAAGAGACAGAGTACCTGAAGACCTGCTGAAAGGGGTACCCCTTGGTGTGTAAAAGAAAGCTTCTAAAAGCCAATGGACCATGAGGAAGAGAAGAAAGGGGGAGGAGGGACAGAGAGGGGGAGGTAGAGATAGAGAAAAGACAAGATTTTAGGGAGCTCTCGCGGGTGAGTGTCTCTCTAAATGTGTTTTTGCAAAGGCAGGAACTTTGAAAACCTTCAGGAAGGAAGTTTCCCCTGCCACAGAAGCCGAATCCAAAGCCTTTCCCATGATGGGGAAGCAGATTTGGGGCACGAGCTCCTTCTCTTGTGCAAATAGGATTTTCTGTATAAGCTTGCTGTGTGCATGAGTGTTCATTTTTGGTGGTGTCCTGCAGCCAATTTCTTCCCCTGGGAACACAAAGATGAGGGAACTATAATGTAAGCAATGTGATTCCAGAAGATGAAGTTTTCCAGTTTGTCACTAGAGTCTGAAAATTTCGGGCAAAAGCAAGCTGTGCTTACATAGGTAAACAAAGTCAAGCTTGAACACTCAAGTTCTAACTTGATGGAGCCTGTTCCCCAATGGCTGTTAGAGATGACCCTGCTGCTTTCTGATGCAGCCCTGTCTGCCTTCCCCATGGGCTCACAGCTTCCTAACAGGCTTTAGGGACAGGTAGTACAACTAGTTCTGCATCCACCCCAAGAAATATCCTTTGACTGTACTTGAGTGGACAGAAAATTACTCCGGTCAGTACCAAGACAGCACTCCACCCATAGCTCGCTGACTGGTGGCCACCCAAAAGATATGCTTATCTGCTGATTCATTTAGCTTAAAGATCTCAAGATGGGGTTATTTATCCTGAATGGCAGGTAGCCAAAAGCCCAATGGTGTCCTTAGAGACACATAGAGAGAGGAGGCTACATGAAGGTAGGTGACACAGTCACCAAGGGTCGCCTGGTGCCAACCAATGCCCTTGATCTCACACCTGTTGCCTCTTGGTCTGTGCGATGTTTCTGACTCAGCTGCAATCACAGTAAATTGATGTGTCTCTAGTTATAATGGTCCCTCAAAGTGACCGAAGAACAAGGGATGCTGTGAAGTGAGAATCCCACGAGACAGGGGAGCAGCAGGCAGGGCAGTCTCTGGGGTTCAAGCAAGCCTGAGACCTTCCCATCAAGGAAGGAAGACATGAGACCAGGTTCTCAATATGTCCAACACTCATCAAAGAAGACAGGCACCATGTTCTATACCTCAGAGTGCACCTTAACAGTGTGGGAAGGGAGGGGCAGAGGGAAGGAGAGAGGGGCAGAGGGAAGGAGAGAGGAGAAGGGAAAAAGGGAGGGAGAAGGAAAGGAGAGAAGGAAGAAAAAGGGAAGAGGAGGGAAGAGGAAAGGAAGAGGAAAGGTGGAGGGAAGAGGAAATAAGGAATGAAGGGAGGAAGAGAGGGGAGAAAAGGATAAAGGGAAGAAGAGGGAGGAAGAAATAGGGAGGGAATGGGGGAGGGAAATGGGGGAGAGACAAGGATAGAAGGAGAAGGGGAAAGACAGGAGGGGAAGGAGAGGGAAAGGGGGCTGGAGAAAGAGGGAAGGAGAAAAGAAGGAAAAGGAAAAGGAAAGAAGAGAGAGGGGAGAAAGAGAAGGGAAGAGGGAGGGAAGGGAAAAGGGAGGGAAGGGGAAGGAGAGAGAAGGAGGGAGAAAAGGAGGAAAAGAGAAAAGGAAGAAGAGAAAGAGAAGGGGGAGGGAAGGGGAAGGGGAGGGAGAGAGAGAGAGAGAGGGAATGAGAGAGGGAGTTCACTGCAGCCAGTGCTTGTCTGGGCCCCAGCTAGTCAGACTTGGTTCAGGATGTTTCAGGGACCCCACCTTCACCCCACACACTAGACTTCACCTGTCACTCAAGCTGTCTTGAGAAAGCTGGCTTCCTCAAAAATTTCACCTTAGGTTAAAACTTCATATCTTTTCCCATTCCAGAAGGAAGGAAATGAGTAAGCGGCAATTTAAATGTTTCCCCAGCCGATGGGGAAACCAGCTGAGAATGAGCAAGATTCGTGAATCAAACTTTTGATCAGACAAGTTTCCTCTCTGTTACGCATGTGTGAGCATCTGACTGTGAATCACAGCAGTAGCTGCCCTCCTGCTGGCTGGGGCTTCCCTAAGCACCATGGCCTAGGGTGCTCTTGGCTGCTTCATGCATGCAGAAGTTTGGTTAACCTCTTCACAGAAGGATTCATGCAGGCTATGTGCATGGGAGGTGCTTCCACACTGCAGAAGGCAGCCACGAGTAATCACTGAGACCAGAAGGGTTCTGGACTTTGTCCAGCTCTTGCTCTGCATAAAATGTCCCTTTGCTGGCCCTGGTCTGCTGTTTCCCTTGAGATATCCAGGCACCACTGGACTCTGGGCTGGACTCAAATGAATGAAGCTTAGCCAGGAGGGCAGGCTAGCAGGATCTGGGTCAACACGAGTGCAGAAGAAACAGCCTTCTCTGGAGATGGTTTTCAGTGAAACAGCTCTCTTTGTTGGGGGTAACAAGGGCTATATAGATAGACCTTGGTAGGAAGGTTGGGGTTTTCAGGGAGAGGAGTGTGCATCACTGACCGCGGCTGAGGTGCTGGGAATCCTTCATTTGCATGAAGAGGAATTCCAGGTGCTTGCTGGACATGTCCTTATAGGCAGAGAGGAAGTTAAACCTATAATCTGGCCACCAGGCTACATGACTATCTCAAGGGTGGCGGAGGTGAGGATTATAAGGCTATGTATGCTGGGATTGCAGGCCCAGGACAAGGAGGACGCAGTTCTACTCCTGCAGGTCTCAGGACAGATTTCTCTGGGTATGAACATGTCTCAACATCACTCTTGTTCCAGGCTGACTCCTGAGTCCCACAGCTTTCTGGCCCCACATCCCTCCCAGTGAAGTTTAATGTCCTCAGCCCGTTTGGCCAGTGACCACTCTTAGGCTGACCAGCAGCATTTGCCAATGGTCACTTATTGATCCCTGTCCTCCATTTGATTGGCAAGAACTTGATCCCCTTCCTGTCTTTAGCACTGGCTGTATGTATGTTCTAAGTGTTTCACACAGGCTCGCTCACAAAACCTTACAGCTCCTCCATGATGCACACTCCACTTAGAGCTCCCTATGCAGGGGAGGACACAGAAGAGTAGGAAACCTGATTAACTCACTCAAGGGCACACACTAGTCTGCTACACAACAGCCCGCCCCAAAGCTTGGTAGCGGAAGGCAGCCAACATGCCTCACAGCCCGATTGGTCAAGGCTCGCTGTGTTGTGCCACGGGAGCTCTCCTGGTATTGTCATCCAGAGACCTGACCAGATTGGAGGATCTATACTGGGCTGCCTCCCTCCCAGGCTACTGGTTGGAGGTCTCAGTTTCTTCATAAAGGATGCCGAGTATCTTCCCAAACATGCCAGCTAACGTTCCCCGAAACAGGAGGTTCAAAGGACAACAGGGAAAAGCCACGATGCCTTTTCCAATGGAATCTCTGAGGCTGCATACTTCCACTTCATCAGAGTGAGGTGGCAAGTTCAGCCCACACACTAGGAGAGGGGGGCTAGGCTCTGCCTCTTGACAGTAGAGCACCAGAGAACTTGGGGGACACATTTTAAACAACCTCAGCATATTAGCAGTTTCCACTTACGTGGCCCATCAGACTGACTCCTTGCTGTTACGGTAGGTACCCCTGTATTTACTGGTTAACCGATTTGACGGCCACATGCACAAAACTCTGCACCTTATGTAACCGGTTTCTGCCTTCTAGGCACAGCTGCAAGCCAGGCACCACAGTCTGGCATGGAGTCTCCCTGCGTGTTTCTAAGAATGGTGAAACAAGCCTAGGAGGCAGAGCAGAGGTCTCCAAACCTACCAGAGGAATTTAAGACAACGTACAGTGTTGCTTTGAAGCCATAGAGCCCCCATAATACTCATTAATAGCCATTGTGAGACACTTACAGAAAACCCCTTGATGTTCCCAAAGGCCTGTCACTGTATAGTCCTGACTTGCCTGTCCACTTTATCTCCTGTCTGCATCACCCATGGCCTGTTCCCTTAGAGAATTGCTTGGGCCCTGCCCTATGCTTATCCTCCACAGCGGTCTTGAGAAACCCAGCCTCTTGAACATTCTCTTGACACTCTCCTTCCCCAAGTTAGTCAATTCCTTCTCTTTGGTCCCCTAGCACTTTGTACAGAACAACCAAATTACTCTTAATAATCTGTGCTCATTCTGTCTTCCACCAGGGAGACATATGTCTGGGTAATATTTCTGTGGGCTGAAAGCAGCCATTATAGGTGTTTGCTGATGGGGGGTGGATGGATATTTCAACGGATGGATGGATGGGCAGATAGATGATATATGGGTGGGTAGATGGATGGATGGATGAATATATAGGTGGATGGGCAGATGGATGGATGGATGGATGGATGGATGGATGGATGGGGAATTTGCTGAGTAGATAGATGGTGAGTGGCTGGGTGGATCAATGGACATATTATGGACACAGTGGTGTATGAGTAGATGTGTGAATATGCATGTCAGCAAGTAGAGAGGCAGGAAGATAAAGGCAGAGGTTCTAATTTCCAGGAGTATTTGAGAGTCAAGTAAAAATGATATTATCGACATGTTCTGTAACCATTTGCTAAGGAAAATGTTATAGAAAATAACTAATCAGTATAAACTCATATGAAAGAGAACTCCTAAGATTTAAATACAAACATAAAAACAAAGAAGGTAGGGGGTGAGAGAAAAGGCAAATTAAAGAATAATTGACAAATCCCAGAATTTTGTTCTTTTGAACCAAATAAGGCTATTTGGGGTTATTTTCTTGTTTTTCCTCTAAAGAATTGAGAACCAACCCTTCTACCCAGCTTGCCTCTGTGCAGGATGCAGGGTTTACCTGCTCAATACCTACCACGACCAGAACTGAGCTGTCACTGTGGAAAAGCTCCAGCTCAGGGCTGTGTTTACTGGAATTCACTCTCACACTGCAGCAGGTGAATAGAGCTTATCCTGAGCCAAGGGAGGGGCCAGACTCTGTGGCCTGAGGCAATAGTCTACCATCCACTGCTGGGAGGGTAGTGGGCACCATAGTATCCCTAGAATCTGAGGAAAGCGATTACCAGTTTCTGCCCCCAGTCAGCCTGACCGCTGAGCACTGCATCAGCCTGGCTGGGAGCTCTGTTCCTATGGGCATCTGGGACCAGATCCATGCTCACTCCTAATAAGATCTCAGACCTTTGCGTTGTAGGCTGGGGTTGGAAGCTTCTGGGCCTGCCTGCAGCCTTCTCTCCTGTCCTTGAGCTCAGCACTAATGACACTGGGGCTGTATTGTCCTTGTTATAGGGGTGTCCTCTATATGCTGGGGTCCTTACAGATCCCTGACTTCTGTCCTCTAAGCCCAGCAACACCCACCCTCAGTTGTGACCATCAAAAAATGTCCCCAAATAGCTGATTTTCCCAAGTGGGTAATCACACACACACACACACACACACACACACACACACACACACCTAGAATCCCTGCTGTGCCTTAATGTCACCCCCTCTCTGACCCCTGGTTTGGTTTTTGTTTTCTTTTCTTTTTTTCTACAACACTGAAGATGAATCAAGGATTCTTACTCAACAAGGGCTCTGCCTCACAAATCACTGAAGATGGGAGGTCCTAAGGAGCTGAACTCTAGACTCTGAAGATTGTCCCTAGAGACTTTTGGATTGTTTTGCCAGCAACATTGACCCAACAAGCTCAGTCCTCACCATTCCACCTCCAGGCCTTGCTCACTTACTATCCGTTCAACATGCTGGCCCTGGGTACAGCTTAAAGGTGAATAAAGTCTATCTTGCATACCCTTGTGCCAAGGTACCAGCATCCACAAACCGAGCCCAGCTACTGGGTACCCTATACACACACACCCCACACCGTCCTGGATTCTGTGTGGCACCTCGCAGGGCATTAGCATTTTCTGCCCACTTTCATTCTTGATGCAACAATACATAACAGATGCCTGATATTATCAGACTACGGAGTCTGCAGAGTTCCGTACTAGCTCAGCACTCACTTTGCTTAAGTAAACATTTGTCTTTTGTGATCTGAGAACCTTCTGGAAGGGCTCTTTCGCATTCTCTAGCCTTAGCCCAGGGGTCACTGCCCTATACTACAGACCCCAAGCGGTGCTCCATGGCAGTTCTGTGACTGTGCAGAACCCCAAGTCATCTGTGGGTCTAGCTGAACCGCTGGCTGACTCAGCCAGTGGAGATGAGATTCTGCAGAAAACAGGCAGGAACCACCACACACCCCTCCCCCGCACCCCCCCCCCACACACACACACCCGTAGCAGTGCGACTGGGGACCTGCTGTGAGGAGGGCGGTTCCAAGCCACAGCTAGAGACTCTTCCAGCAGGTTTCTTCACTGCCTTCTGAAGACATAGGCGTCTGTTCACCTTAAAGATGATTCTAGAAATATACACTTGGAAATCAAGGTAACTGACGGACCTCTACTCCTGAAAGGGAGAGAAGTCACGGAGGGGTGAGCTTGTTGGGTCACTGTTGCCGGCAAAACAATCCAAAAAATTTCTAGAGGCAATCTTCAGAGTCTAGAGTTCAGCTCCTTATGGCTGCCCACCTTCTCCTGTGACTGGAAAATTCTACACAGGCAAGGAAAAACTGACTGTATCCAAGGGTCAGTGCACTCCTGAAACCATAGACACCACAACTGCCCCTCCTAGAGATTCAGGGTCCCGAGGAGCCTGAGACCCCAGGCTTTCCAATTCCGGAACCTGGAGCTTTAGACCAAGGATGAAGATGCGCAAGCGCCAGCGCCACCTGGCGGCGCAGTGGCCACACAGCAGCCTCTGGAGCGCAGAGGTAGAGTGAGCAGGCTCAACATTCCTTCTCTGCTGGGGTTCAATCTGGGCAGTTGTCACATCTCTGGAATATAGCCACCACCTATGAAACTCCAGGTGCAAGGAAAGACTTCGGGTTTTCAGCGGGCATTACTTCAAAGTGAGCCTCAAGCTACTTCACATGCTGGGAAAATACAAGTTAAAAAATACAGTCCAGTTTGTAGCTCCCAGCCCCAGCCCCAGCCCATGAGGTACTTACAGAGTCTGCGCAAATGAGGGTGCATTTGCTGCTCTTTCAACGGGCCAGGAGTTCAGTTCCCAACTTCCCACAGCAAGCAGCTCACAAATGCCTGACTCTCCAATTCAGGATCTGATTCCCTCTTACACACACACACTCACATACACACGCAGAGAGAGAGAGAAAAGAGAGAGAGAAGGAAGGAAGGAAGGAAGGAAGGAAGGAAGGAAGGAAGGAAGGCAAAAAGGATTATCTGTGCTAAGCACTAATCCAACAGGGTTTCCTGAGTCTGTCTGAAAGGCTGGGAGACAGGACAGACCAAGGGGGGCTCTCTGGGAAGAGCACCCCTCACCCTGCTTAGCCGCTCTGAGACTGCACATTTCTTGCATCTGCTCATCTTTTGCCCATCTATGCATTCTGCAGTGAGTTAGGAAGTGGTCATCCAGCAGGAGTGCCGGAGGCTCACATCCAAGGGAGCAGAGGAAGGCAGAGCAGGGAGCGAGAAGAGATTGGGGGGGGGGTGGAGTGGCAGTGCCCCTGAGCAGGCTGGAGAGAAAGTGAGAGCCCCGTAAGCCTTGGGGGTGACTGTTCTGGGTGCAGGGGGCTGGGATTGAAGGGTGGTTCTGAAGACATTCAGGATGCCTGTGAGACTGGAACTAAGGGCCTGAAAGGAGTGGTGGGCAGCACCCAGGGACACAAAAATCATTAGTTCCAGACTGGGAGGGGCTTGCGGGCCTCTGTGAGGACATGGCCTTTGATCTGAGAGAGTCCCCCGTGAAGGTGCCAGAAGGAGCTGAAGTGATTTTGCATGCATTCTGTGCTAGTGTGTGAGCTATGGCTGACCAGCATCTTGGGTCTTGGTTTGTGGAGACTTGGGGGGGGGGTCCCCTGAGAGAGGGGCTAAGCTTCAGTGAGATGTGGAAGCAGGTGAAAGTCATTCCAGGAAGCTCCAAGGCCTCACCAGGGGTGACCTGGAGCGGGCAGGCTCTCCCCAGCCCTGTCCCTGTGACCTCCAGCCAGAGGGGAGGTATACTACATGGGGGGGGGTGACTTTGAGGGGAGCCACAGACTGAAAGTCACACTATGAAAGCAGCCAGGCAAACCCTGCGGGACCGAGGCGATCCCGCTGAATTGTCTCAAGGCCTCTTCAGGTGTCACAAGTGCTGCAGAGAATCTCTTCCCTAGCCTTTTCCTGGTCCACCTAATAAAATCCTCATCCTTCAAAGCCCAGCCCATCTTTTGTAAGAACATCCCTGTGCAACTGCCACCCGTGAGTCCCTCCCTTCCTGCTCTAAAGACACCTCTAAGGTTATCAAATACTCTCACCTGCCTACTGTGTCAGGGACCAGTCCTTGCACTGTCACTGAGTGCAGCCAGCCCAGCGCCCAGTGTGTGGGGTGAGCCAACTGGATTTAACAAGCAAGCTGAAGCTCTGGAGGAGGTTCCAGCCTTAGTACCCCTCTGATATCAGGTGATGTCCAGAGCTGCAGGATCCTAGGAGCCAACCAGTAGTGGGACTGTCTCCCACCCTCCTGAAAGCCCCAGCCTGGCACCAGCTGGCCACAGGGCTCTACAGATGCTGTCCCTTCCTGCCTTTGCTTTCTTCCCCCCCCCCCCCCCCAGTGTCTTACCTGCTCCCCTCCCCCACCCCATTCTCCCAGCCCTCCCTTGTTTGCATCTCATATCCCACAATGACCACAAGTCATTTTAAAAGTCTTGAGAAAATTATATTATAAAGATAATTTAACCAAAAAGCATTCATCTCATTTAAAGGGAGACACACCACACCACACCACACACACACACACACACACACACACACACACACACACACACTTCATTATCTTTTGATTAAATACAAGCAGCCTACAGGAAACAACCAGAGGTAGTAAAATTAAACATGTATCTTGGAACTTTAAAAAAAAAAAAGTTTTAAATCAAAAAGCAATATCAGAGAACACACACCAATGTATGCAAAAGAAAAGAAGGAAATAATGAGACCCCTTGCCTTATGGAATCAAAACCTGCCAGAATGAATGCATGTTAGTCGGTCAGCGTTCCGTTGCTATGACAAAATGCCTGGGGAAATCACTTCAAGTGGGAAGAAGTTCGTGTGCATTCCGGGTCTCTGGGGTTCCATCCATGGTTACCTGGCCTCGTTGCTTTAGTCCTGAGGTGAGGTAGAAAAGCATTAGCTAATTGATACTTCATGTATTTTTGTGTATCTACACTGGCTATTCTGGTGGTTTGCTTATTTTACAGTGAATTATCAGTTAGTTTTAATTGTGTGTGTTATGTGCACATGAGCGCAGTTGCTCATGGAGGCCAGAAGAGGGCGTCAGACTACCTGAAGCTGGGGTCACAGGCAGCTGTGAGCCAGACGCGGGTGCTAGGAACTGAACTCAAGTCCTACGGAAAAGTAGCAAGTACTCTTAACTGCTGAGCCATCTCCACAGCCCTAGATAATTAGTTTTCAATTGTGACCATTCTGCTTGTGTCTTGGATGCTAGACCCCTTAGCTGATATATAATTTCAACAATTTTCTCCATCCCTTGATGTCTTTCCACTTTGTTGATAATGACCTTTAATGCATAAAACTTTATTCTGATAAAGTCTTATTGCTTCTGCTTGTGATACCATAGTGAAGAGTCCACCACCAAACCCAGAGCCATTGATGGCTGACTGTGTTTTCTTCTACGAATTTTATATCATCAGCTCTCTTGCAGAGATGCCTTTTTATCTATGGGTGAGGTAGGGAGTAATTTTTTTTTGGGGGGGGGGGGCATGTAGACTCCCAGTTGTTCCAGGGGCATTTGCAATTCTCTTTAAGCAATTGCAAAATCCTAGCTGAAATTGAATGGCCGTGGCTGACTGTGACTATTTCCAGATTCTCAGCTTTATTGCATTGTTTTACATGTGAAAAGCCAGTCAGAGTGGTGGTTCTCTTTAGGGAGGAGGTGAAATTCTCTCATGTCTGTTCTTCTCAGTCTGCTTCATCCATGTGGGACTCCCATGATCCCCTCCGATTTCATCCATGTGGGACTCCCTGTGAGCATCTCCAGCTTCAGCCATGTGCGCTCCCATGATCCCCTCCGGCTTCTGCCACGTGGGCTCCCATGATCCCCTCCGGCTTCTGCCACGTGGGCTCCCTGTGATCTTTGAACTAGCTGCTGGAATTTTCACAGGGACTACATTAAAGCTGTACACTTTGGGTAATATTGCCATCTGAACAGTATGGAGTCTTCCAACCTGTGAACATAGCATGTCATTTATTTAGATTTTTTTTTTTCGGCATCACCTTGTATTTTTTTTTTTTTTTTTCTTAGAAATCTTTCATTTCCTTAGCTAAGCTTATTTTAGTTCTTAGGAGTCTCCTTTTTTAATATTATTTTTATCTAGTCTCTGAGAATTTCATAAATGAATATAAATGAATATAGTGAAGTTGATCATATCCGCCCCCTCCCCTGGGCCCTCCTCAACATGCTACTATCTCAGCTTCTATAATTTTTTTAAGCCGCTGAGTCTGATTAGTGCTGCTCATATATGTATGGGCATGAGGCTGTTCACTAGAGCGTAGGGCAACGTACTGAGAGATGCACTACTAAAATCATTTTTAGTCATATATTGATTATGAAAAAACACCGTAAATGATCTAAAATCTGACACATGGATTATACTCATGTTTAGTAGAAAACAACTATTTGCCACCGAACTTAGAGAAGGGCATATTGATCATAGACACCGTCTCATTCCAAGGAATTTAAATCAAGAGGTGGGGGGGAGGTTCATGGCTTATCAAACAGCTATTAACTCTATGTTACTCCTTTTAATATATCTTTATTCTTTGAGAAGTTCATACGGATATACAATGTATTCTGGTAATACCCAGCCCTTACGCCTCCAACTCCTCCCAGACCCCTCCATCATGCCCAATCCCAATGAATTAATGCTGCCTATATGCCTATATGCTCCTGGGTGTGGGGTAGGACCACACAGTAGAGCATGGGTACCAGGAACCACACCCCCGAAGAAAACTGACTCTCCCCAAGCATACTCCAACTACCAATACCTCCCAAGCTAGAAGCGGAGGTTTAAGAGGCAGTCCCTAGCCATGCAGGAATTTTGACCGCCATGGCCTTGGGTAGGTTTTGTGCAGGCAGCCTTGCTCAGAGTTCATGAGTGCCGTAGTCCTGTCCTATCCAGAGACACCATACTACCAACCTTCCCCCAACCTTTGGTATTTACAAAGTGTCCTCTCCTACAATGTCCCCAGGCCTAGTGTCTATGTTCCACTAGGGGGCGCCTGTCAATCTACTGCCTGTGATATCACTCCTCACCCTTAAAACTGCCCCATGACCCAACCTAAGGACAGACTGGGACACCAGGGAGCAGCAGGACACACTGAGAGTAGGCTTTCTTAAGGTAAACTGTGTCTCGCTCGTGCTGGTCCCTACCCCACCGTGAGGTCATTCAAAAAGAGTTCCCTCCTCCTGAGGGTGGCAAAATCAGCAAAGGCAAGTCCAAACCGCGTGATGGCTCCCAGCAAGTCTTAATATTTCCAACAGGGGGAACCAGAGGAGCCTCAGGGCTAGATCGATGGTGGAGAGCATGAGGAAGAGGCTCTGCTGTGTCCTAGTGGGAACAACACACCCAGGGACCAAGCAGGACCATGCAAGAGACAAGGTGCTTAAAGGCAAGGGCAGGCCATCTCTCCAACTATACAAAGATGTCCTGTGACCTCCACATACATGCTGTCTTACACACACACACACACACACACACACACACACACACACACACGATGACGACGACGATGACGATTATAAGAGGAAGAGGAGAAGGAAGAGAGAAGAGGAAGAAGGGAAAGAAGAGGAAGAAGGGGAAGAAGGGGAAGAAGGGGAAGAAGAGGAAGAGGAGGAAGAGGAGGGAGGAAGAGGAGGAAGAGGAGGAGGGGAGGAGGAGGAAGAGGAGGAGGAAGAAGAAGAATTGTTTCCTTTAAAGGGGAGCATCCATGGGCCCCCAAATCACTCTTACATTTTCCCCTTTGGCTGGGGTTCAGGAGGCTCCTACACTCTAGCCCTTCGATTCTCTGCTTGTGACTATCCTTAGTCAATTAGAAAAGATCCACTGTGGTAGAAAGAGAGGCATATGAGAGGATTATCGGACACATCTGGGAAAGGCTCCAGCCTGAGTCAACATGCTGAGCCCCAGGAAACAGGCTCCCAGTGGCTTGTAGGAATCACGAGACTACTAAGCTGCTGGCATCCATGGACCACTCTATCCTGACCCCCTTACCTCCAGACTTCAAGGAGTCTCCCTCTCCTGGTGCCATGATGCTCTGATATCTACATCTCTGTGAGAGAGCCAGAACGTCCGCACTGCTGGTGACTCTTCCAGATAGTAAAATGTTTCAACTGCTCCAGAAAACATTTTGAGTCTCTGTTCATCAAAGAGGACAGGAGGAAGCCAGAAGTGACAAGGCTGAGCTGACCCCTGAACAGCAAGCCACAGGGAGACTTCTCATCCCCATGGCAGCTCCCCGGTCTTCTACGGGACTACAGCCCAGGTATAGAGTCAAGTCCATAAGACGGCATCTCCTTCGAGTTCAGCAATGTATAGGGAAACTGAGTCAGCAGGCCTGTGCCTACCCAGCCTCCCTAGACTCCCAAGCTGGGCCCTAAGACAATAGCTAGAACATGTGACCCTGCCTGCCAGCTGTAGTCCCTTCTCTGGTCATCCCCGTTACTCTTCTTTCCTTCTCCACACTCTGACCCTCTCTTCAGTCATGTCCCAGGCCTGCATGTACGCCTCAAACACAGGACAAGGAGGTCAAAGCAACCTGCTATGGAGTAGGAGAAGCCACTGTACCCTGCTCACCAAACACGAGCTTTGCAGCCATGAAGATGTTCCAAAAGTACCTCTGGGTCCCACCTCCTTGTCTAACACCTTTTCATCCCTGTCTGTGATTTATTGTGTGCTCAGCTATGGCTGGGAACAACCCCCCTCCTCCGTCATTACACGATATTCTTTTGGAGTGATATAGTCCAGTCTTTGATGCTGTTTCCAGGATGTTGGGGGGGGGGAGCGGAAAGTGAGGTCTGCGCATGACTGACAGCTGTGAGGGGCCCCTTGGGGGCCCTGAGAGCAACATTTGACATAGCTGAAGTGAGCTTTCTGAACAGACTCGGCTCTCACAGAGCAGCCAAGCAGCCCGTGCTGGGAAACTATTAAAAAACGTCTCATTTGAAAAATGAGTTAGGAGTATTCCCTACTTGGTCTCTGGCTAATGTAAACACTGAAAACAAATTAATCCTTCAGGGAGAAGAGAAGAGGAGGAGTTTTATGTTCTGAATGTGGGCGCCAACATTTCCAGGCAGAGACTTCATGTCTGGGGAACAGAAGGGAAAGGGTGGGGGAGGGGGGACCGGTCCAGGCAATGGACGTTCTGGGCTCTGCTCCTAAACAGCTGAGAGACTCAGCACACGTGGCTGCTGCCTCGGTTTCCCCATCTGTACCAGGAACGGCCTCTGAAGGAAAGCTATGTGTAGCTGGCTACCTTTGGCCTGGCCATGCTTTTTCTACCCTGTGGGTCTTGTCTCTGAAGCTCACCTTCGGGTGCGCTAAGGAAGCGATACCCAAGCATTTGTTCCTGTTTCTCCCATACCACAGACAAGCCAAAGAAAAAGAAAAACATAAATCTCTCCATTGTCACCGCCCACTTCTTCAGGGCTTTCCAAATCCATGGAAAGTCGTCCACAGCCGGCCCCTCTGCCTGCTGCAAAGTCCCAATGTTCTGCACTGCAGATATTTCAGGACCATTTTTAAACGGCTGCGGCTGCGCGGTAACAAACTTAACAGAGAAAGCGGGCGAACGTGGGTCGGCGTTTCCAAGAGATGTCAGTTTTCTCGCCACTACTAAATTGCAATGTCATGCTTGTCTTCGGGGACCTAAAGCTTCCATCTCTCCGTCAAATCCGCCATGCGTTCCTATCAGACACTTGCAATGGCTCCAATCTTGTTTTTATTTTCCACTTCATCTCCAAAATGAATGCTTCAGTCATGCTGTTACCACTATAAAATCAGTTCATTGGGCCTTGACTGCACACGGCCATCGCCCCTGGCCGACTGTATTGCAGCAGCTCTGTCCCATTCATGACAGTCACAGATGCACGCTAAGAGAAATTAGAACCTTGTCCTGAGAAAAAATACCTACGTTTCAAAAGCCAGTCTCCACACATAAGCCTAGCTGGCTTAGCATGTTCAGTGGTCTACGGGTCTGAGTGCAAACCTGACTCGCCACCCTAGCAGCTTGCAAATCACCACAGGAAAAATACAGTCATAGCGATGTGAAACACAGGCTTCAGAAGACACTGTTTGCCCCCTGAGAACCTGTGTGCCAGGGACTCTTCCAAATCAGGTTTTAGTACACACGGACCAATCAAGAAAAACTGCAGCCTGGCTTCACTGCCTTCTAATTTTTACTTCTGTTAACTAACTTTTCTTACAGAATAAGATGGCAAAATTAGACATATAATTTTTTTTCACCAATCCAGAATGTTAGGGTCACCCCACTGTCCACTATTTAGACTGATAGATCCCCAACTTAGTCCTGGCCTAAAGCAAGGGAAGAGGAGGGGGGAGAAGGAGAAGAAGGAGGATGAGGTAGAGGAAGAAGAGGAGGGGGAGGAGGAGGAGGAGGAGGAGGAGGAGGAGGAGGAGGAGGAGGAAGAGGAGAAAGGGATGTTCATGCCATCACTCAGCTTGAGCTGAAGCCTAGTTAGTTCTCCTGGCCTTAGCCATGCTGCCCCTGGTGACAAGAGGGTGAATTCCACCTACCTCAGAATCATTCATCAGAGATTTCTACCCAGAGTCCCTTGCACAAGCCTCAGTAGAGGTTGCCTCGGAGGCTCCAGTAGTAAAGTAAGAGCCAGAAGATGAGCATGTTCTCCTTTCTGCTACCCCAGCTTATCCATGAAGGCTCCTCGGGAGGCAGGACTGAGCCATTCCCAGTAGGGAGGCCAACAATTCTATCACAGCCTCTGTCCTCCAGGAAGTATCCATTAGTCCCAGGAATTCCCACAACCAACCCTATGACTCTACTCACTATACACACACTCATCAACACACAGAACACACTCATACACACTATACATACACACACACACACACAATACATGTAGAAACTTTAAATAACAGCTGGGGAGTTCACTTGGCTTCTGTATAAATACTAGCTTTGATTTTTCATGTTATATTATTATTTCAGAAAGTAATCTGGCTTCCACTGTGAGGACACTGCTATTGTCTCAAAGGTCCACATTCTTACTGGAGAAACATGTGTATGATGTATATGTCTGTTCTCTGTTCCCTCTCTCTCTCTCTCTCTCTCTCTCTCACACACACACACACACACACACACACACACACACACACACACACA
>JANHMN010000011.1:73335137-73350006 GCA_030674055.1 Rhabdomys pumilio | reverse complement strand
CCCAGAGCAGAGTGGTTCACACACATGCACACACACCCCAGAGCAGAATGGTTTACTCACATGCACACACACACTTCAGAGTAGAATGGTTCACACACATGCACACATACCTCAGAGCAGAGTGGTTTACACACATGCACACACACACTTCCAGAGCAGAGTGGTTTACACATATGAACATTCACACACACACACAGAGCAGAGTGATTTATACACATTTGCACACCCAGAGTGAAGTGGTTTACACACATGCACACACACCCCACAGACTCTGTCTTGTGGATGTCGCTAAAATTCCTTTTCCAGGGGAGATGTAAACAGCATCTACCCCTCCCCCTCTAAGGTCCCAAAGACAAGCACAGATACAATCAAGTTTACTGGGGAACCAATGAGCTTATACCTTGTTTAAGGAGCAGTGGGTGAGGGGTGAGGGCCAGAGCTTGAGTGGCCTTAAAGAAGCCACACTGGAGGGTCTGCACCCGGCATGGATGATGGGGAAGGTCTCCCCAGCAACCACAGAGTGGGGTCCCACTTCTAGTCCTTCCCAGATGAAACACGTCAAGCCTCTCCCCGAGGACACCATGTACAATTAGGGTAGAGTTGAACACAAACGGATGGAGGAGTGGCTGGAATATCAGCAGTCAACAGAAACAGCTGTGCTTAAACTCACGCAGATGGTGGCCGGCCAGCTGTTTGGGTCACGGGACACACCTGCGCAACAGTGAGTTTAAGAGACAAGGTCTGTGAGCCTCAGCAGATTCCCTGAAGGGTCCTGAAGTAAAGTAGTTAGAGCCACATCCTGGAAAAAAAAATTGCATAGCAGGAGACAGTGGAGATGAAGAATTGGGAGAACAGGATGTGCCTACAAGTAGACTCGGTGGGTGACCCCTGTGGGGCTTTTATTCCACACAGACTGGACAACAAGTGACAAAACACAGTTGTGAACAAGCGCCCTTGGTCAATACTGCTCAGGTGACCATTGGCAGTGGCTTTCACAGGCCACCAGAGGACTCGCTGAGAGCCCTCGGGCAGAGGTCTGTGTTGGCCAAAAGATATTCGCAACTCTGAAATAATAAAGTAGTTTATGCAAAGCCCAAGCACAAACTCGAGGTCCTCAAAGTGTCAGGGGTCCTCCCATGAAGAGATTATGACCCCAAAAGAGCTTAGAAGGAATCATCGAGTAGGGGACAAGACTCTGAGGAAGTCTCCCATGAGATTCAGGTTCTGTGTTCATCGAGGCAGAAACTCCCCTCACCTCCAGGATTCTATTTGGACTCATTCCCAGCCTGAGGCTGACAGAGTACCACTTGCCTGGCCTACAGTCTGAAATGCTATCTAGGAACCACAAAGATGCCGTCTCAGACAGAGGCCAAGAACACATCACTCCAAAGAACAAAGACCTCTCAATGTGAGCTTGGCTTCTAGATCTAGAACATTCCATCCCTCCACAAGGCCACGATGCTTCAATCCGCACAACTCAAACAACCTGGACGCTCTCTTTGGTACTGTTTTTGAGACAGCATCTCATGTCACTCAGATTGACCTCAAATATATAATGTCACCAAAACTTACCTCGAACTCCTGATTCCCCTGCCTCCACCCTCCAAGTGCTGGGATTGCAAGTGTAAAACCCCACACCTGGCCATCAGAAGGCTCTTTAAACACAAGCTCGACTCTCTAAAGACTCAGCAGTTCACACCTGTACGGAGAGCTTCAGGTGTGGAGTCCCACCTTGTACCTCTAGCCTGGACATCATTTCTCAGCCATTGAGCAAGAAAGGGCCATCCTTTGTCACCTACCAAGGTCACATGGCCACTCTGCAACCTGCCTCCACCTCTCTCAGTATGACTCCCTTTCATGAACTGAGATGGGCACATTCAGATGAGCAGAAGGCCCTGTCATCCATCTTCTGGCCACAGGGCAAGAACCAGGACCAAAAACACTGAGAGGGAGAGAGAAGGGTAGGTGTTTTGGCAGTGAGAGATGGGGGTGGGACTTCGCTGGATACATCATTGAGGGCCGGCCAAATTTATTAATCATTCAACTGATTTACAAATTTCAAAGCAAAGAAAAAAATGTCTAAAGTAGATAATAGGCCATTTCTCTGCCGCTGGTGAGATGAGCTAATTCAAGTCAGAGTAGATTACATTAAATGCAGGCTTACTGGGAAGCTGTTCTCGGGTGGGGGAGTTCACTGGTCCCCAAGGACCAAGGCCAGGGAACTCACCATGGGGAAGGGGGGAGGGGAGGGAGAGAGAAAGAGAAAAAGGGCATGCACACAGAGAAAGAGGAGGAGGAAGAGGAGGAAGAGGAAGAGGGAGGGAGAGAGGGAGAAAGGGAGAAAGGGGGAAGGGGAGGGGAGAGAGAGGCAGAGGGAGAGGAAGGGGAGGGGAGAGAGGTGGAAGAAGAGGGATAGGGGGAGAGAGAGAGAGAGAGAGCGCAAAAATGTCTGGGTTATATAGGGAGGAGCCTCTGGGGGAAGGGCAGCCCAGCTCTTCTGGAAAGTTTAGGGTTGGGGACAGGGTATGCCAGGTAGGGACTGAGGGATGCTGGGGAAACCTGGAGGTCAGGTCTTTGATTTGGAAAATATGCACCTCAGTCCCTTGTCCCAGGGTCCAGAGACCAAACAGTAAACTCACAAAGAGCAGTATGAATAGGATAATAAACCCAGTTAGTAACAGGACCACAAATTTTAAAAAGGGAGATGAAATCGCTTTCAGCCATAAGCCTTGTGGAAATGTTCTGAGGCCTGATGCACAGCCTTATGGGAATATTCTGAGGATAGGAAAAAAATCCACTTTCACCACAGCATAGACAGAATTCATGAATGACTGTTGACCCAGAGAGTACAGGGCAGTCGCTACCACCGGTTTCCTTCTGTAGAGAGAACAGACTTTGAAAGGAGCTCGTTTAAGAGGGCGAATGAATGAACTATTGGAACACTTTTGATTGGTAGACTATCTATTAGGGGAGGGCTTTTAGAAAGCAGGGGAGGTTTCTGATTGGCTTTAAGGTGCATGGTGGTCTCTGGTTCACACTATGTGGCACCTAACAGGGACTTTCTTGTCTGAATAAGATCAAGTCGGTTTCCCTATTTCGACTGTAAGAATGCTGGGTCCTTGGGTGTGGGATCTGAGTCTTATGTAAGTCACTCGGTAAAAATCACTGGGATGCTGGTTCCCTCAAGTTCTCGTGGTTTGTAGGATAGGGACATTGGACCTGTAGAGCATCAGGTCCTCCCGTTCTCGCTGTAGAACAGACAGAAGGGACCCGTTGCAGGCAAATCTTGACTTGGCATTTGAGTTGAGAGTATTTCATGTGTGACATATTTGTATCCGTGTGTGTGTGTGTGTGTGTGTGTGTGTGTGTGTGTGTGTGTTGTCACAACTTGACCTTTTCAACATCTTTTACTTTTTTCAATTAGTTCTTTGAGAGTTTCATTCAATGTGTTTGTCGTCATATTTGGCCCCTCCCATCTCCTCCCAGACATTCCACCCTTCCCTACCCACCCACCTCTGTGTCATTTTTAACCTACCAAATCCACTTTTCACTGCCCATACGAGTTTGACTATTTGCCTGACTCAGCAGGGGCTACACTCTTAGAAAAGTTGGCTCTCCCAGCAGCTAGCTAACACTGGCCAGCAACTCCTCTACGAGGGTCGGGACTTCATGCTTACCTCCCACCTCTGTTGAGCGGACACAGGTCTAGTATACGCTGTCATAACTACTGTGAACTCATATGTACACTGTCTTCTTGTAGTCCTCCTCTGCCTCTGGCCCCTACCACGCCCTGGTATGCAATGCGATATGTTTTGTAAGGCACAGCATTGTACGGTGGGAAGGGTGCCTTAGCAGCCGTGCTGAAGCATTCCACCACACCCCCCAGGTGTAGTATAAAATGAAGTTTATTTGGGGGCATGACAAGAGGGGTTGAGAAGGAAATAAAGACAGAGAAAGAGAGGGGACGGGGGGGGGGGGGGGAGAGACAGAGAGAGACAGAGAGACAGACAGAGACAGAGAGTCAGAGAGACAGAGACAGAGAGAGACAGAGAGACAGAGACAGAGAGAGACAGACAGAGACAGAGAGACAGAGACAGAGACAGAGACAGAGAGAGAAGAGGCCAGCCAGCCAGGAACACGTGGAGGGAGTGGGGAGAGGAAGAATGAGAGAGGTCAGAGAGAGAGAGGATGTCAGAGAGACCAGGAGAGGCCAGTCTTTAAAGCAAGCCAGGTTCCTATCTGGTTGAAGCTAGGTAACTGTTGGGAGGAGCCTAGAAGGAACACTAAGGTGCTATGATCCCTGAGCCTTCAGAGGAGGGGTATGATACACATGTCCCATTAGGGGCTCACCATTCTTCGGTCTCCTATTCCCTGCACCTCAGCTAGCTGTAGGTCTCTGGATTAATAACCATCTACTGCAAACAGAAACATCTCCGATGATGGTTGCGAGATGTGTTAATCTGTAAGTATTAGGAGAAGCCACTAGGAGTCAGGTTTAATACTACGTCCATTTAGTAGTAGGTCTCCCCTGGGCCTATAGCCTGTCTAGCCACAGGCTGTTGGTCAGATAATGGTGCCGTGTGTGGGTTTTATTTTGTGGTGTGGGCCTTAACTGAATCAGAAAGTGGTGGGTCACTCCACAGTGTTTGTCAGTACAGCACATGTGGGCGTTCCTTGCCAGCCAGTCACAATTGTATCCTACAGAGTTCATAGCTGGGTGACATTTGTGATCACTTTTTTCCTCCAGGAGTGTGCATAGCACCTACCAGCACAGTGAAAGCTAGCCAGTAGGAAAATGCCTCCAGTGAGCACCGGCTGGATCTCTCATGTTCTACAGCTCAGCATTGTGGTGCCTTCAGTAATAGGGTCTTGTTGTCAAGTTCTAGAAAGTAACCAAAAACACTGTCAGTCGCCTGTAATGTTTGGAAGTCTCTGAGACCTCACTGACTAATAACTCCAAAAGAGGTAACCCGTTCTTGACTCTGGGCTTTTTTGTTAGTCTATGGTGTCTAGAAAGGGCATTGTCACCCCATTATGAGGTAATTCCACTTTAATTCTTTTATATATAACACCCTAAAGACCCCATGAGAACACTCCTGCATCAGATATACACATTCATCAAAGTGGCAAAATATAAAATCAAGACACAAAAAATAGGAGTCTTCCTGTGTACAAATGAAAAAACACATCCAGAAAAGAGTTAAGGAAACAGTACAATGTATTATGGAATAGCATTTACCATGCAAACGTGAAGTAGAGGATGGGAAGCCATGCCAGGAAGCTTGGTAAGGTAGAGCAGGTCTGAGATCCCGGAAACTCTGGGCACACACCTGAGACGGTAGGCCCCTCCCAGCTCCCTGCCAGCTTCCTGGCCTGGAACACCGGCCACACTTCCCACATAAGGAAATGTAACCTGTGGCCCAGAACAGAGTTCTCTGCTAATGAGATATCTAGAGGCCCTGAGGGTTTAGCCAATAAGCTTCCCTTCCCAGACATTCCTCCCTGCAAAAGGTATTTAATCTCAGGTCCACCCTGAGGAGTTTTCTACAATAAACAATTTGGAACCAAAGATTCTTTTATCTACCACCGCATGGGGAACGCGAAGGAGGCCTTCACCTACAGAGCCCTTGCCTAAGTCTCCCCTAGATGGCCTCTCTGTACTTCCAGACAACTGCTGCTACCTTCACCAATAAGCCAGGAGTCCCCACCCCCCACCCCCATGGCTTCCCACATCCGAGACTGCATTTTCACACGCCCGGAGCAGTGGCTTCCTTCCCTGAAGCCCAGCACCCAACAGTAGTGTTAGAGAAACACAGTCCAGCACTCCTCGAGGAGTTTCGCCTCCCCAGCAGCCGTGCCCAGTGGTGGGGCAGGACATGGACCAGTAAAGACCAGAGTTTGGATCCCCGACACCCAATAAAAAGCCCAGGAGGACATGGTAGCCAGCCCAGAACCTCAGAAACAGGAAGTCAGTGAGAAGGTGTCCCAGGATAGGCTGCCTAGATAGACAAATCCAGGACCTCTAGGGTGAAGTGAGAGACCCTGCCTCACTACTAAAGGCAGATCAAAGGTAGAGGCAATCAAAGAAGACACTTGACATAGATCTCTGGACACACACCACACACACACTCACACTACATACATACCACACACACACACTACATACACACCACACACACCAGTACACAACACACTCCACATACACACCACATATACCATATACATAATACACACTCCACACACACACACACACTTTACATACATACTACATAAACACACACATACCACATACACTTGCACATACACCACAAACACATCACACATACACATCACAGACACTCCACATACACACACATGACATACACACATTTATACATGCACACACATACACACTCCACACACACACACAAATACATGCCACATACACACTCTACATATACACAAACACATACCATATACACACACACTGTGCATACACTACATACACACACACACACACACACCACTTATACAAGCAGTACAAAAATAAATAAATAAATAAATAAATAAATAAATAAATGTTGCTTTGGTGTTTCCAAGCAGTTTCCCGAGGATGGTGGTGAGCAACCCCAACCTTGGTAGAAGAGGCAGACCTTGTGTGGAAGGCAATAGAAGGATAGAGAGGCTCAGAGGAAACTTAGAGGGAAGAATCTCACAGAGCAAACAGTGGGCAGGGGTGGGTGGGCTGCGCAGTTACCGCCATGGCTGTTCCTGCGCCATTCATACATACCTTACTTTATTTCATACAATATATATTATTTTGGCGGCTGTGTTATAAACCTTGAAGCGTAGGATGCTGTAAGAGTTACATAAACTAAAATTAGCGCACAGTCTCTGTCTTCAAAAGTAGAAGAAACGTAATGGAAATACCACAGGCTCTGGAGCCCAGCTTCCCAGATAAGAACCCAGCTTCCCCACACTGTGATGGGCAGGTGGCCAGAGCAAAGCTCCACAGCCAGAGAGACTCTGGTAGCAGGCTCTTCTCAGCTCTAGAAGCCAGGAGTCCCAGAGTTGAGCCCCCAGAAGAAGCAGTCCGTGGGCAGGCTCTGTCCCTGGCTTGTGAACAATGGTCTTCTGGCTGTCCACACATGGCCTCTTCCCTGTATGTCTGCCAGAGGAAGAGGATTGCCCACGCTCTGATGTCTTGTCCCTTCTTTTCTTCTCCCATTTGTTTTTAAAACAGGGTCTCATCTCATGTAGCCCAGGCTGGCCTGACACTCACCATGTAGTCAAGAATGCCCTTGAACTCCTGATCCTCCGACCTCCACCTCCCAAGTGCTAGGATTATAAACATGTGCCACCATGTCTGGCCTTTTCCTCTATTGAAGAAGTGACAAAGATAGTAGACCAGTCCTTCGAGACCCAAACTCCATATACACTCAGGGTTTCAAGACATGAAGTTTAGAATCTGTCTTAGTTAGGGTTTTGCTGCTGTGAACAGACACCGTGACCAAGGCAACTCTTATAAGGACAACATTTAATTGGGGCTGGCTCACAGGTTCAGAGGTTCAGTCTATTATCATCAAGACGGGAACATGGCAGCATCCAGACAGGCATGGTGCAGGAGGAGCTGAGAGTTCTACATCTTCATCTGAAAGCTGCTAGGAGAAGACTGACTTCCAGGAAGCGAGGATGAAGGTCTTAAAGCCCACACCCACAGTGACACACTTACTCCAACAAGGCCACACCTTCTAATAGTGCCACTCCCTGGGCTGAGCATATACAAACCATCACAGAATCCCATCATTGAGCCTATAGTGCTATGCTTCTCCTCTTTCTGTTTAGTCTGCTCACCGTAGGCTAGAGATGGTTGTAACATCTACTCAGGAGGCTGTTGCAAGGATGAGATAACCCATGCCTGCAAAACATGACTCATCTCCAGGGGATTAAGCCATAGTTCACCCTGAGTGACCACAGCCTGGGAATCTGGATTCAAGCTTCCTTGACTGGCTTGCTCCACCATGGAAGCAGACATAGGAACTTTAAAGAATGTTTAAGAACCACTGTAAATCAAAGCATCGACCAAGCACACTGGTGGGGAAACAGACAGGGAGAGACTCTGCAAAGCAGGGAAACCTCTTCTCCCCAGATGCCATCTGAAAATGTTCGTAGCTTTTGAGTTGGTAGAAGCTAGTGTCCTGATAAATTAATACATTCCAAACGTTTTACTGAATAGCCACAAAGTTGTAAGTAATCAATAAAGGGACTGTAAATAATTGGCTATTATCCAGACAGAGATAATTTGGGCTTTTAATATGCTGTATCCCACCCAACTCTCCGCAATCGTGCTGTCAATCACGTGGTGTCCGGGAACATCAGCTCATTGCATCCGGCTCCTGGCATAGAGCAACGTTCAAAAATAACACTTATTACTTGATTCAATATTTGAATTATGAACGAACCAATTACTTTAGCAAGAGCAGCAATGCAGGAGTGGAACACCTTGCCTTGGGTCCTTTTTGTTTGGTTGGTTTGGGGGTTTTGTTTTGTTTTGGTTTGGTTTTTGTTTTTCAAGACAGAGCTTCTCTGAATAGCCTTAGCTGTCCTGGAATTTACTTTGTAGACCAAGATGGCCTCAAACTTACAGAGATCCACCTGCCTCTGCCTCCCAAATGCTGGGCTTAAAGCCACCACTGCCGGCTCCTTGGGACATTTTTTTTTAAGAATTATTTATTTATTTTATTTATGTGAGTACACTGTATCTGTCTCCAGACACACCAGAAAAGGGCATCGGATCCCATTCCAGATGGTTGTGAGACACCATGTGGTTGCTGGGAAGTGAACTCAGGACCTCTGGAAGAGCATCCAGTGCTCTTAACCACTGAGCCATCTTTCCTTGGATCATCCTTTTTTTTTTTTTTTTTTTTTTTTTTTTGGTTTTTCGAGACAGGGTTTCTCTGTGTAGCCCTGGCTGTCCTAGAACTCACTCTGTAGACCAGGCTGGCCTCAAACTCAGAAATCCACCTGCCTCTGCCTCCCAAGTGCTGGGATTAAAGGCGTGCACCACCACTGCCCGGCTCCTTGGATCATTCTTAAGACATACATTTCAATTTGTTTCTACATAGTTGTAAGCCAGCCACTCCCAATTTAGTATTGGGGGGAGCATGTTGTGCGTTGAAGGAACTCTGAGCCTGAGCATAAAGCAGGGGTTGCCGTTTCATGACCAGATTCAGCGATGTCCACATCCTTGTTTATATTAGACCACACTACCCTGCTCCCATCTGACAGTTAAGTCACCAACACCATTCTGCCGTGTGGCTGTCAGCTGCTGCGGAGACTCCAGCACAGCCATGCCTGCTGTTTGAGTGCAGTTCTTCCTGGGGCCAGCAGGAGGCGCTAAGGGAAAGGCGAGCAAGCTGTCACACAGCCTGATCTCTGAAGTGAGATGGCAAAGCAGCATCCGTGAGGAGTCCCTCTTTGTTTTGGAATGCCAGCGATGAGGATCTATTTTACATTATTCTGAAGTGAGGTGCTTTTTTTTACTGCAGTCTTACTCTCTTGGCAGATCTGATCCATTATTTGTCTGCGGCTTCGCCCTCTGGCTGTGCCCAGAAGGGCTTCTCGGGATGGATGCCTTTCATCTTTCTCTATTCTGCCTCTCACATTGTAACTCTCTCTGAATCTAAAAATAGGATTTTGCTGCTAAATTTAAACCATGCTGGGTCGGCGGTGTTTTAGTACTGATTCCTTAGCTACCTGTCTGTGTGTCTTCCTGGGTCCTAGACGGAGCAAGCCTTGCATGGCTCACTCCTGTGGCTTTATCTAGGAATAACGATAATACCAAAAGATGGGCCGTTTCCGTGTTCTCTGAAACACCCAAGAACCCAGCGGAGAGACTCAGAAAAGTTCTCACTGAAGAAATTGTAAGATTAAATGATTTTTACAAAAATGAGACTGGGAAGATGGCTCAGTAAAGTGCTTCCTGTGTGAGGTTGAGGACTGAATTCAGTCCCCAGAAGTCACATAAAATAAAATAACCCCAACTGAGGGAAACAGAGACAAGAGGATCCCTGGGGATTGCTAGCCAGACAGTTTAGCCAAATTGATGAGCTTCAGGTTCAGAGAGAGATCCTGTCTCAAAAACCAAGGTGCAGAATAAATATGGTGCTTACTTCATTTCAACCCTTCCCTCTTTCCCCTGCATCTCCTACCATGCTCCCACCCATCTCAAATTCTTACCTCCTTAATTATTAATGCTTACATATGCATACACACACACACACACACACACACACACACACACACACACAACTGGGTCTGCCTGTGCAGGTGTGAAAGCTGCAGAACCAGAACAAAGCCTTCCCAGGCCATGAGGAGGTGTGGACCATACACCCTTGAATCACTTTGTTATATAAACTACGGTATACTATATAAAAAACAAAAACAAAAACAAAAACAAACAAACAAAAAACAGAATTGTTACCATAGAATGTAGTCAATACAAAATTATGCTTTAGAATAAAAAAAACAGTGTGGGGCTTGAGAGATGGCTCAGTGGTTAAGAGCAAAGACTGCTCTTCCAAAGGTCCTGAGTTCAATTCCCAGCAACCACATGGTGGTTCGCAACCATCTGTAATGGGATCTGATGCCCTCTTCTGGTGTGTCTGAAGACAGCTACAGTGTACTCATATACATTAAATAAATAAATAATTCTTTTTAAAAAAGAAAAAGAAAAAAGTGTATTTTCTTTCATAGTTCTTTACGCCAGAGTCTATCTCTTTGTGTGGATTTAAGCTGCCACGCAGAGTTCTTTTGTTTCCCTGAAGGACTCCTTTCACGATTCAGTGTAGCACAGAACTGACAGAAACAAATCAGCTGATAGCAACAAATCGATTCTAATTCTGTTCAATGAATGTCTTCATTTCTCCTTCATTTTGTGAAGGGTAGTTTTGCTGGGCATAGAATTCTCAGTTGACAATATTTTTTTTTCTTTCAATATTTTGAAAACTGCCTGTTGTGGAATATATCCACATACTCCACCAGTTTAGTCAGAAACAGAACTACAGACGCCAAAAAGCAAGGTTAGTACACTTAGAGACGTCCCCAGAACTACGGACTTTGATGGATTAGGTCTTTGTTTTTATTTTGACTGGTATTCCTGTCTATACTCTGTGCTCAGTTTTACAGCCTGAGTGGAATCAGTTGTGTTAAGATCTGGGGGCCTGTTACATGTCTTTTAGCTTTCATAATTGTTTTGTTTGTGATTCGGCAGGAAACATTTTTATTAATTCTTTGAGAATGCCACACAATGTACTTTGATCATATTTAGCTCCGACCCCTTCCTTAACTCCTCCCAGTTCCTCCTTACCCACCATCAACTCATCTCATGTCTTCTCCTTCTCCTTCTCCTTCTCCTTCTCCTTCTCCTTCTCCTTCTCCTTCTCCTTCTCCTTCTCCTTCTCCTTCTCCTTCTCCTTCTCCTCCTTCTCCTTCTCCTCCTCCTCCTCCTCCTCCTCCTCCTCCTCCTCCTCCTTCTCCTTCTCCTTCTCCTCCTTCTTCTTCTCCTTCTCTTTCTCCTCCTTCTTCTTCTCCTTCTCCTTCTTCTTTTTCTTCTTTCCTTAATAATCCATCAACTCAATTTATGCTGTCCATTAGTTCTGCTTGTGGGGCTGTTCACTAGAGTATGATCACCCCACTAGGAGCCACCCCCTTGAAGAGTCCTCACCCCAAAGCTATCAACTATCGTAACCCCTCAGTCAGGAGTGGAAGTTCATGAGCACATACCACTCTGTCTCAGTCAGGGCTTCTATTCCCGCACAAAACATCATGACCAAGAAGCAAGTTAGGGAGGAAAGGGTTTATTCAGCTTACACTTCCACACTGCTGTCCATCACCAAAGGAAGTCAGGACTGGAACTCAAACAGGGCAGGAAGCAGGAGCTGATGCAGAGGTCATGGAGGGATGTTACTTACTAGCTTGCTTCCCCTGGCTTGCTCAGTTTGCTTTCTTATAGAACCCAAGACTACCAGTCCAGGGATGGCACACCCACCCTTGAGTATTGATTGAGAAAGTGCCTTACAGCTGGATCTCATGGAGGAATTTCCTCAAGGGAGGCTCCTTTCTCTGTGATGACTCCAGCTTATGTCAAGTTGACACACAAAATGTGCTAGTACAGACTCCATGCTAGGATATCAACTAGCTTGATCATGTGCAGGCAGCCACAGCTGCAGTGAGTTCGTGGATATAACAGTTATATCATGTCCAGGAGATTCTGTCCCAGTCTTCCATGAACCACTGGCTCTTATAATCTTTCTGCCACATCTGTAATGGTCTCTGAGCCTTGGGAGGAGAGAGTGTGGTATAGGTGTTCCCTTTTGTGGCTGAACACTTGTTGTCTGCACTTTAAGAAGTTATAAGTTTCTTGATTTGTTTTATTTATTTGGGGGTGGGTGAATTGTTTTGGGGGAGGATGCATTGCCACCATGTGTGCAGTCAAAAGGTAATTTTATGGAGTTAGTAATCTCCTATCTTTACATGGGATTTGGGGATTGAACTCAGTTTGCCAGTTTCAGGAAGTCCTGGAATCACGGCATATGTCTACAGTGTGAAAGACAGTGCCATAGCTGTCACCCTCCGATGCTAGTCACAGTACAGCATAAATATCTGCCCATAATAGCTCTGGTCAGGTCCCCAAGTCTCCTTGGCCTTGGAGAGCCCAAACATGCATCCTAAAGCCTGTTTTCTCCTCTTCACAGGAATGACATGCCAAGCTCGAAGCTCCTACGTCACCAGTGAGATCTTATGGGGTTACCGGTTCACACCAGTCCTAACGCTGGAAGACGGGTTCTACGAAGTTGACTACAACAGCTTCCACGAGACCTATGAGACCAGCACCCCGTCCCTTAGTGCCAAAGAGCTGGCCGAGCTGGCTAACCGGGCAGAGCTGCCCCTGAGTTGGTCTGTGTCCAGCAAACTGAACCAACATGCAGAACTGGAGACGGAAGAGGAAGAGAAGAACCCAGAAGAACTGACAGAGAGGAACGGTGACGTGGCAAACCTAGAGAATGAGTCCAAAGTATAGGCCCAGCTGGGTCAGCCTCCTCTCTCAGACATGACCCCTCCTTGTAGACCCAGCTGGGTCAGCCTCCCCCCTCAGACATGACCCCTCCTTGTAGGCCCAACTGGGTCAGCCTCCCCCCTCAGACATGACCAGTCCTTATAGGCCCAGCTGGATCAGCCTTCCCACTCAGATATGACCAGTCCTTGTAGGCCCAACTGGGTCACCTCCCCCCTCAGACATGACCAGTCCTTATAGGCCCAACTGGATCAGCCTCCCCCCTCAGACATGACCAGTCCTTGTAGGCCCAGCTGGATCAGCCTCCCCCTCAGACCTGACCAGTCCTTGTAGGCCCAGCTGGATCAGCCTCCCCCCTCAGACATGACCCCTCCTTGTAGGCCCAGCTGGATCAGCCTTCCCACTCAGACATGACCCCTCCTTGTAGGCCCAGCTGGATCAGCCTCCCCCCTCAGACATGACTTCTCTTTGTCTCCCATTTCCTTCTTTTCTGTTTCCTCTTACTTTGATCTTGATTTGTTTATATTTAATTTTGACATTTCCAGAAAACAAAACTTCAAGGTGTAAAATACCTACCTGCCCCTCTCAGATGTTCAGATGGACAAGTAGACAGGGATTTGGTTAAGGTACAAGATACCTTCATTGTGCCCAAGCCTGGTCTCCACTCACAGAAGAGACTTAGCTACTTTTAATCCACTTTATTATCCAATACAAATCTCTCAAAGCAGCTGTCAGAGTTTTACCGAGTGTCACAAAGAACATGATCTGTTTACCATGGCCACAGGTCATGCAGAGAAGCCCCTCAGCTTTACAGAGCCCAGTCCGTCTCACCTAGCACAGGATGGGTACTTGACCACACAGACACTGACAGTACAGGACCCAGGTGAGCTAAGGATAGACCACTGTACATAGATCTGCCCTATGGAATCATTTTCTTTCGGCAAGTAGAAACAAACCGAGCATGCACAAAAGTACTACAGAGCAGAAATCCTAATAATTAATGTACATAGACATATCATTCATGTAGCTTTAGATTTATAACTTTAGAAATAAGAAGAGAAAGATTCCCAATGTACAGTAGGCATTTCTGTTTTGATATCTGAGTCTTCTGATTATTTTGATCCCCTTGACTGCTGGCCCTCTAAATGCATGGCCTTTGTTCCAGGTCCCAGGCTGACAGTTGTCAAGGCACCTCTCTGTTCCCTTGTCATCTTTATGTTGACTCTAATAAGCCATAGGGCTGGGGACAGTCTGGAGGTGTCATAGATGTCAGATCCACCATCCAAAATGCTGAGATACCATGACACATTACAAAGCGGGTGTCATTGTTTATAGATAATGAGGGTCTCTCTGAGCACCCTTGGGAGGCTCTACCAGGCATGGGACTCTAGCACAGCCTCACATGACATTTCCCGTGAATATGGAGTAGAGCAGTTTAAGAAACCTCTCTGTGAAAGCATTGCTTGTTCTTCTATGTAGTCAAGAGAAACTGCAGGCTGTCCGTGGAGCTGTCTAGTCGGCAGAAGACTTGGGGAGTAAGGCCATGGCATTCAGGAAGGCCCTGTAGGTGAAATGACAGTATTGCACTGCCAGCTTCCTGCCCTCTCACTTCATCTGGAACACCTGGCCCAGGGGCCTGCCCTGTCCCTGTGTCCCGCCCTGTCCTTGGGGCCTGCCCCTTCCTGCCCTGTTCCTGGGCCCCCGCCTTGCCCCTGGGCCCCACCCTGTTTCTGGGCCCTGCTCTGTCTCTAGGCTCCACCTTGTCCCTAGGCCCCGCCCTATCTCTGGGCCCCACCCTGTCTCTAGGCCCCGCCC
>JANHMN010000011.1:73315287-73335127 GCA_030674055.1 Rhabdomys pumilio | reverse complement strand
CTAGGCCCCGCCCTGTCTCTAGGCTCCACCTTGTCACTAGGCCCCGCCCTATCTCTGGGCCCCGCCCTTACCTTTTCTTGCATTGGGATTTTTTTTATCTTCTACCATCATTGTTGCTATCATTATTATGAAACAACCAGAATTTGGTACACAAAGAGTAGAGAACAGTTTTTGTGGCAACTCACAAATCTCTCCGGGGTGTGTGAGCATGCCACTAATTGAAAATCTAACCCGTGTCTCTCAATCAAGAGCACAAACTTCAATGACGGTCAAACAGCTCTATCTCACTTTGGAGGGACGGAAGGAAGGAAGGAAGGAAGGAAGGAAGGAAGGAAGGAAGGAAGGAAGGCAGGCAGGCAGGCAGGCAACATATGTAATAATCTAAATTCAAAACGACAGGGAGAAAGGAAGACTAGGAAGAGAGTCTTAAATGAGACCTTGGGGGCAGGTGGAGATTTCTCACTGTAACCGATCTTTCTTGTTACTTTTTGCATTCATAAATTGTTCCTAAACACCACTGCCCGTCATAAATCCGCATCGAGTAAATCTAAATTTATCTCAGCTCCTTCAGACGTGCTCAGTTTGAGACTCGGTACCGTTGAGGTCAGAGAGATCAAACTAGCAGCTCCCCGTCCTCCCCCAACCCCCACCAGGCTGCACAGGGCTTTGCTGTAGTCTCGGGATCTTATAAGAGAGGTGCCCCAGGAATTATGGGAAGTGGCTCTTCCATACAACATCTGGCTTGTTCCTCGCCCTCTGCAGAGATCTTGCCACCCAAACAATCGTTTCTTGGCGTCCTCTTCGGAAAACAAAGCTATTGGCTGTGGCTCCCCGTGCCTGCCAGCATTTCCTTTTGGCGTTGGTTACTTATTGGTGGAGCCACCGCGCATTCCCCTGTGCACTCTAAGCAGGAGGTGGAAGAGGGATCCTGACACAATTCCCCAGAGGCTATGGAGGTCCCATAGCTTGACCTTTCGTTGCCCTGCTTTGGGGCACCAATCTGCAGCAGCCCAACACAGGGCCTGTGTAGCACAAAACAAGATGGAGAAAGCCTACAAATGGTCTGCTGACTTAGCTCTTGGAAGACTCGTTGGGCCTTTTAAATCTATTGATGAGGTCTGAAGGACAAAAGAGACCCCATTGATGGGTTGAAAGAGCAGCTTTGAGGTCGGTGGCTTCTTGTACCATGGGACAATAGGCCTGGGTAACACCCATGTCACTCTCTCAGCAGGGCACTCTGATGGTCCCTCCCTGATTCTCATCTTCTTGATGTCACTGTGGTTGGTGACAAGTGGGACTCAGTCCTGTTTGTAAGGAGTTCAGAATCTTTAAAGGAGGCATTCCTAAAGGACCTTTTATTAGAATGTCCTTATCAAACGTGTCTATTTTTCTACAGTTACTGAGAAAAAGGTTTAACAGTGTATTTTGTGTCAACTGTTAAAATTTGAAAGGTCATTATGACTGAATTTTCTAAGCAGTAAATAGCCAATGGGGTTTTTCATTAAGATAATTCAACAAAAGGGACCCTAATGTCTCCCCTTTCCAGTCCCCAGTCCCCAGTCACTACCCCTGCAGTGTCTCCACCAGTAGATCAAATGCTATAAAGATGCATAAGCCCTACTAATGCAGCGAGACCCATAACCATTGGAGAGCTCTCTCGTTCTCCTCCCCCTCCCTCTCCCCTCCCCTATCCTCTCCTCTTTCCCTCCTTCTCCCTCTCCCCTCAAGTCGTTGGGCTGCTTGGTTGTTATCTGTGAGTCATTTTCCCCCATAAAGCACAGTGAAATCCATAGGTCAGATAAGTACCTTGAACTCAAGGGTAACAGTCACTACAGTTGACCCCAGTCTACAGTCACTCTAGCTCCTTGAGGAAAGGGAAGGTTTGTCTGGAAGGACAGGGTAGAAGACACCCTTGTTCTCCTGACCCCTCCTCCTCCGTTAGCTCTCCCATAGATTGATGGTATGTCATCGATACAGCTGACTGTCTGTGGTAGTCCCCTGGGCACATAGCATGCCTGTGTTGACATGTTAGAACCACCACATTACTGGTCATCCCTTTCAGGTCCTCCATGTTGGGTGTGGTTGCTCCATGAGATAGAACCCTCTCTTCCTGCATTCCCTCCCTGTCTGTCCCTCTCCTTTGCTCTCTGTTTCATTCCAGACCCACTGATTTAATTTAGTATCTGAGCTCCCTAACAGAAACCTAGTTACTGTATCAAGAGGTCTTAAGCACAACTTTTCTCTTATAGATTTAACCAAAATAAGACTCTGACTTGGCTGGGTTTTTTTTATACTTTAATTTGTAATTTAATTATGGCTACATTTTAAAGTCCAGATGTTCAAGTTTCTAGCTTTCTTCCCCCTCCTGTTGCTTTCCTTGTTGAATCTCTGGTGTCTTTGGAGTATCTGGAGACTGCTTGACCGAGTGTGCAGGAGGGAATGCTCAGATGCCCCGGAAGATCCCTTGAGCACACTGCAAATCACCAGATCCTTAGCTGACAGAAATCGTGAAAGGCTAGACACTCGCTACCAACACAACTTAGCAAGAGTCATCTTGTCATTTCTTTCCCTGACTTCAGACATTCTCTAAAAGAAGCCAAGATGGCAGCTTCAGGAGAAGCACCCTATATGTGTGACCAGCGTTATTCCAATGTCCTTGTTTCTACCACTTCAACAGATAGCTATAAAATTGAAAGTAATGAGCAAAATTTGCATAATTGATGAATATTACAACACAGCTAAAGAACACTATCCTGAGTTAGACTCTGTATCCAAACTGCATTTTAAGAAAATATTACCTTTTACTTTAGAGTAAAGCCTCCCTCTTCCCAGTCTGTGTACCCTCAGCGTCTCAGAGGGGACTTAGGATTCAAAGTGTCATGTAGACGCGAAGACTGTTGGGAGGTTAGTAAGGGATACAACAACAGGTACACTTTTGACTGTGTAGACCTAACAACCAAACAATATTTTGCCTGACATTGCAAATGCAAAACACTCCCACAGACTATCCCATGAAACTCTTACCCACCACAAGAGGCTAGGTACTGTCAACATCTTTATAATTGGAGATGTAGACTTTGGGCAAATTAACTAATCTTAACAAAAGTCCAGGCCAGTAAATGACAGACCCTGGTCTCAAACCCAGGTCATGAGCATGTGAGCACAGGGTGCTTTTTTTTATTATGAAAACTTTGGATCGCCAATCTGCTAAAACAGCCTTACTGTTATTACACTCTTTGAAGCCGACGCTAAATTTTATGTTTATAAATGGTTGGGAGGAAAACAAACCAAGAATACTTGGGGGACATATAAAAGTCAGATCTCAGGGGCCAGGGATGGAACTTGGTTAGGAGAGTGCTTGCTTGATTTACACAAAGCCCCGAGTTTGGTTCCTATCTCTGCATAAATAAAGCATGTTAGCACAGGCCCATTATAGCATTTTGGAAGTAGAGGCAGGAAGGTGAGTCCAAGGTCATCCTCAGACATGTCGAGAGTTTGAGATTAGCCTGAGCTACATGAGACCCTCAAAAGAAAATGACAGTTCAAACTTTGATCCATAAATGGTTTCGTTGGAACACAGCACACCCAATCTGTGTGTGCATTGCCTACTACTGCTCAGACTCTGTTCTAGGAGATCTGAGCAACTGCAAGAGAGGTTGTATGGTCAGCAACATCTGTACTAGTACTAACTAGTACTAACTAGTACTAACTAGTACTAACACTGCGTGTGTATCAGTGCTGTTAAGAATTAAATTAGTCTCACAGGCGTCTGGAGATGTTCACTGATGGTTCTGTTAAGGCAGAACACGGTATGGTTTTGGGGAGTGGGTCATACATTCGGGATCTCAGAGAAAAGGCTTATCTCTCCTACACAGCCTTCTGGGATTCAGTGTCCACCTAGGAAGTCGCTAGAATATAGCTACTCATTAATAAAGACATGAAAGTTCCTGGCCCACCAACTGAATACAGCTTCTCCGCACTTGTGGGCTCCCAGTTCTACAGACTGTTCAGCCTGCTGGCGGCTGCTCAAGTGAGGTTGGCAGTGTGTAGGAGGAGAAGGACCAGGCTGCTGAGGTGAATCACGAGTTCTTGCGGTTTCCTCTAGTCTGGAACTTGGGGTTGGTCTGTACTACAAAGGACCCAGGATCCATGGTCAATGTTTCTTTACATTGGCCCTGACTCTCTCTGGCCTCTCAGCATGCAGATGACCAACTGTCCTTCCCTGGGAACCTAAGAGGCCTCTGGAAGCCTGGGGGAAACATAACAAGGTTGCTATATCATTGTTGATTGCAAAACAGGCCAATTCCAATGATAGGAGGTTTAAATGTGACAATATTAAGTGGCATTGTTTAAAGTCACAAACTTGATTTACTTTTGGTCTAAGGAAGCATTTCTCATACCGGTCAGCTAAATTTGGCTCCTTATCTTATTAATTATATTTGAGAGAGCAAAGATATCAAGTTCTCTTATGCATGCTTTCCAGGAAATTAGATGGAAAAGAAAATATTTTGTGGCAAATTATTGTATGTTGTGCTGTTGACAGAGAAGTGATCCATGTGGTCCCACATCTCTAAGTAGGTGATTCTATCCATCACAGAAACCATACAGAACTCTTACAACTCCTCAGCCACTTAGAAGAAATGGCTGGCTTACACAGCCTCAAAGTCCAACACCACAAAACTTAATTAAATGTAAAAGGAGCCAAACTTCTACTTGGCCTCATGCCTTAGCCAAAGCAAGCTTCATGCACCTATTCATGTGTGGGGCAGCCCAAGGGAAAGGAAGGTAATGCTTTTATATACAAGGTTAGCTCACACGTGTGCTCCTGCTGATGGAGAACAAAGGGTTGGTCGTTGTCAAAAATCTATCATGTTCTTTTAGACACTCTGCCCCTTGGCTTGGATCCTGATGTGTGCGTAGTTGGCAGACAGCAATGACCACAGAGTCAAGAGGTCTCAGTTTCAGAAGCAGACAGGTTCCTTCATCTAGCCGACCGTCACAAGATCAAGGCTCAGCGCCCACTGTACTAACACTCACCACTAAAACTGTGATATCAACGTAGCCAATCTATATGAAGGGCTGTTTTTCTCAGGCAATGTAAATATCTGCTACCAACAAGCACTAGTGAACCTGACATGACAGTCATCAGGGCTTCTAAATTTTAAACAACGCTCACAGTGTGTTTATCCAAAGGAGCAAGAGACCCACAGGAAGTTCCAGGAGTTTAAGATCAGACCCAAGTTGAGGCCGGAGGCCCTTCAGAGCATTCCAGTGCTAGATTTACAGTCATAAATACAAACAACAGGTCACCTGGAGCTAGAGTCTCAGATTCCAGCCAGCTGTTTTCCATGGGAACCTCTGGGTTTTTCAATCAGCGTCCTCAGAGAAGGAAGAACACTGCCCTCAGATCCATCCTGGCATCCTCTCTCTGTCCCTTTGCCTGTGAGAGCAACCCTCTCCCCTGCTCAGTTTGGCCAGTGCTCAAGGCTCACTGGGCCCACCTCTGAGGCCTCTCAGAATCCCCACACAGGGTCTTCTTGTGCTTCTTGCACATCCAGACAATGACACCTCAGATATGTCTTCTGAAGTCTTTGAACTTTTAAGAGTACCTAGGAGATACTTTTCTTTTGCTTGCTTGCTTGTTTGCTTGCTTGCTTGTTTGTCTGTCTGTCTGTCTGTCATCCTAGAGATGCTTTCTACCTTTCCATTCACTTTCTGAGCCCTCTCGCTCTACCTGACTCTCCTCACACCTGATTCCACGCCACCCTCACCCTCATTCCCCTCCCTATCCCCTCTCCCACCCAGTTCCGTCTCTCCACCCATCTCCGATGACTACTTTGTTTCCCCTTCTGAGAAAGATTCAAACATCCACCCTTGGCCCTCCTTGTTATTTAGCTTCTTTGGGTCTGTGGAGTGTATCATGGGTATCCTGTACATTACAGCTAATACCCACTTATCAGTGAGTACACACCATGCATGTCATTTTGGGTCTGGGTTACCTCACTCAGGATGATATTTTCTAGTTCCATCCATTTGCCTGCAGATTTCATGATGCCCTTGGTTTTAATAGCTGAATCTGGGAGTCATTCTTAACTCCACAGAGCACCTTCTGGACTGGGAATGAATTTAAACCTCTAAAGTCTGTTAGGTACCAGCCATATGTAAATCCAATAAAATACCAAAGCTAAAATGCCGTAAGTATAAGGCAGAAGACCTGGCTTCACCATGGGGAATAGCTTTGTGGTTTTTGTGTTTCTTTTCTCATTAGATATCAAATTCTTCCTGCCTTAGAAAGTGTCACTTTGGGATCTCGCAATGGAGTGAGGACAGGAAGCCGGTTGTTTAGGATAACACAGTCACCTTTCTGGGTAGTTGAACCTGGCCTCTCTGTCTCAGAGCTGATCTGTTGGAACTCACCTTACAACCAACATGACTCCCACCTAGATCTAAGCATCTGAACACTTTTCCCTGATAAAGCTGGCACAGGGGGACAGTTGTTAGGTCCATCCTTGAGCAGTGGCCACACGTGAAGCCTGTTACCCGAGAGTCCCACCTCTCATCGCTAACCCTCTGCTGCCCACTTGATGAGGTCTAACCCCTGAGATCAAACGCTTAGAATATCTGGCTCCTGCCATCAGACACCTTGAGCTTGCTATAGTATCTGGACATCTCTGACCCCAATCTGACAAATGGCCGGAGCAGGGTCAAGGGAGGTCTCCTGCTGAAGGGACAAGTGGGCTTGCCAGGCTAGATCTTCCTGTCTTCCCATCCTGTGCAACCTACGATTATCTAGACAGAACTCTGAGGAAAGTCCTGCATATCTTTATTCAGCCCGAACACCTCCTCTAAGATCAGAGGCAACAGTGACCTCCCATGCACAGCGCCTATATTCTGGAGTGACCCAAACATGTGCCTATATTGTCAAAGTAGTCTTTCCTCTGCCCACAGACTGTACAAACTGTGCTCTGGAGAAACACTCAGCATTCTGAGATGCCTGTTACACAGGAGGTGCTGTCAGCTGCTGCCATAGCAACCCTCCATCTGTGAGCATAGACCAGTCTTGCACTTATGCATGCATGCACACACACACACACACACACACACACACACACACACACACCTTCACACGTATTTTTAAAACTTCAGAAACTGTAGTCATGGTATCCAATATAACAGATGTCCAAAGAGTTTCCATTTTCTTAATCAATAAGTAATAACTGTCTGCCAAATTAGGACTGGCCAAAAACAAATAATGGTTCAATTACAAGCAATATAAAAAACACATTTTATTCATAATTGCTGGGTAGAGTAGCACATGACTGTAATCCTATTACCTAGGAGGAAGGTGGAGCTGATCAGAGGAACTCAAGGTCATCCTTAACTCCATGAGTTCAAGGCCACCTTGAGCTACATGAATCCTCACCAAAACACACACACATACACACACACACACACCCCATAAACACACACACACACACCATACACACACACACACACCATACACACATACACATACACACCATACACACACACACCATACACACACACACACCAACACACATACACACACACACACACATACACACACACACACCATACACACATACACACACACATACACACACACACAAACACACACACACACACACACACCATACACACATAAACACACACACACACACCATACACACATATACAAACATACATACACACACACACCATACACACACACACCATACACACATACACACACATACACACACACACACCATACACACATACACACACATACACACACACACACACACACACACACACACACACAGTTGTTTGTTGAAAATCCTATTTTAGGTTAAAGATTCTCGTTTTTATTCAGCATTCAGAGCTCTCAGAATTCTATTTCTTCTTGAACTTGCCATTTCCCATCTGGCTTTGAACCTGGGAATCGGCTACTGCATATTGACGCAGCAAAGGAGACTTGAGCACTGAAGAGTTCAGCATGCACGTCAGAGAGCAGGCAGAAAGGAAGTCAGCTAGGTAACAACTCCACAGCAGCCTCAGGGCAAAGGCGGAAGGCTGAGAGCCAGTGGTGCTTAAGATGGAGGAGGTGTGGGGTGAGGATCCGCTTGCACAGAGACGTTTATAGTCAGATCTCGGACCGTGCAGGCTGCCCAGATCTCAGATGCATGCCCAGGCTGAACAAAGCTCACCTGGTGTGCTTGCTGTATCTTCAGGGACATTGGAGGAGAAATGGGAATTTTCCACAACCCAAACATCACACTGTAGGACTTGCTCCTATCTGGTTTCTAGCAGGCATCAAGACTCCTGGCTTTTTCCCACACATTCCCTCCGATTTACAATTCTCTCTTCACTCATCCCTGTTCTAAAAAAACGAAGAACCCTCTGAATGCTACAGTGTGGTGGGGTGTTCCCTGACCTTTGTAACTAACACTCAAACCGGAAAATATAAACTAGCCACTCATAAACGAGTGTGTATAAACACATAAACACAGGCCACACTCTTATACCCCCCAAACGGGTGTGACCAAATGCACAGTTTTCAGAAGATTGGGGCTGGAGGGAGCTCAGCACCTAAGAGCACTTATCGATCTTGCAGAGGTGCCAAGTTTGGTTCCAGACAACCAGGTGAGGCATCTCACAACTACCTGTAACTTCAGGGGAACATGACAGTTCTGACCTCTGCAGGAAACTGCACCTATGTTCACACCACACACACACACACACACACACACACACACACACACACACAAAATAAGAGAAGTAAATCTAAGGAAAGGATTCTGGAAGACTAAACATGAGTGAGGACCTCCCTCTCCTACTATAACGGTGGCATTAGCTTTTAAATGATCTTACAAATCGATGACCATTCCACCCCATTCCCCCCACACACAACGAGTCATAAGAACCCTTCATCAGTGTCTTATTGGAGACGGAAGCGTGGGTCTGCCCACAGACGAGCTATGTGGTCTTAAGTGCATCACTGAATCTCTCTCAAAGCTTCTTCTTTCTAAAGTGATAAGTTCTATTTTATTTTAGAGACACTTTCAGTTCACAGCAAAGTTAAGCAGAAAGCACATGCCCTTCCCCCTGCCAGTCTCCCCCATCACTGACAAGACGCCACCACGGTATGTTTGTTGCTATTTATAACTTTATCCCAATACACCACCGTCACCCACGTTCGGTGACATCAGGGCTCATCCTTGACCATGGACACTGAATGTGTCTGATTAAATGTGTAAGGACCGATGCCACAGTTTCATGTCATGTGGAACAGGTGAGCTGCCCCTCTGCTCCCCTGCAGTCCACCGACTTTCCCTTCCTAACAGCCACTGGTTTTTCTCAGTCTGCACAGCTTTCCCTCTTACAGACTAGGATGTGGCCGGGGTCACCCAGGGAAAAGCCTTCTGAATTTGTATTCTTTCTGTTGGTATTTAAAGTTCCTCCAGTGTCTCATTCATTTTCCAGCACTAAACAATGTCCCATTTTCTGGACATATCAGAGCTTACTAACTACTCCTTACTTAATGGCATCTTGGCCTATGTTTTATGAGATAAAACTGCTAAAGGCATTTTTGGCAGGTTTTTAATATGGAAATAAGCCTTTGACTCATTGGGCAAATACCAGGAATCATGATAGCTAAATTGTCTGGTGAGATATTTCCATTGAAAATTGATAAACTGTCTTCCAGGGTGGCTGTACTTTTTTTTTTTTTTTTCATTCTTCCAGGAATGAGTGAGGGCTCTGTTTTCTTCCCCCTGGTGTGTGGTGGGGTCACTGTTTCAGATTTGTGCCTTTCTAAGAGGGGTGGCATGGTATGTTACAGCTATGTGCCATGCAGTTCACTACGGGATCAAGCACCTTTTCAGATACTCTCCCTCTGTAGACTGTCATGTTGAAGAGTCTCTGCTCAGATCTTTTGTCTACTCTGCTGTAGGTGGGTTGTTCATTTTCCTGTTCTTGAACTGAAAAGGCTCTTTGTATATTTTGGATACCTGTTCTTCATTAGCCACATCTTTTGCAAATGCTTCCTCTTTGCTCTGCAGAAGTTTCTTCTGTCAACAGCGTCCAGCCTGTCAACCATCCCTCACTGACCATGCCTTTGAAGCTGTATCTAAGACACCATCATTGGATTACCTTCCAGATTCACCCATACTTTCTCCTGTGTCCTGAGTGCTTTGACATTTTTACTTGTTTTCTGGGGTCTATGATGATGTTTTATGAACGGTGTGAAGCTGGGTTCGGATTCGTTGTTAATCTTGTTCTTGGTGTGTCTAACTAAGCTCCACTACTGTTTGCTGAAAGACAGCCTTTTCTCCTTGTCAGAAGGTAGCCTCTGTCCTGCACAGGCCGATCACTCAGTTGTGTGGCCTGTGTCTGTGCTCTCTAGTCGGATTCTTCATCTGTCCACTTGCTCTGTTATCGATACCACGCCGTCTCCATGGAACCACGCCGTCTCCATGGATAGGACTAGTAGTGAGCCTTAGCAATGGCGGTCTGTCTTCTATTTTCTCGCTATTTCTTCAGCAGTGAATGGTCAATTCCGGGTCTTTTGTTTCTCTTACAAGCTACTTAGAAAGCCGATATCCACAAAGTAATCTGCTCGATTTTGGATTGGTATTATCTTCACTCCAAAGATCGAGTAGAGAAGAGACATCACCTCCACAATGCTGGTTCTTCCGGTCCCACGAACCCATGATACTGTTTCTTTATTCTTTGGATCTTTCACCTGTTACAGTTTTCCTCACGGAGATCTTTCCCATACTTTACGAGACTTACACTCAAGTATTTCATTTCAGGAGGTGCTAATTTAAACGTTCATATGTTTTTTTATTTTGGATTCTAATTGCTCATTGCTGGCATATAAGGAAACAATTGGCTTTTGCATACTAATTTGTGTCTAAAATCTTTATGTAATTTTTTTTTTTAATCTTGGTTTGGCTAAGTGTGGTGGCACATGCCTTTAGTCCCAGCCCTGGGGAGGCAGAGGCAGGGGTATCTATATGAGTTCAAGGCCAGTCTGGTTTACAAAGCAAGTTCCAGGATAGCCAGGGTTACACAGAGAAACCTTGTCCCCCTCATCCCCCCAAAAAAGGTTTTTGTCAATTCTTAAAGATTTTCTAGAGGTGAGCATGTCATCTGTAAGTGACAGCTTTTTCTTCCCTCCCGATCTGTTTAACTTTTCTTGTCTTATTGCATCATCTGACTTTTAGAATCATGTTTAAAAGCCAGTAGTTCCTGATCTAGGTGTGAACAGAAAACAAGTTTCTGACAGTTAAGAGAAATGAGCCAAAAGAAGTTTTGAGTACTGTTCCCTGGTTCAGGAAATGTCCCTCTACCCATAATTTCCGGAGAACCTTCTGTTGTCTGTAACAGTTATTATTAATAACTGCAAATGGATCAAAGGCCAAGATGTGCTCTCCAGACAAAGGAATAAAAGGTGTAAGCGTAATCAACGAGGCATTCCAAGATTGAGAAACAATCCATAAAATCACAGAACATAAAATAGCCTTAAGTGCAAATTATTAAGTTTAAAAAAAAAATCTTAAAAAGATCACAAGGCTGCCTGCTTTCCACCGTATGCTACTTACTGAAGACTTTTATACTGAATGGCTCTTTGTTTGGTTGTTTTCTTTTGTTTGTTTGTTTTTTTTTCAGTTTTCTTTCCATATCTTTTGATATTATCACATATAATTTTTATTACTCTGCCCACTAATCTGGATTATAAGAATTTATTTTTGAATGCTGAGCTGTCTTTCTTCTCTGGCATCTCCCACTTGGTCATGGTGTGTTTTTCTTTTTAAGCATTGTTAGATTCAGTTTGTGAGTGACTTACCGTCGGTCGAGGCTGTCTGGATCTGTGTTCGTGGGAGCTATGGGCTTGTTGATTTTACTCACTGAAGTATCTTCTCCTCGTTTGTTCTTAGGGTGATGCTGGGCTCCTAGTGTGGATCGAGAAGTATTTCTTCTAATTTCATCCTCTGAAAGACATTACAGAGAATTGCTATGTTTTCCTCCTTAACTGCTTGGAAGAATTCACCCAGAATGAACCCAACCCATCTGGACCTAGTGCTTTCTGGTTGGGAAGGTCATCAATAATTTACTTACAGTCGGGGCTGGAGATGACGCAGCGGTTAAGATGGCTTATTGTTCTTGCAGACGGCCTGGGTTCAGTTCCCAGTGCACACGTGGTAGCTCACAATCACCTAGAACTCCAGTGCCGAGGGGCCTGGCACCTTCTTCCGGCTGCCATGGGCTACTGCATGTGTAGCATGCACGTGAGCTCACACAGGCGTCCAGACTCATGCACATAAATAAAAGGAAACACAACTTTGAAGTCTCTAATGTATAGACCTTTCAGGTTATCTATTTCTTCTCATGTGAGTTTTGATAGATTGTATGTTCCTAGTAACGACTGTACTTCCCCCACGAAGAGAAGTGTGGACATGCCCTTTAGGGTCCTTTCTATGGTCACAGGGTCTGTTGTGTTCTCTGACATTTCTGCAGTGCTAACTCTCTCTCTCTCTCTCTCTCTCTCTCTCTCTCTGCACAAATAGAAATGTAATTATTTTATCTCAAAGAACTGATTCTTGACTCCACTGACTCTTTTAGTTGCCTTTCTGTTTTTAATTCTGTCAGTTTGTGTCCTCATCTTTATGTCCTTGCTTACTTCAGATTTAGTTCACTCCTGCAGATTCACGTGAGTGGTCTCAGATTTCTTTCTGCCCGATGCCTCCGATGCTATGGATTGTCACTCGGGCCGTTTCCTCTTCGTGTCTAACTGTGGTTTCATCCTCACTGAGTTCAACGTCTATTTTTAAAATTTCTCCTGAGATTTCTTTTACACACGTTACTGATAATTGTGTTGTTTAATCTTTGTTTAATCCTAGAGTGTTTAGAAACGCCCCAGGTCTCTTTCTGTGGCTGATTTCTAGCAAGGGAACACTGTAGCGTTTGTATAGTTTTAATGTGGTACGGTGTGTCTGATGGCCTGGAATGAAGCATGCTAGTTAGTGAATGCTCTCTGTGACTTTGAGAAGAATTAGTCGCCTGATGTTCAGGTCCTCATTTTTCCAGCAAGCATTTGACCCCACTGTACCTGTCTCTATGTTTGACCCCATAGTTTCTGTCTTTATGTTTGACTCCACTGTCCCTGTTTGACCTCACTGCGCATGTCTCTGTGTTTGACCTCACTGCGCATGTCTCTGTGCTTGACCCCACCCCCACCCCCACCCCTCCTGTCTCTGTGATTCTGACAAAACTCCTAGTTACACCTCATCAGTTCACGTCTGTGTCACTCTTAAACTTATGGTCCCTAATTGAGTCGGCCTTTTAACTTCCAACTTTTAAGATTCTACCTTTGTTTGTAAAAGTGAAATTTAACTTCCCCAAACACCCCTGTGTCCGGCAATCCTTCACTCGCCACATTCCTCTCCCACTTCCTACCACATAAACCCAGGTGTCAGCCAGGCGAGCTGGGGGAGAGGCACTTTGTTAAGACACGGAGCCCTCCTCCACAGTACAAGAACACTTCACGGAAGGTTAGCAACATGGGTGTAAAATAAACACTCAGCTGTGTGTTGAATGAAAACGTCACCCAGGGAAGGGAAGAGATGGCTCAGGTTTTTAACAACACTCATCGCCCTAGCAAGGGACCAGAGTTTGATTCCTGGCACCTGTGTCGGAAAGCTCCTACATGGCGTCCATTGCACTTGAATACATGTGTGCATTCTACCACAGATACCCATGAATAAAAATAATTTTGTATAAATTATCCAACGCCAGCACGGTATTGGCAAGCTGCATTCAACACAACGCCAGCTCTGCATCCCTAGGAACACGCATGCAGGGATTCACTAGAACTATGCTGGCACGAAACCAAATACACCGTAAAGGAGAAGCCTGGGCCTTAAGAGCGCTCCGCTGCCCTTCTCTATTTTGGCTGTAACACACATTAACAGAGCCACTTTATTTTCTGCCCTGTTTTAGTTATTTGCCCAAAGCACAAGAAGGGAATCCTTCTCACTTTTAATTTAAGATAATGACTGTATCTTCTTCTCCCAGTAAGGGAGGGGCCAGACTCTTGCTGTGGCGGAGTAAAGACGCTTTTCCTTGAACTATTTCCTAAGACAGGAAAAAAAAAAAAAAAAAAAAAAAAACATACTCTGGAAAATCCACTAATTCAAAAGTCAATTATCAGCACCAAATCTTCAATGTCCTCTCATCATGGTCCTATGAAACACAGGTAAGACTGAGTCTGGTCTGGAGGCACTTACTTACCTGTGGTGTGCCATGAAGGTCTCACCAAACTGTCACACAGACCTGTCAAGGAGGAAGCCCTGAAACTGGATTTTAAAGTTGAGGTGTCATGAGGTCCCCACCAGAATCCAATCCAGAGAACACCAAGGGCAGGAGCTTCAAGCTGCCCCTCAGCAGTTGGGAATGCCCGCTGCCCTACCAGAGGACTCAAGTGTGGCTCTCAGCATCCACACTGGGCAGCTCACAAGTAACGCCAGCTCCAGAGAACTAATATCCTCTTCTGATATTCTCAGACACCCAAAGTGGCATAAACTCACACAGACATGCATATATAGATACATAAAATTAAAATTCAATTTCAATTTTAAGATGTTTTAAACAAACATTAATCCCCCTACCCCCCACCCACCCCAAAAAATCAGAAGCACAAATAGACTGAATCTTCAACTCTGTACCCAGCAATTTTCCTAGGAACTTGGGATTTTAATAAAATGCTATGTCCTGCAGAGAAATGATGTTTTCATGTTCAGGTTTGAGGCAGTCCTCTGTTTAAGGCTGGGAGCAAACATCACTTATTTTTGTTCTAAACAATCCAAACACTTGCTAAAACTAACAAGAACACAACTCCATGCAAGGCTTTCTTGAAGGTCCCTGCATGGTGGTTACAGACACTCACTCGGTGGCTGCTTGCTGTCCAGTGACCAAGGTCTTCAGCAAGGTCCCCTAGGGACACTAATAAGTAGTGACATCTTCTATTGTCCTCAGCAAGCTACCACCCTACGGTCATCAACCATGACTGGGTGAGCACGCAAATCCCTGTGAGCAAATGCTAACGCCCACATTATTCATGAAGAAAGTCGGTCTAGTTTTAGGGATATGGCTAGTTAATCCAGAAGGACAGCTAGAACCAATTGTCTGGAATTTAATGACAGCAAGGCAAGCTCTGTGTGGACAGTAAGCAATAGTGCCCTGTGGCAGGAAGGAGTACATCTTGATATTACTAAGGCCTGGATGGGCTTTGGAAGGAGGAGATCCAGGGAAAAGCCATGCCATAAAGAGGCGCCATCTTGAGACATGAAGACATGGCTGTAGAGGACCAGGGGACAGTGTCTAGGCTAGTCTACAAAGGGTAGGTGGCTTCCTAGGAGATTTGGTAAAAATCAGTTGTAAAAACCGGTGCTAAATTGTAGAAGTTTCTGAGCTAAAGGTGGAGGAACGCAGACTGCAGTTTATTAAAGCCATCACGATGTCAAAATAGCTCCTAACTCTTAAGGTCAAACAAAAGAACAGTCTCCACCGAGCCGAGGCGAGATGTCCTTGACACAGCTGTCAAGCATTCCAAAATAACTCAGTGAGTCTGGAAAAGAAAACAAAAAGGGAAAAGTAGAATTTCGGTGTCATGTAATAGTTGATTTTAAGCCCAGCAGATTCATATGCTGAGAACACTGGGACATTCACCGTAGCTTTCTTTGAGCAAAACCAATGATCTAGAGATGACAAGAAAACACAGGGAGAAACATCTTCTTCCCCAAAATCTCCTGTCAAGGCTTCAGATTTCTTTGCAGTAAAGTAGCTGACCCCTGCTTCTGAAGTCATTGCTGCCAACCTCCGCACCAAGCTTTTTAAAAATGAAAGCCAGGCAGAGCTCCAGTCCTGGTTTGGCTCCTGACCCACCTTCCCACCCTTTTGTAACTCCCTTTACTCAATCCAAGTATGTCTGCGCACGGACAAGGCGAAAGCATGCTTGATGCGAAAGCACAAATTATGTATTGAGAAATCTCTACAATGCCAAATTTTTTTTAGAATAAAAAAAAATATATATATTTAAGAACTCGCTGTGTTAGGGAAACTGTTTACATATTGAGGCGTTCCTCTTTTTTGACTGGAACAATAAAAAAATAATTTGATATGGCCTCGGTTTCTTTTTCATATATATATATAATCCTCATCCAAAGATGCCATCCTCCTCAACGGGCAGGAGAGCGAATTCTTCTCAAAGCGTTATGAGCTGCCACGGGGTCATTCAAAATGTGAGAGCTTGCACCCAGAATCTAAGGGCAGTTCCCTAATTGTGCGGTGCCCCGCTCCCCATATTTTCCTCTCTGTTTTGTGATCTCCCCGCCTGTGCCTCTTCAGCATTCATGTACTGGAATGCCCAGGGCCCCCTGCCTGTTTCCCTCTCTTTCAATGGTTGGTGATGAAATATTCCGGAGACACTCAACTCCCACCGTTGCTTTCACAAATGCGTTAAACTACGAACACCTCACTCTGCCAGCCAGAAACTATTACTTACCTAGTGCACCCCACCACCCCTGCCCTGCCCCCGACCCCGCCCACCTTCGGCAGAGAGCCATTCATTCTACCAGTGTCTGACGTTTTGACAAAACACAGCACCTCCCAGCACCGCGGCAAGCCTTGTGGGGACGGTCTGTGAAATGAGTCCCTAGGCGCTGCTCACTCTGTAAGGAAGGCATTCTTCAACGTATGGGCCACAAAGGTAAGCGTTCCCACGGTCACCACCCACGTGGGGCTGCGCAAAAGGGAAAGACATTACACCCAGAGGGACTCCAAAGATCACAGTCGAGGGACTCAAGGAAGCACCCACTGTGGGCGATGCTGGGGTGAGCCTCCTCACTTCAGTCCTCTCAGACTTGCTCCCTGGCATAACCGGCTTACAGGGCACAGTTTAGGTTAGCGTCTGAGGTCAAATGTTTCTGTCGGTATTCCTGGGCTCTGCTGATTCCGGGCCTGTGCTGAAACAGAGGATCAGGGTGCAGGGAGTGATGGCGGCTTCTCAGCTAACTGAACAGGAAGCAGAAAGAACCTGGTTGTGGGGCATTAGCCTCAAGCCAGGAGGAACCAGCAGAGTATCAACCAACCTTTGAAGACACACCCTCAGGGATCTGCTTAAATAGCCAGGCTCCACCTCCCAAAGTTTCAGCCAACTCTCAAAACAGCACCACCAGGTGGGGACCAAGGGTCCACTCGGGAGCAGTGAGGGCTTCCCTGTCACACACAACACACTGGTGACCTTCCCCCCACACCCCCTCAACCACCCCCGCCCACCCCCATTATGGCTCTTCCTGACAGCTACTTGGGTTATAGCCTCTTTCAACCACAACTCTGTATTCTATTTTCTGTCAAAATGTTGAGCTAACTGTGTCCCAAGAAGAGACCCTGGAAGACCAGGCTCAAGGGAATCCCAAAGACATGAGAGACATTGCTTAGGTAAACCTAGGACAAAGCAGGCTTGCTGGGTCCACTGGAAATGCATCTTAGGTCTGTCTTCTTTATCATTTAGCTAGTCTGAATAACATCATTTTTCCACTTTTAGAGATTCCTTGAGATTGGATGGCATCTCCCTTTCATGGACTGTGGTTGTGTCATAGGACAAATGCCACCACAGCAAATAGACACTGCACACGTAAGTGTGTTTGTGATAGGTGTGGGGCAGTCTTTCTGCATACCTGGCCTAATGCTAACCATCCTGCAACACAAGTCTCACTTTCTCACTAAGTAATTAGAGACTATTAAAGTAGCTAGTCCAGAATGGCATCGGTTACAATTAGAACCACACAATTGTAATACTGAACTGAAAGTCAGATTGCTGGTTACATATTGAACTTTTGGAGATGACCCAGTATATGTACACTTTGTATTTAAGAAGACATCAAATCAAGCACCAATTCTCATTACCAACATGGTTGTGGGGCACTAGCCTCAAGCCAGGAGGAACCAGCAGAATATCAACCAAGGAGCCAAGGCCAGCAAGGGCACGACAATGTTGGGTCTTGATGGCCTTACTAACTGTCCTGTTCCCAGCTGGCCACCAAGTAGATAGGTAGCCCAGGAACCCTGTATCAGTGGGTGGAGATAAAGAACAGGGCCAGGGTTTGAGCAGATTTGGAGACAACAGTAACTTCACAAGCAGGAATCCTTGACTGTATGCTAACCTCTACCTCTGCACTAAGCTCCCCCAATCTACTCTTATGCCCTCATGGGACTCCCCGTAGCAGAACTCATGGGGACACAGTCACTGGACACTGACTTTTGGATTGTACTGTAGGCCAGCCCCCATCAGTAGTAGAATGCCATGGTATGACATGCAGCAGAGAGCTGGGACAGGCTGGGATTGTCCTCAAGTGCCAGGGTCTTCATTTCCAAGGATTCTTCATTTGTTACTAAACACAAAATCACATGTTTACCATTGAATGAATTATGGTTAAATACAAACATTTGAAAAGCATTCAGGAAATCATCTGCTCCTGATTGTCTCACTATGTTTATAGTTACCTGTATTTCTGGAGCTTCTGAGACCTGGCATGTTTGCAGGGTGGCATATGTGCTTTCCCAGCTCCATAGTCATCGACAGCATGTTGGGAGTCTGAAACCAGTCTTGATGGGAAAATTTACACCATAGAAATTGGCACATTCTACAGACGAGGACTTAAATTTTTCCGGGAAGCCTGTTTTGAAAACACTTGCCAGAACAAACGAAAGGTGACTAAAGGCAATGGAGATGGTGGGTCTCTGCAGTCGACCTGACTTCAAGGGTTTCTTTCTGCATCCACATTATCTACAGATGCCACTAGACTGTGGTGGACAGTGGCATGAATGGGTGTTTAAGGTCATTGTAAGAAGATGAACTATGTGACTAGTGTGAAGAACCCAGTGAAAGGCTTAAGACCCCCCCGGAAGGGAACCCCAAGGGACCCCACTCGAGTCTCAGGACGGCACATATCCAAGGACTCACGAGAGACCAGCTTGCTGCAAACACATGAGGTAGTTTAATAACGGAGTGCTCTGGGCCACTCAACTCATGTCTTGTGCAAGAGACAGAGGGGACGACCCTCAGGCCCCAAGGTTTAGGGTTTATATAGACACGGGGTGGGGAAAGGGAGGAATTTTCCCACGGTTACACACGATTGGTTGCTTTACAATTTTTGAACATCAGCAGGCTGTACCAGTTGACGGGGGCAGAGTGCAGTTCCTGCAGGCAAATGCTTATCTAGGTTAGCAGAACTTCCCATACCTTTCTTATCTTTATGGCCAGTCAGTTCCTGGGATGGCTTAACTGGCCTGTCCTTTGTCCTGTAACTCTGCATTCCTTGGTAACTGATTAACTGGGCCTCTGGCTAGTAAGCCCTGAAGGTGGCATTTTCAGCTACTTGGGTTTGAGAGAAGGAATCTACAGGGCCCTGATATTTTATTAGTTTTTCATGGGACCCATAAAATTTTCTTTCACGAGGACAGGTGTCTCCCTGACCTGAGTGTGAATGTTCCCATCCATGTGATTGATTGACAGTGTGACAAATGGTCTTGGTCACCTAAAAGCCAAGACCCTGACACTCATGACAGGTTCTCTGAGCATCTTACACCACTGTGAATCACAGGTTTCTAGGGAGAATAATAAGACGTGGGGACCTTGAGGCACCCACCTTGTCCAGAAACAAAACTCACATTCACTGAATGTTCACAATGTGCTGTCCATGTGCTGTCTGTGTGCTGTCCATGTACTGTCTGTGTGCTGTCCATGTACTGTCTGTGTGCTGTCCATGTACTG
>JANHMN010000011.1:73295160-73315069 GCA_030674055.1 Rhabdomys pumilio | reverse complement strand
GCTGTCCATGTACTGTCTGTGTGTTGTCCATGTGCTGTCCATGTACTGTCCATGTGCTGTCCATGCTGTGTTGTCCACCTTTACATCAACTCACACAAACTAGAGGCATCTGGGAAGAGGAACATCAATTGAGAAAATGAGCCCACCAGCCCTGTGAGCCAGCCTGTGGAACTTCTTCTTGAGTGATGACTGAAGAGGGCAGACCCATTACACAGTGGATGGAGCCTGTCTGGAGGGTCCTCGCACCAGGATCAGAACGAAGAACTTGGTGGGACGATGCTGATCTGGGTCCTCGTCTCCATTCACCATGTTATATCTGTTTGTCCTGGCCTGCCTCAGTATGCCTGGTAGATGGGTAGTGTGGCAGGTAGTGCGGGTGAATCCACTAAGGATAAATGATGACTTAGTCAGGGTTTCTATTCCTGCACAAACATCATGACCAAAAAGCAAGTTGGGGAGGAAAGGGTTTATTCAGCTTACACTTCCACAGTGCTGTTCATCACCAAAGGAAGTCAGGACAGAACTCACACAGGACAGAAACTTGGAGGCAGAAGCTGATGCAGAGGCCGTGGAGGGATGTTACTTACTGGCTCGCTTCTCCTGGCTTGCTCATCTTGCTTTCTTATAGAACCCAAGACTACCAGTCCAGGGATGACACCACCCACAAGGGGCCCTCCCCCTTTGATCACTAATTGAAAAAATGCCTTACAGCTGGATCTCATGGAGGCATTTCCTCAAGGGAGGCTCCTTTCTCAGTGATAACTCCAGCTTGTGTCAGGTTGACACACAAAACCAGCCAGTACAGACGATGAAGGCCTCTGGTGTGCAGAGGGACGTTTAGCATCTCAGCTGGGCTGCCCAGGGAACATCCTTCGTACAGCCTCTTCCCCAGCACCAGCATGATGACCACAGCATTCTGACTCTGTCCTTCTTCCACCTCCAACTCAGACACTTCAAATAAGCAGTAACTTTGATCACAACTTTCTGGGTTAGAAATTTGGGAAGGGCATGCCCAAGAAGTGTGTCTCCAAGCCATCAGATACCTCGGCTTCTTTGAGTTGCCGTCTGTCTCTGCATCCCCCTAGGGATTCCACAAGACTTGGATCTTCACAGGAGGAAGACTCCGAGTAGCCATCTTACAACATGGCTGCTTCCACTTGACAAGAATCTGAAGGAGCTTGGACAAGAGCAACACCAGGAATGAGTAATCTTGTACCGAACTCTGGGCTCCACAAACTCAAAACTGGTCTTAATTAAGGTTTCTATTGCGGTGACAAAGCACCGTGACCAGTGCAACTTGGCCAAGAAACAGCTTATTTCAGTTCATGCTTCCACAACACAGTCCATCACTGAGGAAAGTCAAGGCAGGCACTCAAGCAGGGCAGGAACCTGGAGGCAGGAGCTGATGCAGAGGCCATGGAGGCATGCTGCTTACTGGTTGCTCAGCCTGCTTTCTTAAAGAACCCAAAACAACAAACCTAGGGGTGGTCCTACCCACAGTGAACTGGGACCACCCACACCAGTCAACAATCAAGAAAATGCCCCCATGTTTGCCTACAGGCCAATCTGGTTGGGGCATTTTCTCAGTTGGTGACTGTGCTTGGGATCGAGTTCACAGAAAACTAGCCAACATGGCTACTTTCCTGTGGCTGTGATACATTACTCTGGCAAAAAGCAATTTAGAGAAGAAAGGGGTTTGTTTTAGCCTACCATTCCAGAGGGGTGCAGTCAGTCATGGTAGGAAGGGCAAGGAGAAGGAGCAGGAATCTGGCCGATTACCTTTTTCTTCCTCACATAGGAAACAGAGAGAGAGTAGGAAATGGGGACAGGCTATAAAACCTCGCCTATCCCCAATGACAAACTTCCAGCAAGGCTCCACCCCTAAAGCTCCACAATGTTCATATGCACAAGCCTACAGAGAACATTTTTACATTAAAACCACAAAACTGGTGTCTTTGGTCCTTTTGCTATTGTTCATGCTTTGTGGGAAGGAATTTGAAGCACAGACGTCACATTGGCCACAGGACGTTGGGTGATAAGTAGTTGCTCTTCTGAGCATCTGTCACATGAGGAACATGTCCGCCATGATGCCTTCCAGATACGGATGGCCTTGCTGTGGACTTTACAGATATCAGCATGTTGTATTCCTCAAACCTGCCATGCTGGGTTTAATTATTCCTCCATTATTATGAGGAAACTGTTGTTCAGAAAGTTCTAGTAACCTGCCCTATGGAGTAAGTGTAGGGGTTCAGCCATGGTTCTGTATCTTCTGCTTCCTCCCTCTCAGGGTGTCTAGATGCTGCTATACACTGGGCTGAAAAGATGAAGCTGAGTTGGTCGGAAACAGGTGAGGTCTGCAGGATGCCTGTCCAGCTGGGAGTGAGTGCCAGGGAGACAGAGAAGGCTGATCCAAGGATCTCAGTGTTACAGCTCTTTCAGACCAAGGCGTCCTCCAACAACCTTCAGTGAAACAGTTCTCTTAGATGATCTTAACTTGTGCACATACCTTTATTCAGGGTGGGCTTGTACACATACACTTTAGCAAGGCTGGAAAAGGTCTGTATATGAACTTTGGAGAGTGGGAAGGAGTTTTCAGGGTAAATAAAAATCACTGGCTAGAGTTTAAAGTTCACTAAACACCTCATTTGAATGCAGAGGCATTCCAGGAATCCCAGATACTGGCAGGGCGAGTTCTCATACAGAAAGAGAAAGTTGAACTTGTAGGTCTGCCAAGGACTATTCAACCTTCCCCAGATAGAGGTGGTGGTGGGTGGGGATCCCCAGATAAGGCCAGAGGAGGGAAGCCCAGCTGGTAAAGGGAGCCCTCCATTTTGCACCAAGCTCAGAGGAGCTATCCAGTCATGGTAGACTGAGACCTTAAGTAGCAGGGTTTCCCCACAGCCGAGGAGCCAGGCATCCAGATGTCCATGCTGTCCTCACCATGAATGTTCAACCCCTACAACCCCTACAAGTAAAATTTCCACGTGTTTAGTGTCCATTAACTAGGGGAATTTTTACTAGAAAAGAAAGAAAAGATTGAACAAAAATGAAAAAAAAAGAAAAAAAAAAAAAAAAAAAAAAAAAAAAAAAAACCTAAGCGGCAACAATTCATCAAACATTCAGATGTGGAATGGTTTCTAAGCAATTAAGACGCCTGTCAGTCTTCTGCATCACCACAAATTGAGAGCATCCACAGTGATTAAGACAGGGTGAGATGTGAACACCCACCTCCAATTATCCCATTAGCAGCCCCTGTGAGCTAGCCACCATCCTCAAGCCGGGCACGATTCAAAGTTATCCTTTCTACGCTAAAGTTAGATTGTGTGCCCCTGACATTTGAGTCTAACGGGAAGCTCTGGTTCCTGATGAAGTCCACCCTGAGAGAAGGACCGTCTATCTGCCTCAGCAGAGAAGTGTCTCAGTGGACATGCAAGGGCTTGTCACTTCATGACAGAGTTCATTTGAGATGCTCCATGTCCCAGACATTGTATGACACTGTGGAACATAGCACATGCCCTGTCTCAGTCAGGGTTTTACTGCTGTGAACAGACACCATGACCAAGGCAACTCTTATAAGGACAACATCTAATTGGGGCTGGCTTACAGGTTCAGAGATTCAGTCCATTATCATCAAGGTGGGAACATGGCAGCATCCAGGCAGGCATGGTGCAGGAGGAGCTGAGAATTCTACATCTTCATCTGAAGGCTGCTAGCAGAATACTGACTTCCAGGCAGCTAGGATGAGGGTCTTAATGCATGACATGGCACTGAGGTCAGTCAGTCCAACAGCTACTTTAGGCCACTTGGGCCCTGGCCAAGACACAAGCCTCTGGGAAAGTCTGTCAGCTTATTCCCTAGAAGAGTAAACTGAAGAAGAAGACTTTCCCCCCAAGTGGGGTGACCTCTGACCTGAGGCCCAGGTGTAAGGCGGTCCAAAGGGAAAGCTGTTGGTTTTTACCAACTTGTCTTTGCCATTTGCTGGTGGGTGCATCTGCTCTGCTGCTGCATCTGCTGCTGCCACCATCTCCTCTGCCATCATTGTTTGCTGATATGAGAACTCAGCTTCTTCAGACTTCTAACAAGGACTAAAGATCACTGGCTCCCTAGGCATTCTCCAGGCCTTCAGGACAGCCTGGAGCTGCTGAGGTAGGCAGTGTTTGAACTAAATAGCTACTGGGTTTTCTCTCTCCAGGGTGCAGTAGCCATTGTTGGACCAGATAAGCCAATCTACTCAATCCCCTGCTGGATTTTCTCTCTCTCTCTCTCTCTCTCTCTCTCTCTCTCTCTCTCTCTCTCTCTTAGTATTTTCGATTTTGTTTTAATTTTATGTCTTTGGGCACTTGCCTGAATGCATGTATGTACACCACAATACATGCAGTGCTTGGAGAGGCCAGGAGAGGCCATAAGATTCCGTGAAAGTGACATTGGATGTGACTGTGAACACCCACCGTGTCAGTGCTGAGAGGTGCCCAGGTCCTCTGCAAGAACAGCAAAGATTTGACAGAGACATGCTAACTACATGAATGCAAAAAAAAAAAAAAAAAAAAAATCACTCAAAAAGTTGACAGACCTGGAGCGTGCTGGTTTAAGTGCATCTCAAAAAGATATTTTGAGCTGTTCCAGGAAAGTCAGCAAGAACGTACAGACCCTTCATGGAGCACAGACAAAAAAATACATTCTTCTGGCACTGCCATGCTGTTCAGGGGAAGGAAGGCCCAGAAGGCTGGAGCAGATGTGCGTTCCAGCCCGGGGATGAAGACCTTCTCGGCACCAGCCCCTCCTTGTAAGCTTGTTTTTCTCCGTCAGTCCATAGAACCCATCTGTATGGAAGGTGTCGCACGGACTTTACAGAGACTTGATGTCTGCTCTGTATTTAGTTTACTCTGCTCCTCGGGGAGACTTCTGTTTGCTCTGTTGTGTGCAGGGCACTGACGACCAGACGTCCCCTGCTCGCGCTGTGTTTAAATACACCTAAAATAAACAACTCAGGGTCAGGTGCCTGAAGTTTGAACCAACACTGGCTCCTGAGTTGTGTCGCAATGGACTGCCTTAGTGTGATCGAAGGAAATTACATAAATTAACTGAATATTTAAAAGCAATGATGATGAACCACAAGACAAAGGACTCCAGTACTTTAAAAAGAAATCTAATCATTAACAAGGTGAGATTATACAGAAGTAGTAAATCATTAGAAGGAAGACATTTTTCTTTCAATTACTTGGTAAATTCATATATATATATATATATATTCATACCCACCCCCTTCTCTCCTCTAATTCCCTCATCTCTCCACACAAGCCCATGTCCCAATTTTATGTCCTCATTTTTTTTAAGGAATACTAAGTCCATTGAGTACTGTGTGCACATGTGCATACATATAAACCCATCTGCTGCACTCTGAATAATCCACCAGTTGTCAAACCCCCAAAGAAGAATGATTCCCCACCCGGCCCCCAGCAGCTATCAACTTTCAATAGCTCCTCTGCTATGGTAGAGGCGCATGAGCCCTTGCTCATCTAGACTGGAATTTGAGCTAGCCTGATCTTGTGCAAGGTTTGTGCCAGCAGCCAGAGCTGTCACAAGGTCACACATGGTGTTATAACCCCATGCTGTCTACCCAACTCACACAGCATGTATCATGCAGAAGATGGGATCCCATGAGTGTCCCACCCTCTGCCTCTGGCTCTCCCATTCTTTTTGTTTGTTTGTTTGTTTTTTCAAGACAGGGTTTCTCTGTGTAGCCCTGGCTATCCTGGAACTCACTCTGTAGACCAGGCTGGCCTCGAACTCAGAAATCTGCCTGCCTCTGCCTCCCAAGTGCTGGGATTAAAGGCGTGCGCCACCACTGCCCGGCTTCTCCCATTCTTCTTACCTCCTCTTTTGCATCATTCCCTGAGCCTTAGCAGAGAAGTTGGTGCTAATTTCCCATTAGAGCTGAGTACTGGGTAGGGGGGCTCGGGGTGTCTCTGAACCTCAGGTAACTCTTGCCCTGAGGGTAAAAGGATGAAAGGGCCTTTCACAGCCAGAGCCCTGGAGGCAATCAGGTGGGAAAGCAGCAGCCTGCAGAGCAGTTGATTGCTCTCCCCTCCTGGGGACTCATTCCTGCCACGCCCATTAGTAACCTCAGGCCTGCTTTGTGAGGCACCTTAAGGCCTCGGATAGCACCGGGCTAGAACAGCTGCCTCCCTAGGCCAGGCACTCAGGCCTGGAGAGGACTGGGCTGGAACTCTGCCAACTTCCCTTCCTTGGCACAATCTTTTGCTACAGAGGGTTCTTCCCCATCCAAATTCCCTTATGCAAATAAAGTTACCTTGTTCTCTCTTGGCTGTCTGTCCACTGCAGTCTGTTAGAGAGAGGACAGAAAGAACCTGACTGGAGACAGGAGACGGTCTCCACCTAGTGACCCCTTCGGTAGAACCCATACACAGAGGGGAAAGAAGTCAAAAGAGATCCCCGAAGAGCCCAAGTGTTCAGCTTAATAGATACAAATATAAATCCGGGGCTGCAGAGTTGGTTAAGAACAGTCGTTCTTTCAGAGGACCCAGGTTCAACTCTCAGCATGCACATGGCCCAGGGAATCTGACACCCTCTTCCGACCTCTACAGTCACCAGGAATGCATGTGAATGTATGTACATAGGTACACAGGCAAACACAAACAAAACACCCATACACACAAAGTAATAAAATGATCTAATATACGTTAGGTATGGTGATTTTAAATAGGAATGGCCCCCATAGGCTCACATATTTGAATGCTTGGTCATTGGGGAGTGGCAATGTTTGAGAAGGATTAGGAGGCGTGGCCTTGTTGGAGGACTTATTGAGTCACTTTCAAAAGCCCAAGCCAGGCCAGGTTCTCTCTCTCTCTCTCTCTCTCTCTCTCTCTCTCTCTCTCTCTCTGTCTCTCTCTCTCCCTCCCTCCCTTTTCCCTCTCCCTCTCCCTGTTTACAGATCAGGCTGTAGCTCTCAGCTACTGCTCTAGTACCTCCTTACATGATGCCGTGCTCCCACCATGATGATACTGGGCTGAACCTTTAAACCTTGCCTTGGTCATGGTGTCTGTGCACAGCAATGGAACAGTAACTAAGATATTATGTAACTAAAATATTAAGAACATATGAAATATGTTCAAAAATTAAAGGAAGCTACATCTAAAGAATTAAAGAAAAATTCAAGAATTATACCTCATGATGGAGTAGCAGTGAAGGAATAGAAATTATCTAAATATAAGCTTGGGGCATCTAGAGAGATGGCTTGGTGGTTAGAGCACTTGCTGGTCTTGCAGAGGACTCACATTTGGTTTCCAGCACCCACACGGTGCCCCACAACCATCTGTAACTCCAGGTCCAGGCACTCTGACGCCCTCTTCTGGCCTCTGAAGTAACCAGGCACACACGCAGTACACAGGCATGCAGGGCAACTTGGTATAGAACCCAGGTAGCTCTGAGACACTCTCTCAAAACACAAAAGGTAAGGGGAAAGGGGAGAGAACAATGACGGAGAGAATACATGCCTGGTACGCAAGAGCCTAGGCACAATTCTGAGAGAGACAGACAGAGACAGACAGAGAGAGAGAGACTGAGAGATACAAACAGACAGAGACACAGAGACATAGACAGAGAGACAGACAGGCAGAAAGACAGAGACAGACAGTGACAGAGAGACAGAGACAGAGAGACAGACAGAGACAAAGACATGGAAACAGAGACAGAAAGACAGAGACAGACACAGAGACAGACAACAGACAGAGACAGAAAGACAGAGACAGAGAGACAGACAACAGACAGAGACAAGGAAATGGAGACAGAAAGACAGAGACAGAAAGACAGACAACAGACATAGACATAGATAGACAGACATACAGACAGACAGACAATAGACAGACAGAGCAAGAATAACGTAATACCCTGGAACTTTAAGGTCTAAAAACTGCAATTTCTGTTCACTAGTAGAACTCAAAGCCGTTTGGGGGTAAATCATACGAGATTATCTAAACTAAAAAAGAAACATAGCCTTCTTGAGCTATCAAGACGAAACCATCACAAACTGGGTAATTTCAGCAACATTTTGCATAGCTAATGCTATGAACATGGCCATATTACTGAAAATGATCCCACCAAAATCCCAATTTCTTCAAGGAAATAGAGAAAAAAAGAATCTCAAAATGCATTCCAAAAGGTGGGTGTGGTGGTGTACCCCTGTAATCCCAGAACTTGGGCAGCAAAAGCAGGTGAGCCTCTGTGAGTTCCTGGCCAGCCTGGTCTAGATATCAGGTTCTAGACCAGCCAAGGAGGGATACACAGTAAGACTCTGTCTTTAAAAAGACAGTCATGGCTGCTTCCAGTTGTTGTAGTCACTTTTGCAGACTACAACACGATGCTTTTCAGGTATGGTTGCTGTGAGGGCATCTGGCTGTCAAAAGCTAGGATCTTCATGCAGCCAAGATCTGCCCCACAGACTTGAATTTCCTGCACCTCAGAGAGCCTCCCATCTGACAGGAAAGATGACACTGGGTGAGAAACTCTGCACTGGGACCCGTTCTAATCCCATCAAGAGGCCCTCGTGGAGGTTTGTTAGCGAACATACCTGTACTTGTTCATTTCCGGTCGGGTTATGTGTGCAAAGACGGAGCTGCTAAATGTCCCTTGATCAGTCTACCCTGAGTCCTTACAGTGTCACAGTGGGCTCAGATAGCTTTGCCTGAGGAGATTTCCTGTCTTGGAACTCTTCTCTCCTAGAGCAATCACTTTCGTTCTTGCTGAATTACTTTCCAATCTCTCCTGACAGAAATGTGCAAACATGCCGGCAAGCCCCAGTGATCAGACGTGAATCCTTAACAATCATGGAGGTGTTCACCAGACGGTGCCCGCCCTTGCTGATCCTCCTGGCTGTGTGAGGAGCCCCGTGGGCGTCTGTTTGACAAGCTCTGCCAGGAGCTGCAGATCAACTTCCTGAAGAGGAAGAGAATCCCAGACACCACCCGCAGTTGCAGGTGCAGGGTCCTCAGCAGACTCTGCGGGATGTCGACATAGTCTTGGCACTCTGGGGGTTTCTCTGTGTAGAAAGAAGTGCTCGTTTTTGTGTCTGCTGAACCTCAGGTGTGTCCCGTAACCTTCCAGTTTATGCCATCCACCAGTTTGCTCTGGTCCCCATATTCCACCCCCCTCACAAGGCACCACTCCATTAAGCAACGGGTGTCCCTCAAGTTTCACTGGTCAGGACCCACAGTTCCCCTTGGATCTCAGGCTACCAGTTCTCTTCAATAAACAGTTCAACCTCTCCATTCAGTGCTCTGCTCAGAAGCCGGATCTTCCCTGTAGCTACTCCTAAGGACACAGCTTTGTTATTCTAGATTATTCTAGTTTTCTCTGTGTATCCCTGGCTGTCTGTCTTTGAACTCAATCGGTAGACCAGGCTGGCCTCGAACTCAGAAATCTGCCTGCCTCTGCCTCCCAAGTGCTGGGATTAAAGGCATGCGCCACCACCGCCCGGCTATTTTAGTTTTCTAAGACTAGATTTCCTCCAAGCTCTAGGTAAAATAAAGCTCAGCGCCAGGCAGTGGTGGTGGCGCACACCTTTAATCCCAGCACTTGGGAGGCAGAGGCAGGCGAATTTCTGAGTTCGAGGCCAGCCTGGTTTACAGAGTGAGTTCCAGGACAGCCAGAGCTACAAAGAGAAACTCTGTCTTGAAAAAAACAAAAAAATAAAAATAAAATAAAATAAAAAAATAAAGCTCAGCAGACAGGCCCCTCCCCCGTGGCAGCAGCGATTTGCATGTGTGTACCTGCATCCTCCAAAAAAACCTGTTCAGATTCTCAGAAGGCAGTTTGCTGAAGCAAAGGAAGCAAAGCCCTTAGATTTTTCACAAGGAATTTCCTGAGCACCTGGCGGTACCAGGGATCTTTCAGAGGAAGAGGAACCTGTCCTGTGAATGTCCCTGAGGAGACACGAACAAATGTCTCTTCACCCCAGAGAGAACAATCATGATAAACCAAAGAGAGGACTGCACCCAAGTCGAGCTGATGTGGAAACAGAGAACTACTAAGGTACTGGCTGGTTTTGTGTGTCAACTTGACACAAGCTGGAGTTATCACAGAGAAAGGAGCTGAAAGATATAGAAAACTTACGAAAAATATAGAAAGTTTTTATGACCCCTAGGCCTGAGCAAACGAATGCAGGGTCACTAGTTCCAAAAAGCAGAACTAAATGTAAGATTTTAGGCCTTCACTGCCCTGGGATACAATCCACATTCTGGGAGGGGTACATTATCCTGAATCAGAAGACACTTGCTGTATTAACATTCAAGAGAGGAAGGGAGGGGCTAATTAACATTCCTCAGACCTCAGGGAAGAGAACCCACCTGTGGGTGGGGAAGGCCCAAAGCAGGAAGACACATTCCTGACCATAAAGAAAGATGCAAGTCATGTGGGTGGTTCCAGGAACTAGCTGACTTTCCACTGTTTCTATGTTATGTTTCCTTGGTTACCCCTTTCCCCCCTCCCCCCGTTTCTGGGTTCCCCTATATAAGACCGCCCCTGACCAGGCTGTCTTGTCAATTCCTCTGCCCCTGCATGGGTTATGAATTGGTCATCAGTCAACTGATCCTGAAATATACCTCATGCTGTTGCATCAAGAATGGTGTCTTGTGAGTTATTGGGTGGCCACGAATTCCTGAGGCTTGAGGGAGGTTCTCCCTTCTTGGGGGGCGTCTTACAGAGCCTCCCTTGAGGAAATGCCTCCATGAGATCCAGCTGTAAGGCATTTTCTCAGTTAGTGATCAAACGGGGAGGGCCCACTGTGGGTGGTGCCATCCCTGGGCTGGTAGTCCTTGGTTCTATAAGAAAGCAAGCTGAGCAAGCCAGAGGAAGCAAGCCAGTAAGTAACATCCCTCCATGGCCTCTGCATCAGCTCCTGCTTCCTGACCTGCTTGAGTTCCAGTCCTGACTTCCTTTGGTGATGAACAGCAAAGTGGAAGTGTAAGCTGAATAAACCCTTTCCTCCCCAACTTGCTTCTTGGTCATGATGTTAGTGCAGGAATAGAAACCCTGACTAAGACAGTGACTTACAGGACCATGGGTGAGGGCTGCCTCTGGGACTATGAGGAATACATGCTTCTCTCTCTTGGGTGTTTGCTGGCTTGTATTCTGTATACCATATAAGTGCAGTACCCACAGCGGGCAGAAGGAGGAGCAAGGATCCTCAGAATGAGAGTTACAGATGGCTGCAGATTGCCATATTGGGTACTGGGAATCAACTGGACAGCAAGTGCTTTATCCACTGAATCAATTGACTTTGTTTTGTGGTGGCCATCCATGGCTCTGCATTCTCAGCCCACTTTCATTGCTAATTAGCATGTATATGCAGTGCTAGACCTCACGGTGGCATTTTCATATATGGTTTTCTATGTACTTAGCTCATATTAACCCTCCCCCATGTAAAGGATTTTTAATTTGATCTTTTAAAAAAAAATTTAAGCCGGGCAGTGGTGGTGCACGCCTTTAATCCCAGCACTTGGGAGGCAGAAGCAGGCAGATTTCTGAGTTCGAGGCCAGCCTGGTCTACAGAGTGAGTTCCAGGACAGCCAGGGCTACACAGAGAAACCCTGTCTTGAAAAACCAAAATAAATAAATAAATAAATAAATAAATAAATAATTTAGCTGTGTGTGGTGATGCACACCTTTAATCCCAGCGCTTGGGAGGTAGAAGCAGGAGGATATCAGAGTTCCAAGCCAGCCTGGTCTGCATAGAGATCCAGTTTAAAATGGATTTTTTTTTCATACACTATATTCTAACCAGAGTTTTCCTCATCTGTGTCTTCCCAGGTTTTCCCCACTTCACCACCTACTAAAATCCATGTTCTTTCTTCCTCTCAATCTTTCTCTCTCTCTCTCTCTCTCTCTCACACACACACACACACACACACACACACACACACACACATTAGGAAGCAAACAGGCAAATAACAAACAAACCAAAATAGAATAAAACAACCAACCAAAAAGAGCCAAAGAGAGGGCACAAGAAAAGCACATAAAGATGCAGTCACACACTTGCACACACAGAAATCTCATCAAAAACACAGAACTGAAGGCTGGAGATTTGTCTCAGAGGTTAAGAGCACTGGCTGATCTTCCAGAGGTCCTGAGTTCAATTTCCAGCAATCACATGGTGGCTCACAACCATCTGTAATGGGATCCGATGCCCTCTTCTGGTCTGCAAGCATACATGCAGGCAAGACGCTGTATACATAATAAATAAATAAATAAATAAATAAATAAATAAATGTTTTTTAATGCACACGCACAAAACTGGAAACCATAATACAGAAGCAAAGGATCTGTAAGATATAGATATATATATCTTACAGATATATGTTTTAAAGCCCAGACAAATCATTATAAGACAAAAACCCTCCAGAATACCACTGGCCACTGACTTTTTCATGTTGTCCGTCCATGGCGCTGCATCTGCCCCGAGTGTGGCTTACACACCCAGACTGTTGAAGATTGTCAACTGGAAACAGCATCTGGGTTAGGAACGGGGGCTTGTGACCCTTCCCCACCCAGCACTGGCACCTCATTTGGTTTAGACCTGTGCAGGTCCTTAGCATGTCACCACAGGGTTTGTGGGCTCTTATGTGCTGTTTGAAGGCCGTGTGTGCCTGCTGTCTGCCACCTCCTCTGGCTCTTACCATCTTCAGCTTCTCCCCGAGCGCTGAGGGGAGGGGTTTGATGGAGACATCCCATTGACAGCTGAGCGCTCCAAGGTCTCTTGCTCTCTGTACACTGTCCTGTTGTAGGTTTCTTTTTATTTGTTCCCATCTGCTGCAGGAGGGAGCTTCTCTGATCACGGCTCAGCAGACATCTATATGGCAGAATGTCATTGGGAACCATTTTATTACTACAGTCATTTAGTAAAACAGTCACATTTTGTTTTCTCCTAGGTCCATGGCCTGTCTAGTCTCACGCTAGTGTTGGGCACCGGTCCCACCTCATGGAGTGGTCTCAAATCAAGTCAAGTAGTCATTGGCTACCTGCATAACTTCACCAGTGTATTTGTAGACAGCTCACCATTAGGTCAAAGGGTTCGTACCTAGGTTAGTGTTGACATTTCTCCTCTAGTAGCTTTCAGAATATTGTAAGGGTCCATGATTCACTAAGAATGATACCCCAGACTCAAACAGTATGCCACAGGAAAGAGCTTTTGACAGTATGACACAGCAAAGAGTGTTTATTCTGCAGAGAACCTGTGTGCAGGGGTCTACCATCCATCAGGATGGAAGACAGCAGTGTGGACTCTGCAGGGTCAGTTTGAACCCTGACAGAGTAGGAGGGGGTAACTTTTACCTTCCTTTCCCTTGATTGGTTGGTTCTACCTCCAGGGATATGGATGCCTTTGTGATTGGTTAAGGCTCTGGAGGATTTGGTGGACGTTTGCTGATTAACTATACCTGGCTCAGGCTAGATGGTGGGGCAGCTTCTACAGCTCCTGACTGGTTGTCCCTGAGGGGTAGTTTTTCCTGGAATTGACTTGTTCTGGGCTTTTCCAGTTCTGGGGCATAGAAACTCAAGCCTAGTCTCCCAAACTGCCAGTTTGCAGCCTGTCATGGAGTCAGTCCAGCTCTGGCTAACTCGGTCCTCTCAGTACCTTCCAGTATTGGGGTGAAGGCTCTCGTAGGTAGTAGCACTCAATGCACTGTCCCTGGTCAATTCCCACTATTATTCTCCGACTCTCACTAGAATCCTATTCAGAAAGTCAGTGACTGGCAGGTTTGTTGGCACTTCCCCTACTTACAGATGTGTAGTTTGCCAGCACCATTTGTTGGAGAGACTGTCTTTTGCAAGTCCTCCGTCCTGGTTCATTGTTCTAGGTTTGTTTTTGTGTCAGAACCATGAAGCTTCTGTTGCTATGGCTCTACAGTATAGTTTGAGGCCGTGTATTATAGTATCTCCAGATTGTTCTCTTGATATAGGCTGCTTTGAGGAGTCACAGTCCTTTGTACTCCTGTATGCTCTTGTTATTGTTTGTTTGTTTTGAGACAGGATCTCTCTGTGTAGCCCTGGCTGTTCTAGAACTCACTATGTAGACCAGGCTGGCCTCGAACTCACAGAGACCCACCTGCCTCTGCTGCCCAAGTGCTAGGATTAAAGGTGTGTGGACACCACACCCAGCTTTTTGACAGCTCTTCCATGATTGGCTGAATGTAGTTAGAGATGCAGCCAATCAGGGCCTGGCTGATTCAATTAATTAATTAATTAATTAATTAATTAATTAGGCTATTCTCAGGTGTCAGTATACTTTTGTGTGTGTGTGTATCTGTATGTCTATGTGAGAATGTATGTTCAGTTGCCTGAAGAGGCCAGAAAAAGGCATCAGATCCCCTCAAGCTAAAGTTATGGCATCCGTGTGGGTTCTTGGAACCAAACTCACTCCACAGGAGAAACGGCAGGCTCTTTTAAGTGTGGAGTCCTACTTCCAGCCCATAGTAACAGCAGGGATACACAATCAACCTTCAAGTCCACATAGGCTAGAACACACATCTTCAGAAGGATAGAGCCAACACTCGGGTCCTTCCAAGGCCACAAGGCAGGATTTCACTTTGGGAGTTAATCTCATGGAGCCATCTTCCAAATGAGGCTCCCTCTTCCCAGGTGACTCCAGGTTGTGCCAAGCTGACAGTAGAAGCTAACCGCCACCAAGGCTCCACTGCTCCTGCATGAAAATACAAAACGTCTTTTCCACTAAAACCCTACCAAGAGAGCTGATCCCACCAGACTGGGTATCACCAGCTCTGGCTCCTGCCCTACAGGCAGGAAAAGCCCAGGAAGTCAGTTGGCACTCGACAGAAACCGGCAAGCATCCTGGGCAGTTCTGAGAATTGCTGTCCTGCTTGTGTCAGGCTCTCAGGATTTCTCACCAGGAGCCCCAGGGTTCAGTCTGTGGCTGAGCTCAGGGCTGGGAAACTAATTCCCATGGCACGTGCATGGATGGGGACTGCACATGACACACACACGGATGGTGACTCCACAGAGCATTCAGCTATGCAGAGACTCTCACATGCAAATGAAAGTGACTTTTGAAAATATTTATCCTCTTTACCCTTTGGGGCCAAGAGCTGGAAACAACTCAGGTTTCATCCAGGAAGTGAATTGGGCCACAAACTGATCCATGTTTGTGGGATTCATGGACTCAGCCAAGCAACTAGTTCTGACAACTAGTTGTGATGCAGAGAAAACTTCACTAACATACTGAGCAGAAGAGCCAAGCACAGAAATGTCCACCCTGGGCTGAGAGGCTGAGAACTCCCAGAGGGACCACAGCTGCCTGTAATCCAGCTCCAGGGTCTCCAACACCTTCTGGCTTCTGTGAGCACCTGCATACACATGCAATGCACCCATGCAGACACGTACACATACATGTTATAAAAATAACCCTTAGGGCTGGAGAGATGGCCCTGCAGTTAAGAGGACCCAGGATTGATTCCCAGCACCACACAGCAGCTTACAATCATCTGGAAACCTAACTCCAGGGGGCCCGATACCCTCTTCTCGCCTCTGCACAAGTGTACAGACATACATACACAAAAAACACCCATATACATAAAATAAATTGTTTTTTCATTTTAAAAATAAATCTTTTTTCAAAAAGAAGAGAAATACCAAATGGTCTTATTTACCTAAAACTACAGCAGAAATTCACTTCACTGACAGAAATCAAACTCACTTCTGAGCCCAAGGGCTGAGAAAGTTAAGTTGACAAAAGACACAGAATCCCTGATAGACCAGGGACAACTGATAGGATATTCTGTGTCAGCTCAGGTAATAGGTACATAGGGATATACATTTGTTAAACCCACCAAACATTTAAATTGATGCATTTTATTATATGTAATTAGAGCTAATTTAAAATATACATATTTATGTTTTTAGCATTTTAGAAGACTGTCTGTCATTTAGATAAACAGGGACTGTATATGAAAGTCAGAGACCAGAGGCAGGAATCAAAGCTCCATCCTGGGCCGGGAGATAGAGCGATGGGTAGCATGCTTGTGAGGTGGGCCTGCCAGCCAAGCTCACATCCCAAAGCCTCATGTAAAAACCTGGAGCAGATGAGGCATCTGCAGCCCAGTACCACTGCTGGAAGTAAGAGGTGGATAGGAGAGTCTCTAGAAGAGTGATCCTCCATCTTCCAACCAGAAAATCATCTCATTGCTACTTCATAACTATAATCTTGCTACTGGTATGAATTGGACTGTAATCTGAGATGCAGGATACTGGACATTCAGGATATCGGATATGCGATCACCAAGGGAGTTGAGACCCACAGGTTTTGGACCCATGCTCTAGAAGGTAATGGCAGAGGGTAGAGAGACCCTGTCTCGAATTAGGTGGAGGGTGAAGACAGATCCATGAAGGTTGCATTTGGTCTCCTCTATGTGACATAGTATGTGTGTAACACACACACACACACACACACACACACACAATGTAAACAAACTGAAAGCCCAGACTGCCACCTGGATTTTGACTTGGGATCTGAAGTAAATAGAATAAATTATATATTATAACTTTTGAGCCAGAAGTTAGCTCACCGGTGAGCAGAGAGAGGTAATTGCTGCTGGCTGCAAAAACCCGAGTGTCACACTGACATGGGCTGGAAAGTAAATAAATACAGAAAATGACATCCTGAAGAGGAAGATCGATGGAATTTAGCCAACACTGGCTCTGAGAGGGAGTGCCTCAGACAACCTAGAGTCCTCTCTCTCTCTCTCTCTCTCTCTCTCTCTCTCTCTCTCTTTCTCTCTCTCTCTCTCTGTGTGTGTGTGTGTGTGTGTGTGTGTGTAGTGGTGTGCTCAGGGACAAGCAGCCTGGGAGCTGCTGAGCTCAGAATACCCACAGAACAACAGGTGATGTCGACAAGCATAAAGAACGGATGTAACACCCGGAGTCAGAACGCACAGGAAGCAAGCCTTGCTCTTTCGCTTCTGCATCACCAAGTGAGCATGGCCTACAAGGCCAGGATAGGTGGGTTCCTACCGCAAAGTGGTTTGCTTGGCTTCAAGGATCATCGCTCTAACTCGGGGTAAACGATAAGGTTAGGTTGGGGGAACGTCTGAATTCTGGGACCAAAAAGATCAGGATTGAAATACCAGCTGTGTGGCCTAGGTTAGTCACCTCTTCAATGTCTGTCGTCTGGGGTGAAAGAAGATAAAACAGCCCAAAGGGGCTGAGACATGGGCGTGGCAGGCAGGCGCCAGTACAAGGTTTGCTGGTGACCCACACTCTCCTCCGTTTCCAGGAGCCCTCCGGGCAGAGAGTCTTTTTTTCCAAGCGAGGGACCTTATGGATTCCTGACGCAACAAGCAGACTGTGGGAGGAGGCTGGTAGGAATCCCTAATTCGGCGGGTGTGACGTCAAGATGCACACGTGACTTCCCAGACACGCACACGCTCTCACGCAGGAACCAGGGCAGCATCAGCCTGCCGCCTTCTTCCTGGAAGGAAACAGCAGCTTTCCTGGAGAAGACACTAGAGTTTTCCCGCAGGTCCATCCTAAGAGCCCTGAGGCCATTCAGGACCCATCAGCATCCTCAAGGGAACACAGCATTGGGGACTTCTGCAGGGAGGCCTGGGCGGAGACTGTTGAGGACATCCCAGGAAGGAGACCCACGCCCGCCCTGCACAGCGAGCACTCTGCCACCGAGACTGCCAATCAGAGCTTCAGCCAATGGGAGCTGCGGACAGCTGTCATAGGAACAGGACCAAAGGGACTCTTCGGATTTGAGTCTGCCTGTGCCCAGGCCCTGGGTGTCTCATCTCCCAATTCGCAGTGTGCTTTGCAACCACACCCCAGGAGGGTTGAGACGGGATGCTCTGAAGGATAAGAACCTTGCCCTGCCACACCCAGACCGTGCCTCTCAGCCACGTGACATCGCCTCAGCTTCTCACCCCTCCCTGGTCCTACTAAGTGACGTTGAGGTCAGAGGGGATGGGTCAGAAGTGTGCCCTTCAGCACTTGTTAGCAGTAGACAGTATACTTGGCCCCCTGTCCAGATGGCAACAATTGAACCCCCTCCTTGTGCCTGACTGGGCGCTGTTACTGGGCCCTGCGTTAAGAGCTTGCACCCTTGCATCCACTGGGCTTGGAGGAGGGAAGATGAAGCCCAGGCAAGCTTTCCATGGCTCCTCAGAGGCGCCCAGCAGGTGTCATCACGGAGCACTGAGTGCATGGCTTGAAGTCAGCCTCTCTCCTTGTGATGTTTTGAGTATTTTCTGTACAGGCATCTTCTAATCCCTGGAGACTAGGATTTCCTGCAGCAGCAGACCAAAATTGAGATGTTCAGGTCCCTACATGAAGTGGTGTTGTGTTTTAACATATAATCTACACATCCTCCCGTGTACTTCGACAATCTCAAGGTCGCTTACATGAACGCTCATGGCGGCGGCAGTAGGAAGCAAACCCCAGTGTACATGCTAAGTCAGCTTTCTACCCCTGAGTTATACCTCCAAAACCTCAAATAGTGGGGCTGCAGAGGTGGCCCAGTAGTTAAGAGCACTGGCTGCTCTTCCAGAGAACCCAGTTTTGATTCCAAGCACCCACATGGCAGCTCACAACTGTCTGTAGCTGCAGTCCCAGGGGATCCAGTGGCCTGCTCCTGCTTCATAGGCACCAAAGACAACCTGCAGGCAAACACACATAAAATACAATAATCTAAAACCATAATCTTCAGATATTTTTGATGTGGGCATGGTTAAACTCAAGGCTGTGTGGCTCGGATACAGAGGGACGATTCCACTGACTGTTGTATGAAATACAGGGAACGTTATGCTTCCTCTTCACCCAAATCTGAGGGTTTGACATGATTTCAATTTGAGCCAACAAAATATTAGTAATAGGATATTATTAATACCAAATTATTGATAGCGTTGTTTCTCAAAGACTGTCTTTGGAAATAAGAGCAGTGAGCCATGAGTTGGGGTGACATAGTTACCGTTTGGATGGCCACTTTCCTAACAACAGCTGTCCTGCTGACAGAGTGTCACATCTGCCTTATGTTCTCCCAGGTGATTTAAACAATGACTGAAGGGCCCCAGGAAGTCCAGCTGCTTCTGCATGTGCCCTCGAGGAGAAAAGATTGTGGCCAGACGCGTATAAACAGTCAACTAAAGGGTGGATTGCTTTGTTCTGGCCCATGGTCTCGGGATTCTGTCCATGGCCAGCTAACTGCATTGCACTTAGGCGTGTGGGTAGGCAGGTCATCGTAGTGAGGGACACAGCAGAGCACAGCTAAGAACTCACAGCATCCAGGAAGAAGTGGGGGCCTAGGGACAAAATACACCCTTCAAGACATGTTCTCCATGAGCCACTTACTCCACTGAAGCCCTGCTTCCCAGAGTTTCCACTGTGTCCCAAGAGTCCATTAAATTATAATTACTCCACCAGTGTGTCCAAGCCCCGGCTATCCTTCACCTCCCAGAAGCCCCGCCTCCAACACGGCATCAGAGACCAAACCTTCAACCTGGGGGGTGGAGGGGCTTTTTCATAGAATCTTCCTATCGAAAACATTCTCTTTTTTCAAGTTTTTTCTATATTTTCTAGTTATATGCAAATATATAAGATCTATAAAACGAAAACACCGGTGGGTGGTGATGAGAGAAAAGCTCTCAAGTCCTGTGGTAAAGATGACAACGTGCCTGTCCTCTGGGAGAGATGGGCTGCGTTTGGGCAAGTAGAGAATGGAACGCGCTGGGTGGTTGTGGCGCACGCCTTTAATCCCAGCACTTGGGAGGCAGAGGCAGGCGGATTTCTGAGTTCGAGGCCAGCCTGGTCTACAGAGTGAGTTCCAGGACAGCCAGGACTACACAGAGAAACCCTGTCTTGAAAAAAAAAAAAAAAAAAAAAAAAAAAA
>JANHMN010000011.1:73281222-73295060 GCA_030674055.1 Rhabdomys pumilio | reverse complement strand
AAAAAAAAAAAAGAAAAAGAGAGAATGGAATGCAAATGGCCTTTTACCCTGTGTGATGGTTTGTATATGCTCTGCCCAGGGAGTGCACTATTAGGAGGTGTGGCCCTGTTGGAGTAGGTGTGTCATTGTGGTGTGGGCTTTGAGACCTTCATCCTAGCTGTCTGGAAATCAGTATTCTGCTAGCAGCCTTCAGATGAAGATGTAGAACTCTCAGCTCCTCCTGCACCATGCCTGCCTGGGTGCTGCCATGTTCCCACCTTGATGATAATGGACTGAACCTCTGAACCTGTAAGCCAGCCCCAATTAAATGTTGTCCTTATAAGAGTTGCCTTGGTCATGGAGTCTGTTCACAGCAGTAAAACCCTAACTAAAACATCCACTAATAGCTATTTCTTATAGAACCCAGGACCACCAGCCCAGGGGTGGCCCACCCATAATGGTCTGGACCCTTCTGCATTGGTCACTGTGGTGGTTTGAATAGGTATGGCCCCATAGACACATATGTTTGAATGCTTGGCCCATAGGGAGTGGCACTATTAGGAGATATGGCCTTGTTGGAGTAGGTATGGCCTTGTTGGAGGAAGTGTGTCACTGTGGGGGTGGGCTTTAAGGTCTCCTGTGCTCAAGTTATGCCTGGTGTGGCTCACAGTTTCCCATTGCTGCCTTAAGAACAAGATGCAGAACTCTCAGCTCCTTCTCCAGCACCATGTCTGTCCGGATGCTGACATGTTTCCCGCCATGATGATGACGGACTGACCTCTAGAGCTGTAAGCCAGACCCAATTAAATGTTTTCCATTATAAGAGTTGCTGTGATAATGGTGTCTGTTCACAGCAGTAAAACCCTAATCAAGACAACCACTAATTAAGAAAATGTTCTACCGTCTTGCCTACAGCCTGATCTTACGAAGGCATTTTCTTAATTGAGGCTCCCTCCTCTCAGATGGCTTTAGCATGGGTCAAGCTAACAGAGGCTACCCAGCACACAGAGGAAGTAATGGTGCTGTTCATGCTCATCCTGGCTCCCCTCGTTCCCTGCTCACCTCACAATGGCCTCTTCCTCCCCAGTAACCCCTTCCGGGTTCATGTCATGTGAGTTCTAGAACCCTCTGCCCACCACTGTTTAAGAACTTTTTTCTTCCTTTTGTGACCTGCATGCATATATGCATATCCTCTCTCTCTCTCTCTCTCTCTCTCTCTCTCTCTCTCTCTCTCTTTCTCTCTCTCTTTCTCTCTCTCTTTCTCTCTCTCTTTCTCTCTCTCTCTCTCTCTCTCTCTCTCTCTCTCTCTCTCCTCTCCTTCCTTCCCTCCCTCCTTGAAAGAACCACAATAATTGAGTGGGATTCTGTGAAACTCTTCACAGCAAAGTATAGAGAGTCAGCCTCCAGAGTGGGAGAAAACCTTTGCCAGCTGTACTCCCAACACGTGATTAACATAAAGAACTTTAAAAACTGAACACACAAGCCAGCCTTCCAGCCAGTAAGCGAGCTAGTGAACTTAACAGAGTTTTCAAAAAGAAGAAATACAGTCAATGAATATTTCCAAGTGTTCAGTGTCCTTAGCTATCAGGGGAAAGCTAATCAAAACTGGTTTCAGGTTTTCATGTCACTCCCGTCAGAATGGCTAAAATCACGGGAAACAGTGACATCAAATGCTGCTGACACTGCGGAGAAAGAGGCCTGGTACAGAGTGAGTGAAGTGTAGACGGCACACCTGCTATGGAATCAGTGTGAAGCATCCTCAAAAAGCTAAAGATAGAACTACCACATGACCGCCGCCACCCCTGGGCGCACACCCAGAAGACACGTGCCCTGTCTCAGAGACACTTGCACAATCAAGTTTATCGCTGCTCTGGTCACAAGTAAGGAGGCAGAGCCAGCCGGGGTGTCTTCGTTACAGCACCGTGAAAAAGGCAACTCCAGAGGGAAAGGGTTTCCACTCCCCGCAGTTCAGCTGAAGGGGAACCCATAGGCAGGGAGACACAGTGACAAGAACTTGAGGCACCTGGTCACAAGGCACCCACAGTCAGGAAACAGAAGAAGGAATGTTTGGTATTGTTCTCAATTTAATACAGTCCAAGACCCTCTGCAAAGGGAATGGTCTCACCCACAGTTAAGATGTGGGCTCTGTTCACATCAATAAGCATAATCGAGAATCCCCACAGGTGTACACAGAGGCCCATCACCCAGGTGATTCCAGAGTCCATCAGCTGACAAGCCAGGGATGATTCTTTTTCTTGATCTGTTCCTGTCTTTATCTCTCTCTTTCTCCTCTCCTCTCCTACCCACTTCCCTGCTGAACCCCAGCCCTGTGCCTTGCCTTTCCCAAAAGACAGCAGGGCACTATCAGGGGCACAGCCAGTGGGCTCTGGGCCGGAGTTCCGAAAAGATCACAGGCCCAACCTCCTGAAGTACCAGGGCCCCTCACCAGTGTCCCAGGCTGGTGCTAAAGCCTTTAACTTCTGAGCCTTTGGCAGGCACTTGAGAGCCAAACCATAACACACCAACCAGAGAGTGCTTTGAATGAAACAGAGGAGAGGACACCAGCTTTGAGAACACATTTGAGCGTGACAGGTGGTTGCCAGCATGACCCACCAACCTATCTACCTATCATCACTGGTCCATCTTCCCAAGAATCCAGAATCATTGTTGGTCTCCTTTCCCATCTCGTCCACTCTAGATGTTTGCAACAGTTACAGCTCAGCTGTCCACAAACACCCGTCAGCTGTGCACTAAACAGGGCTGAGCGTGCTCCAAAGATAGTCACAGCACATGGCTTCAGCTGCTGAGAAGACGTATGGGAGTTCTGGGAGCAGGGGAGGTTTAGAGCCCGTGCCCACAGATGGGTCCTGGGGCCGCGCCACTCTATATAAGGCGGTGCAGCTGAAAACACATTCAAGCCTACAGAGTCATCGGCGGGATTTGACGTTGCTATCTTTAGAAGCAGCACGAGTCGTTTGAATCCACCTGTGGTTATCTTTTGGCAGCGCCCTGGCCTTATAAAGACACACACATGGCCACGCCACTCAGACCAAAGGAATTCAGACGCATCGCCTGAGAGTTCTGAAAATAATACTCCCCATTTAGGGACTGTGGGGGCCCGTGGGGGTGGGGTTCAGAGCTCAGCTCCACTTGCTAAGATGCTGCACAAAAAAATCAAGGCGTTGTATACGACAACAAATGCAGATTCCCTACGTTCCTCCACCCAGAAATCTAAACCCGTGTGGTTCATCAGAAGAGGGGCTGGAATTCTGTACTTTACAGGCTTCTGCAGCTGTGAGTGCTGATGGAACACAGAACACACTTTAATATCCTCAAACGTTAGTGTCTGAAGATGCTGCCTGGAAGCTGAGAGAACATAGGGCCAAATGTTCAAGCCAGCCGTCTGAAGGCTCCTAACGAAAGGGAGTACATGGGATGCTTGGGAGGCAAGGGGTTAAGTCCTGACGGGTCATTATTTTAGCTTTTATTTCCAACACGCCGATCAAAAGTCCCTGGATCAGACAGCTGTCATACCAGCTGCTACTCAGGTCAGAGCGTCGCTCAACCCTCATCAGAGAAGCTTCCTCTTGCAGCAAATGGTGACGAACACACCCCTGGGCAGTGTGTGAGAGACCAGAGCACTGCGCCCTAACTGGGATATCTTCACCAAACCCCTTCTCCTCAAGCCCAGGGATTTACACAGAAGAAGAGACAAAAAGAGTCTAAGAGTGAGAGACTGATTTCCAAGAAACAGCATCTTCCAGACACAACAGATCCGATGCGCGTGTGAACTCAAGATAGCATAGTACGCAAAAGCCCTGTACAGGGTCAAGCCAGACTGAGTCTCAGCGCTAAGAGGGGATGTGAACCGAAAACCCCGCCCCCGAACCGAAAGCCCCGCCCCTGAGCCGAAAGCCCCGCCCCTGAGCCGAAAGCCCCATCCCTGAGCAAGAAGGTCTTGCAAGTGATAGGTGCTCAGAAGGCATCCTCAAAGGAGTGACACTGGCTACATCAACCACAGTCCAGGGCAGGCCCCGTGCCTAGGAGTACTTGGCCAATGCAAAACAGACTTCCATGTTTTGTGTGTTTAGTTTCGTTGTTTTGGTATTTTTGCCCTATTTTTTAATTGTTTTTACTTTTTTTTTTTGTATGTTGTTTTACTTAAGTGAAGTTATTTTTAGAGAAAGAGAAAACGTGGTTGTTTGGGTAGGGAGGTAGGGGAGGATCTGGGAGAAGCTGGGGGAGAGGAAAGGATATAATCACAATATATTGTATAAAAATTGTAATAATTGTTTTTAATTCCCTAGATCAGTGGTTCTCACCCTTCCCAATGCTACGTCCCTTTAATACAGTCCCTTGCGTTGTGGGGACCCCTAATTATAAAGTTATTTCCGTTGTTACTTTATAACTGTAATTTTGCTACTGTTATGGATCGGAAAGTAAGTATCTGTTTTCCGATGGTCTTGGAGACCCCCCATGAAAAAGAGTCGTTCAACCCCAAAGGTGACCCATAGGTTGAGAACCATGACCTAGATCAAATGTCCCTTCCCCCTTCTCCTCTAGATGCAAAACAGCAGATACCTGCAGCAAAACTAAAAGTGAGGGAACTATAGATTTCTAATGCTAAAGCGACCATCCACAGCACAGAGGGGTTCCTGCCTTCACCGTCCTTGTCTCCCTGACTCTTGGCCTCTCTGCCATCTGCAGGAAATGGGAAGTGAGTTTCTCAGCCCCGTACGCGTCCTTGAGTTTACAGCTTATGGTAGCAGCACCCTGTGTCCCTAACCCTCCATCTCTCCGGTCCTCCAGGCTCTGATGCATCCGTTTAAGCACACACATGCCCAGCAGGCACCTGCATGCCTGACAGAAGGAAGAGCAGATCACATGCCTTTGCCCAGTAGCCCACTGGAAGATTGTCTGTACCCAGAGAAGATATATTGTTTATATCCCACAAAACGTTAGGCCAAAAACTTAGGTGGGACGCCCACCTTAGGGTTCCAGAGCCCTGCATTTGACAAACACCTTCTTAATTCATCACGACTGGTTCCCAACCACAGGACAGGACCACAGCCCAGGGCACCAGGCTGGAATGACTTTTTTTTTTTTTCATAACAAAAAGGCAGAGTCATGACATGACATGGAGTTTGTTTGCGGTGCGAATTAGTGTGTCAGTAGCAACATTACTTGTGTAATGTTAAATCCCATTAGACGCTCACCAGAGCCTATTTCCTGAAAAAAAGTCAGAATCTACTAACAGAGACTGCCCTGGAGAATCTGGAGTGTGTGGTTGCCGTAGTAATTGATGCCTTCTAGAACAAACCCATGCTTGGCTAATTACAGCTTTCTATTTTTAAACTCATCTCTGTTCTTCTCCCCAACCCAACACTTCTCCAGGATACCAGCAATAAAATACTGTTATTGCTACCAGCACAGCCTGTGCTGGCCCAGAATAACTTGTTTGCAGCTTACCCCAGCACACAAAGACTGGGCGGGTGCCTTTGAGGGACCCCCAAAGCTATACAAACAATGATGCAGAGTTCTGGAACTATGTCCCACTTATGAGTTCCCAGGGCTAAGGGTAAAGCTTGCCCTGGTTGGCCTGTAGCCTCCAAGAGCCCTGGCCCAGGCTACCATGCTGCTTCATGGTAGCTCTGTGGGGACAGGTCATGAGATCTGTGTAAATCAGCTCTCTAGAGCTTGCTTGCTGCAGAGGGAGCCCACAGCCCAGGAAGAAGCTTCCAGCAGCCTCCCAGGCGTTGGACTGAAAGCAGTCCCCCCAACTCTACCTAAAGGCTGTCCCTCCCTGCACAGGCGTGAGAGGGACTATTAGACAACCTCTCCGACAAGAACTGTTCTCTGTATCAGGCAAGTCCAGCATCGTCACTTTACTGGCTCCCTGATCTCGGGATTTAAGTAACAGAATTGTCCTCTTTAACAGTTCCGGGGGCTGACTTTGACTCCTGACATTATCAGCAGGAGTGTGCCTTCAAAGGCACCAGAACCACCTTCCAGGCTACGTCATTGCCAAGTTTTAGCTCCTGGATTGGAGCTGCACCCCGATGTCTGCCTCCTCTCCACACAAGCTCTTCCGGGTAAGGCTAGTCCCATTTCTACAAAGTCACCAAGCATACTGGATTAGGACACACCCTACCCTGTTACCGCCTATTGCTATACAAGTGGTCCCACCATAGGCCATTTAGTCTGCCTCATGTTGCATACAGTACACCGTGTGTGCCTCCGGTGTGTCTCAGGATCTATTAAGCAAGGTGTCTTGAAAGGACCCAAGGGAGTCGGAGCAGGTGACCAGCAAAGCTCCCTGCCCATGAGATCACTCTACCATGAAGTCCAAGCAGCCCCAGAGTGCAGACCCACTGAGCCCTCACCCTGAGCACAGACCAAATGTGGCCCATTCACAGGCCTCCTTTTTTCTTTCTGCCAGATTGAGGTATGCAGAGGGAAGCAGAGAAACCCAGGTTCAGCGCCTCCTTCAAAGACGCCAGGGAACTTCTGTTTACATGAGAGATGGCGCTGAATCTTTGATATATTGAAACTGAGAAACTGTTTAAATTTAAAAAAAAATCAGTGCCCATGTGCATGACGTTCTTATGAAAAATACTACATTTTCCAGAAGAAATGCTTCAAGCTTGGCCTCATGTGGCAGTCTAGAGTCATGCTCCTGTGGCAGGTCTATGCCTCTGTCACAAGTCATGGAGTCTCTGAAAAATGTTCAGGAGGGAAGAAAATTAAACAGCCTTAGAATTATTATGAATAAAGCCTCTGACACCACAGATGCCCTAAAAGAAGCTTGAGGGGCCCCAGGAGTCCCCAACACCATGGCCACAGACTCACCAGTATGTCCTTAGGCAGGGGTCAGACCAACTGCAGTGCCACACCAGGAGTGGCAATGTTTAGAAGTGTGGGGAGCCGACAGAAGGCGGCTATCATCCTTGCAGTCATCTTGAGCCATATATCCTGACAAGAGACTTGATTACAATAGCCTACAACAGCTGAGCACACTCTGATAACATCTTGCTTTAGATACCCAGGATCTTCCCTTGGGTGTGTGAGACTTAAAGGTGTGATTTAGAGCCGAGACTTAAGGGCATGACTTAAGGTGTGATTTAGAGATAAGATCTAAGGGTGTGACTTAAAGGTGTGACTTAGAGGCGTCGCTTAGAAGTGAGACATATAACAGGTGAGAGGCAGACAGAAGAGGCAGTAAATTAGTTATTAGGCATTTGGAAGATCATTAGACATTAGATACTTAGCACTTGGAGAAAGAACTTGGAACTTGGAGGCACTAGGGACTGGGAACTAGGGACTAGGAACTCAAGACTTGGGACTTGGACAAGGAAAGAGAGACTGAAGAATAAACGAGATTGAATCACACTCTGTCTGGTCTCCATTCTTCCTGTCTGTCCTCACTCTCTCTCTTGCTGAACCCTGACCCACAGACTGAAGCAGCTTGGGGCAGTGCGGGCTCTAACAATTTAACCCCTAAGGCTTTTGGCACTGTGGGTTCCAACTGATAGAGCGGTCCCCGACATTTTGGCCCCCAAATGTGGGGCAGCATGGGCAGGTCCCCATAACCTCAGGACTAGGGGACGGAAGAGAGACAGTGAGATCACTGAAGCTCACTGGCTCTCAGTTATGGGAGAGGCTTTGTCGAAAACAGAGAAGGGGAGGTGACGGAGAGAAGAGTTCACACTGCTCTTGCACAAGGCCCGACTAGGTTCCCAGCACCTATATCAGAGGGCTCACAGCTGAAGTGGAACCTTCTGGTTTCTCTGGAAATTCAGTTATGTCAAATGAGGTTTTGCTGGGGCACACAGGTGAAAGGGTGCTTTGCTGAAGCAGACATGTGAAAGAAGGTTTTCGTGAAACAGACACAGGTAAAGGGATGTTTTGCTGGAGCAGACACGTGAAAGGACACTTGGTGGTCGTATAACTATGACCCACAGTGGGAGCACAAGCCTTGGCTAGCTTTGGTCCATCTCACTGTTCTTTGCCAACAACTGGAATGTATTGGTTTGCCTTACACCGTTCTGCTTTGCTTGTGGTGCTGCCATAGAGAGACACTCACCAAAGAACTTCTCATAAGGCTCCCTCGGCTTCTTGCTGCTTCCGAAGCCTCCGGCCAGTTGGTGAGCCTCGGGGTTTCTTCTGGATTGAACTGGCCTTGCTGGTTCGTGTGTGGTGTCTGCCAAGAGGCCTAGACTGCAGCTGCTGGTTCGTATTTGGTGTTTGCTATTGGACTGAACTGCTGATATCCTGACAGCGAAGACTGGACTCACACCCAAAGAACTATTTATAAACAGGTCTACTTCCCCCATGCCTAATAACTTTCCTTTTCCACTTCCTCTGGTGGGTGAATGGCTGAGGGGGAGGGCTGAACACTTATTATTAAAGTAGGTTGGAAAAACTTTGTGCCTATACACAACTGCTTGTCACCCCAGCTCCAGGATCTCCAAACGCCCCCTCATGGCCTCCAGGACCACTGCACTCACATGCACATATCCCCCCCCCACACACACATAATAAAAATTTACATCAAAATTAAAAACATTTAAAAAGTGAATAGAGAGAAATAACAGAAATGAGGAAACCCCTTATCATTTTTCAGTTCTGCTGTTTCTACTACGTCAGTCCCAAGATTCTCAGCATAAAGCAATGGTTAGCTTTTTAGCAGGCACTAAGAGGCAGTGGGCATCAGCACAGCCTCCAGGCCCAGCACTGTTGTGACCCGAACTCTGCCTGGCTTGGGGGCCAAAATGTCCCGGCCTGTGCTGATGCTCTGGTCCACGGGTCAGAGTCGTGAAGAATGGAGACAAGACAGAGGTTCTGGAGTCAAGTCTCAAGTCTCCTTTATTGTCTCTCTTGACTCATATTCTCTCTTGACTCATATTCACCTTGATTCATATTCCCCTTCTTACAAGGAAATCCTGGGTATTTATACCCTTTTGGCACGTGCCTTGTAGGCGCGTGGATACCATATGCCTTGCAGGTGTGGATATGACGTAAGCCTTACAGGCGTGGATAGCACAGATAGCACGTGCACCACATGCTTTGTAGGTGTGGATACCGCGTGCTCCTTGCAGCTGGGGGCAATAAACAGCAAAACAAGCTATGTGGGATAAACAAGATATTTATCAGAGTGTGCTTCAGCTGTTGTAAGCTGTTGAAAACCAAGTCTCATGTCAGGGTATATGGCTCAAGATGGTTGCAAAGCTGATAGCTGCTTTCTAGCCGCTTTCTGCTTAAAGTCGGCTCCCAACACAGCACAACCCTCCTGGGGCAACATGAAGGCAATTGCTTCCAGCCCTCGCTCAGCTTCTGCCCCGCTGCCTTTTCCTTTGGTGCCCACAGTTTGTCCCCGTCTTCTCCCACTGACCTCAGGGAACCTGGATCAGCTTCTCAGAGCAGGAAAGCACTGTCTGGGAAAGGCCAGACTGACACTACACTCTTCAGGGGGAGTGTGCTATGTCTGGGAATTCTATTTAAAAAGCAATGGACATTCTTTTTTTTTTTCTTTCTTTCTTTCTTTCTTTCTTTTTTTTTTTTTTTTTTGTTTTTCGAGACAGGGTTTCTCTGTGTAGCCCTGGCTGTCCTGGAACTCACTCTGTAGACCAGGCTGGCCTCGAACTCAGAAATCCGCCTGGCTCTGCCTCCCAAGTGCTGGGATTAAAGGCGTGCACCACCACTGCCCAGCAGCAATGGACATTCTTAGAGTCTACTTTTAACTTTTAATTCTATATAAAATGTTTGTGTTGGGAGTGTTTTAATAAAGAAGAGATAATCTGAAACTGCTGGTTCTATATATTATGTGACAGAGGGGTTCATTTCTTTATATCTATTTGTGTGTGTGTGTGTGTGTGTGTGTGTGTGTGTGTGTGTGTGTGTGTCACAGTGCATGCATGGAGGTCAGAGGACAAGTAGAAGGAGTCCATTTTCTCCTTCTTCCATGTGTATCCCGGGGATAGAACTCAGGTCTTCAGGTTTGCAAAAAGCACCTCTACCCATTTCGTGACCTAGCCGGCCCTTGGATGGGTTCATCTTTAAGGAAGGGTTGGTAAGTCATATTAAGTTTTCAGAAGTATTTTAAAGTATAAAGTGTAAGAGGAGCCAGGGCTGTGGCTCAAGACCAGCCCAGGCTAGACACCTTGTGTAAAAGAGAGGGGAGAGGAGTGGAATAAGGGAGGGAAGAGAGGAGGAGAAAAAAGGAAACCTGCCAGGGACACTCCTTATCCAGCTGAGGGAAGATGAAGGAGGCCCCAGTACTCATAAATAGTTAGAATTTGAGATAAAATGTGTAAAACAGATTATTAGTTCCAGATGCTGGAAACACTAAAACATGATTGTCACAAATGCAAAAAAAACAAAACAAAAAAAAAAAAAAACCCAGACTTTCAAACCTCGGACAATCTGTTCAGACTCCTCACTGAGGATGATGGGTTCTAACTGCACAGAGCCTTAGGAAAGGACAGGACTTACACTGTCTCCTCTGTCACTCCTGCGTCTTGTCTGCTGCCCTCCCCTCCCCCCCAACTCAACTACTTTCCTGGGGAGATTCCAGTTCCCTGGGCTGGGAGCACAGTGAGAGCTTGCCCAGTACATACCAAGCCCACTGGCGAGCAACCAAGCAAGCACTGGCTGAAAAGTGATGGCTTTGTGGGTTGACTTCTTATGTTTTCCCATGAAGACTGATCCAGATAGCTTGTTCTGTGGCTGCGGTGGGAGGCGACACAGGAAGACACCAGGGCTTGGAGGAGCAGAGATGTCTCAATGATCTCCTGAACCTCCTGCTCCCAGAGCCCCTGAAAGATGTGAATTAGAGGCCTCTCCTCCCGCCTGGAACACGTTAAATTATGCGAATAGCCTGGCGACGAACTTCTAACTGCTTGGCCCATTAATCAGGCCAAGCCATAAATTTCCTGCCTCATTGCCCCGTGGAGAATCCTTCTGGAAGACTGTCAGGCTGGAGTAGCTGTGAAGCTCCAGCAGGGAAAGCCATCTCCGCTGTGCATCAGGAAAGCTCAGCAAGCGGACCCAGGAGAGCAGCCCAGGCCCTCCGGTACTTGCTCTGTTTGCGGTGTGATCTTGGACAGACCTCTGCACCGCTCTTGGCTCGTTATTAATAAACTGAATGGTGTGGGAGATTGGAGAGGTGGCTCCGTGGTTAAGAGCACAGAGCGGCGGCTCTTTCGGAGGACCTGGCCTCACAATTCCTAGCCTCACAAATGTCTGTGACTCTAGTTCCAGGGAATCCGTTGCCCAATTCTGACTGCTGGCATCAAGGCACGTGGTGCAGACATACGTACAAAACACTATACACATAAAATAATACAATTAAGTTAAACAAAAAACCAGATGGTTTGGAAGGCTAGCAAAATTAAGTATATGGACTACGAGGCGATGTTAAAAGTTTGGGGTAACAAAAATGGATCAACCTGGACCATGAGCCAGTGTCACCCCAAAAACCTCCTCACTGGCATTACCCTGGCTTGCTGGGAGAAGGCCCCGCCCTTCCCACCTATGTAACCAGTCACTGGACCAGGGTGCGACAGCATCAGAATGTCTCAAGATCCAACGGGCCTGAAACTTACTGTGAACCAAACCTATTTCTGCTTTTTCTCTGAAAAGCAAAAAAAATCAAGCGGGGCGCACGCGCAGAGGACACTGGCTGGCTGCAGAGGCTGTGTCCTGCGCCGGCCGATCCGCAGCATGTCCACCAGGGGGCGCTGTGGCCGCCGCTGCGTTCCTCACAGGGCGCGGCTCCATGGGCTGCTGCAGGAGACTCAGATCAGGTAAGTAGGGTGTGTGTGCAGAAGCTCAGGGTACCGGGCAGGTATCAAGCCCTGGGTGTAGCCGGTTTCCAGGGGAAGGTTGTCATACTTGCACAATTCGCATATGCTATGCTAAGGCTTCAGCCTGACGCCGCATGGGCTCCTGATCTAGCCAAAGGTTCGCACTGTGGGCTCTGCTGACATTCCTTGCATGCATGTCCGGGCTGAGGCACCTCGAAGGGATGGTTCTGCTTGGGTCCCTCAACTGCCCAAAGGAAAGCATCTCTAAGGCAAGTCCTCAGACAGATGAGATCGACAGAGATGATCCACGTAGCTATCCTGAATCAAAAGAGGGCATCCGTCCTAACTTTAACGGAAAAAAAAAATGTGACATGAGATTTTTTTTTTTTTTTTATTTTGGTAATTTCACAGTGGCACCTGTATGTTGATAATTCTACAGTGATAAATGTAAGTTACTTGATGACTGGGGGGTGTGGCTCAGTGGCAGGGCACATGACTAGCATGTGTGAGAGTTTAGGTCCAGTCCCTAATACTAGTGATGATGATGATGATGACGATGACAGTGATGTAAAATTACAATGTGTAGATGACCGTTTTAACTTGTCTTGAGAACAGTGTGCCACTTTTTACCAAGTTTATATTTGTGCATGCCTATGACTGTAAGAACTGTGGCTTCCACATTTCTTTCTGCTTGTTTTTTGAGACAGGGTCTTACTGTGTCGCCTTGGTTCACTAGTAGACCAGGCTGGCCTTGAACATAGATATCTGCTAAGATTAAAGGCGTGCACTACACATTCTTAACATGGTCTGCTGTTATATCTCTAATCCTAGGATATAGTCACAACACACACACACACACACACAGAGAGAGAGAGAGAGAGAGACAGAGACAGAGACAGAGACAGAGACAGACAGAGAGAGACAGAGACAGACAGACAGAGAGAGAGAGAGAGAGAGACAGAGACAGAGAGCTAATATACAAATTAAATCAATACAGCAGAGGTAGGTGGTAGCACGCTTGAGAGTCAGATGCAGAAAGACTTGGAATTCAAAGCCAGCCTGGGCTCATGAGACCCTGCCTCAAGTTCTTGTTTAAGGAGGGAGAGGAGCTAGCATGTCGATTACTAGATAACTCTGCTTGCCTAGCACAGAGAGCCCTTGGTTAAGTCCCCTGCATGGCACACAACTAGGTGTGATAGTGCACGCCTATAAGCCCAGCACTGGGGAAGGGAGGAAAATCAAGAGTTCGAGGCCACCCTCGGCTACAAACAAATTCAAGACCAGCCTGGAAGGCCCTAGAAAAATAAATGGATAATAAACAAAATTTAAACTTTAAGCAATATCACATTGTGGTTTAAATCTGTGTACTCACAATTCCGAACACTGAGTTGCCATGAGGGATCCCTGCCAGAGAACACACAGATAGGCCTAAAGCCAAACAGTCCTTAGTGTCATCAGCTCAGGGCTGCGCCAAAGCACGTAACCCCAAGCCTTCCTGTCCGTAGCTTTTTATGCACAAAAGAACACATCCTGGAGTGTCACACTTCAGTTAGCAAGGACAGTTAGCAGTGAGCAGAGCCACGGAAGCCGAGAAAGCAAGGTTGGTACATTTAGGAATTCCCTAGAACTGTGGCCTGTGATGGATCAGGTCTTTGTTTCTGTTTCGGCAGGAGCTGGGGTGTACATACCGGGCTCTTAGGTTATGATGGCTCTAACGTGGCCTCAGTCGTGCTAAGGTCTGGGGCCTGGAGCAGAGTTTGTTGGACACTGACATGGCTCCATTTGGAACCTGCGACTGAAGTCTTCTTTCCCTGTACCTGGGCCACTTTCTTATTTCAAAGCTTTTTCTAGAAGTTGTCTCATTGTGTTCTTCTATACATGTTACACTTCTGTGCAGAGGTGTAAACAGGCTATATCCAGGCGAAAGACAACCTTGAGGTCCCCATCCTGTGGTCCCCGTCCTGTGGTCCCTGTCCTGTGGCCCCCGTCCTGTGGTCCCCATTCTGTGGTCCCCGTCCTGTGGTCCCCGTCCTGTGGTCCCCGTCCTGTGGTCCC
>JANHMN010000011.1:73246230-73278689 GCA_030674055.1 Rhabdomys pumilio | reverse complement strand
ACACACACACACACACACACACACACACACACACACACACACACACATACATTTTCAGATAGCATAGGCTGGAGCCAAGGGCTGGGATTATAGATATGGGCTACTACACTCCAACAAAAGTCGCAAGTCCCACCTATACATTTATACATTGAATGTATAAAGCACAATGATATATGGGCTAAAACATCTGAAATTAAACCCTGCCAGCAATGGCATGTAAGCTGAGTGGGTTTGCAGTTGGTGAGGCAGACCATGCAAGAGCCTAAATAACAATGCTTTCTGATGAAAAATGTCCCTTCATGGTCACCATAGTAACTGCTAAAAGAAAGCAGGATGTTGTACGGTTTCTAAATCAATGGGGAAATACAACAGTTGGAAAACACCCAACAATCCATAAAGAGTAAACAGCACAGAGATTGAAGCGCTCAGAAGGAAGGGGTCATGTCCTTCCAGGGGTCAGGGGTCAGGGGTCAGACTTACTTAGAGTAAGTCTATGTGGATAGACCCTATTTTTGAAAAGGACTTTCAAGAAACCACATAACACAAAAAGCAACCTAATTTTCAGAATGAGGAGAGAATATGAATAGGTATTCCCAAGAATGAGACACAGACTAGCAACCAACTGGTACGTGGAAAGAATATAGTATCAGCCAGGCATTGTGGCAACCCACTTTAAACCCGGCACTGGAAAGCCGAGGCTGGAGGATCTGAGTTTGAGACCAGCCCAGTCTATGTACTGAGGCCCAGCTTCACACACAAAAAGAGCATACTACCTCCAATCACCAAATCAAAATGACAGCGAAGCAGCCCATTGCCCAGTGGGTGCAGCTACTGCCAATGAGACTGAAGGTAAGAATCCAGGAGGCGATGGGAGGAGGGAACCCTGGAACCCAATGGTGGGGTGAGCACCAGAGCAGCTGTATGGAAACAGCATCTTCAGAGGACTACGGAGAGAATGACACATGGTCCAGCCATTCAGGACCAGGCATGTTTTTTAAAGAAAATGAGATGAATATGTTAAAGACATAGCTTTATTTATCACATGGTAAAAGCTTTGATACAGAATCAACCTAATGTCTACCAACAGATGAGTAGATAAGTGTGTGTGTGTGTGTGTGTGTGTGTGTGTTTTGAAATGCTACTCTGCCATTTTTTAAAAAGACCTTTCATGTCTAGCAATGCAGAGAAATGTGGAAGACAATCACACTAGAAAACAAGCCAATCACAGAAAGACAAGCATGGCGTGATCTCATCACACATGAGGTAAAAAAGGCTGGTATCATAGAGAGATGACAGTCGTCTGGGGCTTCCGTGTTTGTTAAGACTGGGCAAGGATACTCAGTCACTGTGAAGTTAGGTTGAGAGACTGTCTGAGTTCAAGGTGTAACCTCCAGTATAAAGACGGTAGGAAACCGCCAGTCCATCATGGTTCTGGAGAACGGGTAAAGTAACTGCTGTGGTTCTTCCCACAGAGCAGTGACTGAGTTGAATGAGTTGTTCACCGAGAGGTCACATGGCTAAGCTCTGCCCTCAGCTGCTCTGCTTTGGAGAACACCCATTGATCATGAGTGGCATGGTAGCAGTTGTCCAAGGGTCTCCTAGAACACTGGAGATTGCCTTTATCTATATCTCCCAAACCAATAAAACTACCTGTTCTTGGGCTGGATAGCTAGGTCAACAGATAAGCACCCTGGCCACTGAGTTTACCGACCTGAGTTCAATTCCCAGGACTCACAAGGTAGAAGAAACAACTCTCAAAAATTATCCTCTGACCTCAGTGCACACGAACGCAGCTAATCAACAGATGTTTAAAACAACAGACAGAATGACAGCTCTCCACGTAGTCCTGTGTGGGTATCCAGTGGGTGAACCCCGTGACCACAAACAACCAAATGGAAAGACCCCTTCACAGCTCACTGATGCTTTGTGTGTGTCCTGTGACATTTGAGGATATGTGTGCAGAAGACTGAGGTCTTCAGCTTGCCTGCCTCTGGCCATCCATGCACATCTCAGATCCCCCTGCCTCTGGTTCATGAACGCCACTGTGATGGTTCTATATGCAGCCATCTCCCCGAGGCTCGTGTGTTGAGGCTTGGTTGCCAAGGCAGTGGAGGCTTTAGGAAGGTGACTAGGTCCTGTCATCTGCAGTGGATTAGTTCACTGCACATTGTAGATTCGCCAGCCAAGGATGAGTGAAAAATCAGGAAGTGCTGGAGAAGAAATCATAAAATATTCTGTTGATATTTTATATCTTATATGCCATTTCATTTTATGGGAATAACATTGTTTACCAGGAAAAAAAAAAAAAAGGCTCAGGGGACAGATGATTGAAAACAAGGGGAGGACTCAGTATGAAGCAGGATGAGGAACCAATGGCTTTCATGCACCCAAATCACAGCCAAGCAGAAGGCAGCAGGCGTGAGGGGGGGAGGGGTCCCTCTTATAGTACAAATGGAACCAAACCCCAGTGACAACTTACCAGGTAAATCTTTAAACAAGAACAATTCCAAACACTCCTGAGACACTGAAGTGGACTTAACAGAGTCAGGAGGTGTCTTAGGGTTTTACTGCTGTGAACAGACACCATGACCAAGGCAACTCTTATAAGGACAACATTTAATTGGAGCTGGCTTACAGATTCAGAGGGTCAGTCCATTATCATAATGATAGGAGCATGGCAGCATCCAGGCAGGTGTGGTGCAGGAGGAGCTGAGAATTTTACATCTTCATCTGAAGGCTTCTAGAAGACTGGCTTCTAGGCAGCTAGGATGAGGGTTTTATAACCCACCCCCACAGTGACACACCTACTCCAACAAGGCCACACCCTCTCACAGTGCAACTCCCTGGGCTGAGCATATACAAATCATAATAGAAGGTCAATACCCATTATGGACTACCTTCTGAAATGATGGAAAGGCATGCCCACTGAACTGGGGAAACTCTCAAGAGAAGTGGCTTATGGGGCACTGGGCAGTCAGGCACTAAACCCGTCCTTGTCTCTACAGTTGACACAGTCACTGTAGTTTAGGAATGATCTACAGACCCTCACAACCCACTAGGAAGCCCACAGGACTTCAGTATGACAGGGCTCACTATAGACATGCTGTCTTTCACTGCCGGGAGGAATATGGGTTGTTTGTTTGTTTGTTTGTTTGTTTGTTTTTAAATAATCAGTACTAAAACAACCTGCCAGTTACTAGGAGCAAGTTCATGCCTCACAATTTACAGTAGGGTAAAATCCAAAAGGATCAAAGGGTTAAATGTAAAAACTAAATCCTGGTAGACAGAGTCAGTCTTCAGTTCATTTCAGCTGGGTTCTGGTACCCCAACCGGAGGACACAGGCTTCTCACAGGAGTCAGGTAAACATACTCAGGATGTCTCTTCTCTCTTGACTGCCCATCTGTATGGTTCCAGTGCCAATCCCTTTGCAGACTGGTACAGTGGAAGGCTTAAAGACCTTAGGCGAGTTCCCAGTCTCCCATCCTCCATCCAAGGACGAGGCTCTCAGCTTGGCTGACAAGTCAATCAGAAGGCCATTTGGCTGTTCCTTTTCACTTAACATTTTTTAGATTTATTCATTTTATTCTGTGTATTTTGCTTGCACGTATGTCTGTGTACCGCATATTCGGTGACCTTTGGAGGTCAGAGGGAATCAGATTCCCTGGGTTTGGTGAGCACTGCACTGGGAGCACCTTAGCAATGGCCATCTTTAACAAGGCACCCTCAAGGCCGAGTGGAACGGGTCTCAGGAGGTGCTGGAGCATAGGAAGTGTGGAAAGCTCACTGAAGGGGTGACTCTGTCTACCCAGGCTACCATGGTGTGACTGTTTTAAGATGACCGACACTCCTGTAAGGAACCCCCACAGTGCTCTAAGTAAGGCCAATTAACTCGCTGGTTCAGTAAGCTGGACTCAGGTGGAATTTTGGTCTGTCATGGTGCCTTACCTGGGGTGAGTAGACATTCTTCAAGTCTCTCCAGGAACAACTTTTAAATAAAAATGCTGTGTTGAGCAGGTCAAGTGATGGCACACAATCTCTGCAGCAACCAATCAGCCACCACCACGGTACCAACATGACCACAAGACAGTGTGCACATGAGGATGGCTAAGCTCCAATGGCATTTTGCTCAGACGGTAAGGATTAAAGTTAGTATTTGTTTTAATGTTAATTCAGCCATTTAGAAATGTAAAACCCACTCCTACTTCGGTGGGCCATACAAAAACAGTGTGTTGTAATTTGCTGATGTTTAAATCTTTTGCCAGAGGCAGGACCCCAGTCCTTCAGAACTCTCCTGCTCTGAAAGGACCCATACCACAAGGATATGCGAAGGAGACAGAACAGGACGGGGCCTCTGCTGGTCACTAGTGTAGTCAATCTCCCTCAGTTTCACCTCCATCTAGAACCCAGTGCCCCGATTCTTAGCACTCTCAATACTGGCCTCTGTGAGACTGAGCACGAGGAACACTGGTGTGCACCTAAGGAGGAGGGGCTGTGGACACCAGTGGAAAGGTAGCACTGAGAGGCATACCAATGGCCTCAGGCTGCTGCCGGACTCATATCCAACACAACAATGTGTCAAGTGGACCTTGGACCCGGTAGAATTATGGGCTGTGGAAGGGAGAGAATGATTCGGAAAGAAGGGGATGGACAAAATTTAAAGAAACTGTGTGGAGTCTTCTTGGAGGCTCTTTTCATGTCATAGGAAATGAAGACAGCATGAGACAAACCTGAACAACAGTCCTACTTCCACAGTGGACTAGTCCAAACCCTGTACATCATTCTTAGCCCCTGTGGGAGAGCCTGTGTCAATGGACACTGTCATTCTCATCCATGACTCTGTTGGTGGTCTCTGCAGCCGGGAGGAACACACACACCTGAAGGCTTTGGTGTGTGGACTTCATGGTGAATCTTCATGGACATTTGGAAAGAGGCCTAGACTAGAAGGCGGAGACATTCCCTTGTCAATTGGGTCACCCGCAACATGAATTCTTAGCTTTCTACAAATCTATAGAGGTCTTGACCAGTTTCTTGAACCACTAATGTGTATGGGCCAACGAGACAGCTTGGCGGGTAAAGGCCCTTCTACCAAGCCTAAACGACCCAAGTTCAATCCCTGGAACTCACCAGGATCCTCTGACCTCACAAAGCTGCCCTTGCTCACATGCACACATAAACCTTTTAAACTTTAAAATAAAAGGAAACCTTTAACAGTGACTTCGACCTGCGCTGAGGAGGCTGAGGAGGCCGAGGAGGCCGAGGAGGCAGCTCTGCCCTTTCGTCTGCCTCGCTGTTCATTCACATCTTCTGGCCTCTGCCTTGTTCCCTGTAGATCACGAGGCTTTGCCATAGGCATGGCGGAGAGCAATTCGGTTCTCTCTCCCTAGCTTAGTCAAACAATTAGGTTCAGTTTTCTTCTCTTGTTTTTCAGTTTCTACAGGGGAACTAAGGCAGTGGACATAAGTATTCTCTGTGCCCTCGACGGTCCTGATCTGAGGGTACTAGGGTATTGGAGGTTAGTAGTGCTTGGAGCACACAGGTTTATCACGACTCCTGGTTTTATCTAACTTCCTGCTATCATTTGTCTTTTTAAGGAAAGCTAAAATCCTACTATCTCGGGCCCAAACCCTTCATTTCATTCTTTTGTACTGAAATCACCCTTAGATGCCCTTCAAGACCTTAACATTAAAGATGTCTGACCCCTGTGCTGCTCTGGCTGGACGGAGGCTCCTTCTCCTCCTGATTCCGGCACTTGCCAGGGTCTGTCCACTCCCCCGTCAACAGCTCAGGACTACTCAGCACCAGCTAAGCCCTGCAGTCAGTCACACTCAGATGCTTTAAAGCATGGCTTATTCATGGGGGATCTTTCCCACTTGTGAGAGTGGGAATGCATCGGGTTCCTTCCTCCCAGCCTGGAGCCTTCCTCATGCAGTTGGTTGTTGTTAACCTTTCTCTGGTACAGTTCTGTGCACAGCCTGGAGCTCCTGTCTGTAAGATGATGGTTTCTCCCTGGTACTTCTTCACATTTTAAGATTCTGTTAGCAGCCTAAGCCCTCCTGCCTTCTCCGATTCGGTGTCTTCTGCAGTTAAGTGGGGTAGATGTTTCAAGTTCATTCCCTTTGAATCTTGCCAGCAAAGGAAAGTTTTCTGGTCTTGCTGCTTGGATTCTATTTTAAGAGGCAAGTGGGAAACCTAACATAGCCAAGATCCAGCTGGGACTGAGGCTGGAGTCTATAGCTGGGAGTTCTTGTGAAAGCTGCACATCCTTACACAGGCCCCCTCCCTGCCTTGCCCCCTCCCCCCAAGCCACCACTAGCACGACCTGTTTTGAGTTCCTCCAGTCCCTGCAAAGTGTTAAGGCCACTGTTACTGCATGAGTGGCAGGAGAGGCCTGTTCTTCCAGTACCCAAGCCTGCATGAGGAAACATGCTGAGAAACATGTACTGTAACTAGGTGAGAACTGATGAGTTCAATGTAAGACTCCACACAGCCATCTCCAGCCCTGCACCCTGCTGGTGCCACTGGCACTCACTGGGCTAGGTTCACACCACAAGTCATCTCCAGGGTGCAGACGTGTGCAAACCTACCTGGGGAGCCACAGCCATTACTGGGCACAGGTCTAAGTGTCTTCGAGGTAGAAAGTTGTCCATGTGGTTCTGCCCCCTGGAGGTGGTTCACTCATCTTAACCCCATCATCTGGACAGTGTGGTCTTGATGCGCTCAGGCTGCTGTAAGCTCACTCACTCACAGCACAGACTCTCACCCTTACAATTACTTACCAGAAGAGATATGTTGAAATAAAAAGGGGAGTGGCCCTGTGGCAAGCTGAACCGGACATGGAGCAGACACATCTGCAAAGCTAACTCCTCAGAAAGGACAATGGCAGCAGCTGGCCTTGCTGCTTTTAAATCCCCAAAGCTTCCCTGATGTCACTGTCTGATCACAGCTTAAAAATCTAAGGGGCTGATATGGCATGGTGCGGGAGGGGAGTGAGGTGCTTACTGTGCAAATATGAGGGCAAGACCCCCCAACCCCAGACACCATGTGAATACCAGGTGCAGGTGCCTGTAATTCTAATGCTGGGGGATGGGGTGAGAGGGTGGGAAGGATACACACAGCTGGATCCCTGGGCTGGCTGGCCAGCTGGTCTAACTGAAAAGACAGCCCCACGTTCAGAGAAAGGCACTGTCTCAAAAATATGGTTATCAGCAATAGAGGGAAATACGCTGTCAACCTCTGACATGAACACCTGAACACAAACGTGTGTGCATACACACATACACAACCATTTTTCAGTGATTAAAACAGACCGGTTTCTCTGAAGGCTGCAGTGAGGGGGCGGTAAAGGACCTCTGGATACAGAAATCCCAGGGCCTAGTAACATTGCTATTTAAAATAAAAATAAAAAAAAAAAACAACACAAAAAAAACAGTGTGGCCTAGCATGGTGACATGTACCTTTAACCTCAGCTCCCAGGAGGCAGACACAAGCAGATCTCTCTGAGTTTGAGGCCAGTCTACTTACACAGCAAGTTCCAGGGCAGCCAGAGAAGGAAGCTGTACTGGTCCTTATTACTGTCACAGAGATGAGAAGGCCAAGGGAACTAACAAAACCCCAAAAGCCAATGACATTCCCAACTGGAAAATTGATACTGTGTGGTAGCAAAGCCAATTAACACAGATGATACCCAGCCAGGCTGCAGAAGTGACTGTTGGCTGCTCAGCACTCACCAAATCTCGGTGTACTCATGCTACAGATCCATGCTCTGAAGTCAGTCCAGCTGCTTCCTTATACAAAGGCATGTGCTAAGACTCTTATTGCATCTGCTCATTGAAACCAAACAAAATGCCTCACATGAACACGCCAGGCGGCTCTGTTATGCGGGCATGAGGCTGAAGAAGGGATCTGCCAGGAGTCACTGGAGCTAAGGAGCAATAGCTAGGATTTGAACCTATCCACAACCACAGCTAAAATCTGTAACTATGACACAAGCCTTCAGCCCAGACCCTGGGGAGAGTGGAAGTCCACTGGTTTCAATAGGTCAGAGGACTGAGACACAAGAAAGCAAATCCCAGATCATTACTGGGAAATACACTGCACATATGCCTCCTTGTGGGACATGTGACACTAATGATACGATGCCACATCCCGGCCACCTACCTCCATAGTGGAAGATAACACTGCTTTGTGTAACACTGTGATGCAAGCATAACTCGACAGTCTGTGTGTGAACAGTAAAAGCCCCTTTAGGATGCCCTTGATTGGCTGTGTGCCTCTCCTCGTCCTCTAGTCATGCCTGGCTGCAGGCTCGGAACCTTAGCCATGGTTTTCTAAAAAGATGACCTGACCCCATTCTAACTTCATGAATCCAACACTGGGTGGGGCTTGTGTGACTCGGCAGAGATCCCTTACCGGTTTTAAAAACAGCAGGTACACTTCTAACTTTGGTTAAGATCACAGGTTGATCAAAACCACCCTTTCCCCACAGAGTAAGAATGGTACCCGAGGACGCCCAGCTGCTTTTTGTGGCAGCAATGCCCACACTGTATCCCTAGGCTGCTTCCCCGAATACACTTTGCCTTTAAACACAAAGCCATTTCACATGACTAATCCATTTCCAAAGGAGTTCATCAACCCAGCTTGCCCCACCTCCACAGAGGTACTACTCCACAATGGCTAGTGACTGTGTCCTAAAAAGCCAACCCTTCCAGTAGCTGGAAATGGTTCAGCGACTAAGGACTAGTTGTTCTCCCAGAAGTCCTGAGTTCAGTTCCGAGCACCCAGAGTTGCTCACAACCATCTGTAATGGGATCCTATGCCTTCTTCCATGTCTGCTTTGTAAAAAGCCAACACTTCCAAACTTGGGTAGGCTCCACTGGGTTAGGCCTCTCCTCTCTCATGGGCCGAGGCAGGGTACCCACAGACCACACCTGCTGGGCTGCCGCCCAATCTTCAAGTCACCAGACTACCTGTGGTGCTCAGTCTCTTCATTCTACTGGACTCAAAGAATTAGGGGATAAAAATCCAAAGGTAACAATTTTACAAAATTTAATTGGAACAATGATCAAGTCAACTACCGTTTTCCAGACAGAGTGTAGGTAGCAAGGCCTGCTTGGTGTTTTTGGAAAGACCGAACCTGAAAGATCCCAAAGCATTTTCCTAGGACACTTGGTAAGAGTCAGATGCCATCCCCACTTCCAGGTCCCTCACCTCCCATGTTCAGAACCCTGTTCCAATGTTGCAGCCCCATGATGGTGGTTTCTGCATCTGCATTGTGAGTTTGTGCTTTGTCCCACACTCAAGTGTGAAGGCATTTTATTAGCTGGCATGTCTCCTTTCTAAGCCTTATTCACGGAGAACCCAACCCAGCCTAGCCAGGGTAGGTCAGAGAGCTGGGTCAAAGACGTTGTGTAGTCCTCCCATCAGGGCGGGTGGGGACTCAGGTGAGAACTTGGCAGAGGAAACATCTCAACAGCAGCTCTATACATGAAGAATGTAGGCCAGTGGTTCTAAACTTCCCTAATGCTGTGACCCTTTAATAGTTTCTTATGTTGTGGTGACCTCCAACCATGACATTATTTTTGTTGTTACTTCTTAACTGTAACTTTGCTGTTATGGATCGTAAAGATCTGTTTTCCAGTGGTCTTAGGTGACCAAGAAAGGTCATTCAACCCTTAAAGGGGCCCCAGGCTTATGTCAGTATCCAGACAGAGAGCTTTGTGTCAAGATTAAAGAGAGCATATTTGAAAGTGACCAAGGGCTTGCAATCAGCCAAGGTTACTGGTGCTACAAACCCAGTCCTGACCCAGAGCAGCCTGGCTCCTTACCTTTCCTGCCAACAGCTGCCTAGGACCTGGCAAAACAGAGTGTGGTGAGAAGACAAGCAGGAGCGTGGCCCGGGTCTGCGCAGCATGTCTGCACTCTGTCAAGGCACTAGATGGCTTGCGTGCACTCGGGAGACGGGCTGCATGAAGTGCCCCACTTGGCGTGGACACGGCTGCCTTGCAGACAGCCCAGACGGTGAGAGCTCTCCTCTCCGTCCACCAGTGCCACACACAGCTTCCACAGCCTCAGGCTCCACCTTAGGCTTTCCCCACACAACACTGAGGACTGGGTGTGGGGTTTGGAATGAACCATTTGATCCACTTACTGCATGTGGTCTCCAGGACAAAGACAGACATAAAAGAGGAGTCCCGGGCCTGAACTCTCAAGGCCAGTATACTAAAGCAGGCCACTCAGCGAAGCTGTGGACCAGTTAAAGTGCGGTGCTTCCCACCCGTCTTTATTTGTCCCTCACTGTAAGGATGTGAAACTTAACAAGTAAGTGGGAACCAAGGACAGTGACAAAGTTCTGAGGCCTTAGATTACTGCAGCTTTGTTTAAAAAGAAAAAAAAATTCTACTATTTATTAGGTAGAAATAACTCTTGGGTATTGTCCAGTATCACAAAATATGCTTGTCGCCTAACTGAAAAAGAACCCTGTAGCCTATGACAGCTCTGCAAGCTGTGTCCAGAACTCTGCTAGAACTTCCCACCTAAGCTCCTTAACTTTGAAGGCCACTCAACAGACTGTGTAGGTTAGCAGCGAGGAGAAGGCTGTGGGCTAGAAACTGCCTCAGCACGTCTGTACAGGAAAGTGACTACTGTGTCCCCCAGAGAGCAGATTCAGGGAGGGTGACAGCATTCCGTTCTGTCCTTCACCCCCACAGGGTCCCCACATGCTCTCAATACAGACAGTACCACACGGGAGCAGCAACTGAACATGATAATCACTCAGGTAAAGAATCCATTTTAAAAACCAAATCATCTGTTAAACCTCCAATTTTTACTTTCAAAGACACTTGAAGCCAATGTCTCTGTCTCACAAGTCTTTCCCTTTACACAGGTGACGGGATTGTACCTGCTTTCCCTCCAGGACCTGGGCCTGCTTCACTGCACAGGAAGGTTGTTTTTTTACTGTTTACATTTTTTTCTTAAGTTAATTTTTAAAAAAGCATAGTAAAGACTCTGAGGACAAATTATTCAACTGTTTATCATACATAAGACCGCATGACTATAATACAAAGGGGTCTTTTTCATTTAACGTTACACTATACACAGCAAGTCCGGACTAGATCTTACAATCTGAACACAGGTATTTAACCTCTCCATGCTGTTTATGCTTACAATGCACAGAAGTCCTGTAACCAAACTGTGTAGGAAAGCACACAAACTGGACTGTAACATAACACAGTATGCAGAAGCACTGGATTGTGTGGTTTTCTTTATGTAAATATCGGTTTAAAAACTGCTTTCTTTTTTTGGTGCTTGCTAAAATGTGGCAACCAGCACAGAAAGAAAAAGAGAATGACCTGAGCCACGCGGTGTGGTGCCTGCGCTCCACAGCCTCCGATGCTGATCTGCTGATCCCTCCTGACAGTGCTGTGCTCAAGGTGAGGCCTCTATGTAAACGCTCATGAACTACCAAGTTCAAAACAATCCACAGGCTTGACATTTAATTACAAAATAAATATGGATTTCCTGATTAACACCCACAGTGTCTGTGTTTATAGAAACGGGGCTCTCAAGTCTCCACTCACACTCACAGAGCTTAGGCCTTTCTTTCTCAAAGTTTACATATAAAAAACCTGCTTTTGCTCAGAAAAAAAAAAAAAATTGACCTAGTCAGCCACATGGAGTTAACCAATAAAAAGTAACATGGTGTTCTGCTGAGTTGCTTCCAACAGGGTTATCGGCAGAGGTAGATTACTGCTTCTTTCTAGGCTTCTTTTGATCCTGGACAGGGAAGTTCCTATATCTTCATTCTCCCAATTCAACTGCTTGAGAGTATAACACCCTAAAATTGCTCAATTTAAATGGGAACACAAGTTTAGCCACTGCCCGACTGTGTTACATGAAGGCAGCATATAATCTCCAGAGGAGGCACCTGTTAGTGCCAGCCTGCTCACTCCAGGTCACGCTCAGAGCTCTGCCTTCTTCCTGTTCTACTGTGGACCTACCTGTCGGTTCAATCAAGGTCTCAAGTTCAAGTTTACAAGGAAGTTAATCAGGAATACAAGATCAACTGCTGGCTCCATAGCTTCTGGATCCAGTGTCCCTTTCCCTTCAGAAGCCTGTAGCACATTTAGAATGTGACAGGTGTTGTAATCTTGAATTAGATGTCAATCTATTCTGTCCAGTACACAGATTGCTGTAAATGTATTGGCTATGGATTCAACAACAGTTCCAGTTTTGTTTAAGCAATAGTACAGCCATAATTTTCAACTGACATTTAAAAATGGTCTAGTTACACCTTGTGTCAAAGTGCAGAACTGCTACATTATTGGTTACAGACATCTATGTGCTATAAAAACAGCTTTGGTACAATAAATTATCAAAAAAGAAAATAAATTTTTGTAAAATTCACAGCATAATTGTGAGGCAAAAAAGCAGTCACATAAAATTCTGCATTTTAAAATGTTCAGGATGAACAGAAGACGTCTTTGTGCAGAAGAAATGGTGGAGACACCACGTGCCGAGAAAAAGCCAAAGAAAAGGTAAAAGCAGGAAGGACACAGCTGTAGCTATTTCCGTCAAAGCAAACCACTACCTCTGTGGCCTTCAACCAATAAGGGAGTCAGCTTTATGACACACGCAAAGTGACCTTGCAATACCTTACAATTAGTGGGTCACAAAAGTCTATTTTAAAAGAAAGGCCTCTTGAATTACCCATTCTCTGTGTTTTCAGCATTAAGGACTGTCTGCAAACGCATGTCCACAAGTGATTGCATCTGAAATGGTGGGCTCTTCTAACTCCGAGTCCAAATCCATAAGGCCAAAGGTTATCCCAAGGACCACCACTCAGACCTCCCCAGGACTGGCCACAACCGACCTGCTGATTGCTTCTCAGTGCGCCTTGGTAAGGAGACCAGTCGCGTTCCATCCTATCTTCCCGTGGCCTCTCCAACAGGAGGCCCACAGGACCCCATGCCATGGCTGCTTGGCTCCTCAGCAGGTTCAGACAGGAGAGTCCTGATCCCCGCCACTTAGCATGCTTAATGTGCCTTACAAATGTCAACACGATCGTCCCTTTCACACAGCTGAAGATGATGTTTGTGTGTGCTGAGGTCCCTCTTCCTTACAGTACTGCATCTCCGTGCCCAAGTGTGTAGAGGACAGAAAAACCCAAATTTCCCACCCCACCCCCAACCCAAAATGAAACAAAATAAAACAGGGATAAAAGGGGAAAAAATAAAAATGAAAAAACCAAAACACCCTTATGGGGCCCTTTTATGCAAATTATGTGCAGTGCCTTTTTATTTTAAAATTAGTTGGCAAATGACCAAGACCAACAGCTGAACATTGACTTTTGTTGGATAGAAAGACAAAACCCACTCTGACTGGGAGATGGAAGTCAAATGGGGAAGGCAGAAAGAGGACACTCTGAGCTCTCCGTGAAGATGGGTGGACATGGCTCTTAAAAACTTCATTGTCCCTTTGCAATCTTTTCAAGTTAAAAAAAAAAAAAAGTCAGCTTTGCCCTCTTGTAGCGGTTCAGTGTGTTAATCTCCTTCTGATTCAAGCAGCTTTGCACTTTTGTTTTTGGGAAAAAAACACCACTTCTATAAAAACACACAAGAAACAAACTCAAGTTTCAATGTAGTCACGAGCTAGCTACAGGACTCTGTTGCACACAAACTCCTGTCATGGGAGACTCTTCTCTGTCAGCCCCTTGCCTCATCGTCAGATGTCCTTCAGTCATGTAATGTGCAGGACCTGTATTAGCAGAAAATTGGTATGTTGGATGTCCAGCTATGCCAGTCTCTTGGCGGGGATTGGAGTAGACGGTCAAATTAACGTCCATAGCTCCATTCTGTCCAAAGTCCAAGGTGTTAGCAGCCACTGGGCGGTTCTGATAGGCCTGATTGCCTTGATTACCAGTAGAGGAGGAAGATGTCGAGGAAGAAGTTGTTGAGGAAGACAGGGATGTCATGGAGTGGTGACTGTGGCCAACCTCCATAGAATCCTGGGTAGAGGAGCTATTTGTTGGAGAATTGTAGACCCTTGGCCTGGTCCGGTTACCCAAGGCTTGCTGTCCATGGTGGTGGTGGTGGTGATGGTGGTGGTGGTGGTGATGGGAACTGTTTCCATGGTGATGATGCAATGCATTCTGCTGAGGGGCTACATGAAAGGTTGTTTCTTGAACAGGATGAGTTTCAACAGTGACTTGTGTGGGAGCTTCAGTGCCTGACCAGCCCAGAGGAGCCGGAAACTGCTGACGCACCTGTGGGAACATTGTGAAAGGGTTATCAGCACTGTTTCCAAGCTTAACCCATGCCGGAGAATGCACACCAATGCCCACTTACTCATGGGTAACCCGTGTCCACCCTGCCCTTCTCCAACCCACTGAGAGGAGCAGTGTATCCTTCCAGATCGACATGCTCCCCGTCCAAAATCCTTCAATGTATCCTAGTGCACATAAAGCAATCCTAACTCCTGACACCATCGTTCAATCTTCCACTGCTGTATTTCTCCAACATCTCGTTACTTATGTGAGCTCCAATCAGCCCAGATCTTCTTCCCGCCCCTTGACCTGAACATACACTTCCAGGCATCTGCACTCACTCTTTCTTCCTGCCAAGAATGCTTTCGTTTCTAATCTTTGCTTGGACATTCCTATGCTGTCCTGAGCACCTGTGGCAGAGGCTGCTGCTGCGCCACCCTCGTTGTCTTTCCAACTCCCCACTCCTTACTCATGTTCACTGCAGTGTGCATGAGCGCACCGCAGGCTCCAGCCTCCTCTGTACTTCCCTGGCCACCAGCAGGACCATGGATGGAATAAGCCTGTTTAGGTGTCACTACATCTGTCTGCTGGACACCAGGCCATGGGCAACTGGGCACAAATGACACACCAATAACCTCAACACTTAATTCACGGTTGCACTCACATAGAGGGAAAACTCATGCACTCTCTCAGATGCCTCACTCAGAGAGTGTGTGCCTCAATCTAGCACAAGCCCTTCTCAGTCACACAGCTCTGCACTGCGGGGCTGACTGTGCTGGGGTCTAGCACAGAACGTTACCAACCCATGCAGCCAATACCTACCTCAGAGGGATACCCCAAGTCTTTCTTTGGTACAGAAGCATCACCTGTCATTTTTAATCTGTGTTTTACTGTATTTACTGTGAAACTGTGAGCTCTGAAAAGGCAAAGGCTGTCTCTCCCATCAGAGTCTAGCACAAATTGTTAAAGTACAAATTTAATAAAAATTGTATGGAAATGGAATTCCTGAAAATCCGGTAGAAAAAACAAAACTGGCAGACAACTGCATAAAAGAAAATGCAGGTTGACCAGCCATTCTCAATCTACTATGAAATGCTTTAAAACTATGGCACGTTACAACTTCAGATTAGAGATACTCAACTGGTAAAAGATGAACAACTACACCAAAATCTAAAAGAACTGAAATCAAAACCCTTACGGTTCCAACATGCGTGTCTCAGATGAGAAATACTTGATACTGTGAACCACACTGCAGGATGGAAGGGCTCTGCTACTGTGAGGCAGGGCCAACTCCTCCTGCACGCCTATAACCCCAGGCAGAGAGAAGAGATCCACATGGTAGAATACAGAGACCTAACTGCATCCGAGTGTCTCTGACAAACCTGAGTAGACTGCAAGCTACTCTTGCGATGAACCCATCATCACGTGGTTAATTATAGTATCTTAAATTATGACAGTCACTGACAATCACAGTGGTTGCACAGAAAGTGATCTGACAATGTGGATGCCCCCCTCCTAAGTGACTAACAGGTAGGCAGTGTATATGGTAGAGACACAGCTGGACACAGGACAGAGCAGAATGGGCTGAGAGCTTACCCTGTTATTCAGAAGCACACACAATTTTACAAAGATACAATGGTTCTTTCTTCGATGGTATTTACAGGCCATAGTGGATATCAACAATGAAATCAAACACAGATAAAGGAACTCTAAAGCATACTGTTTCTTCTTTTCTTCCTTGGGGGAAGAGCAGGGGTATGTGCACCTACACGCTGGTGGAGACTAATCTAGCCAGGGCCCTGTGTGCTCCAGGCAAATGCTCTACCACTATACTCCAAGTTGGCAACGACTTTAATGCTCAACTTTTTGAGTTGTCAAACCATGCAGAAGACAATCTAGTAATCACGACCGTAACTCCTGCTACTTCACTTTTACTTCCAACTGTTTCCAGGAATGTAGAAGACAACGTGTACACATATGACTGGTGTGTGTAAAGGTTTTTACTATGGCATAATAGTGAAACTGACTGCAGGTAAGAGAAATACCCGTAAGTAAGCTAGGAGTGAAAGTTCTCACACAATAGTTAAGCAATGGAATACTGAAAAACAGTACAAAATAAAGCTTTGCTTTGATATAGGAAGAATACCGAATCTATGATAAATGAAGACAGACCTAGGTATGAAACTGGGTGTGTGTCTGTGTGACAGTGCTTATAGAGAGGCTGGAGTGTGTAATATGTCTGGGGAAGGAGTTTGAATGTGTATAAATATTGTGTCCGCATATAAAATATTACCTAATTAATACACATTATCTGATAATATATAATTATACTTACTTTTCCCTAGAGATCTTTTTTTTTTTTTCTTTTTTTTTTTGGTTTATTGAGACAGGGTTTCTCTGTGTAGCCCTGGCTGTCCTGAAACTCACTTGGTAGATAGACCACGCTGGCCTCGAACTCAGAAATCCGCCTGCCTCTACCTCCCAAGTGCTGGGATTAAAGGCGTGCGCCACCACTGCCCAGCAAGAACAGCTTTTCAAAGACATAAAAGCTGCAAATACTAGTTTGTATTACACTCGCTGACATGAAGAAGGCTTCACACAAATCTCTGTTGTACATTTCTTTCTTACTATATGACTGTATCAATTGGCTCTGCAGGTAAAGGCATTTACCAATAACCGTGACAGTCCGAGTTTAACTGTCCAGCCCCTCTCCACCCTAGTAGACTTGGAGCTGACTCCCAGAAGTAGTCCTCTGACTTCCACAGGCATGCGATGGTTGACATGCACCCACAAAAATACTCAATATAAATGAACAACTAAAACAATTTTAACACAAAAAGAAAAAAAATATGCTGGGCACAATGAAGCACGCCTGTAACTCCAACTACTTGGAGGCAGGAGAGTGAAGATCATGAGCCAGAAATGTCAGCTGAGGCTGTCAAACAGGCAGATCAATGACTTCTGTAAGGTAGGTGGGCATATATAGGTGTGTTACTCTGGGAAAGTCTATATATGTTTGCAGTACATAGACCGCATACATACATGAAAGAGAGGAACAAAGGACGGTCAAAAACAATTTACTAAGCGTAAAGTGTGCCACTAAGCCACCACAGGAAGAATGAGGCAAGCTCAGGAGACCCAGTGTGGTACATCCCTCAGAGTGAAAGCTCTCAGTTTGAGCACCCTGAGTGCAGAGGATAAAGAAAGGCCTGGGTAGAGGCAGAGCACAAAGATACTGTATCCCAAGAGGTTCTACATGTTAGTTCCATTTGGAAGTACATGGGAACTACAAGGGAAACGAGGGCCATGGAAAGCAGGGCAGACAAACTAGACCTGAGTGGCATGGCAAAGTTGCCGCGTCTGCAGAGGTCCCTCAGACTGACTGACAAGCACTTAGACAGGGCACGGGAAAGAGCAGTCGCTGTCCTTCACAGGAAGACAGGACACACATGACTCCAGCAGTGAAAAGGCTAACTGTATATGCATAAAACCAGAATTCACCCTTCACTATCCACCCCAAAGACTCACTCCCTGGCCCTGAATTTATGACAGTAAATAAGTGAGTTTAGGGCCACTGTTCCAAAGCAACAAGTGAAGAGTCTTCTCACTGCTCAGACTTGCAGAGAGAATTTACAGTAAGCCCAGCACAACCCAGGGGGTCAGAAGTGTAGTCAGAGGTAAGCAGGAAGGAATGCTTTAAAAATGGTGACTGCAACGACTGGCAACAAAGGGTGAGACCAAGCAGGAAATACGCAAGGTCATCTCAAGGCATGGTGAACAGGAACACCGTCCAAAAGAAAGACAGCTAAGGGAGGAGAACAAAGAAATGAAGAACCAGTCACAAGCTACCAAAGAAAGCAGAGGTAATTCCATGTATTTGAATTAAGTCAGCACTGGCAAATACTGCCAGGCCATGACAAGGGGAAGCATGGGAGCCCTCTGGACCTTCAGCGAGGACTATGGCTGACACAGGGACTGTACCTGGGGCCTGGGCTTAAGTGCACTAAGCTGCAGGGCTGCTGAAGACAGTGTGGTGAGGGAGACAAGGACCAGAGGCAGATTTGCTATACACTAGCAAGATTGAAGACTCAGTGCTGCTCAACAGAAGAAGCCAGAGCCCATGAAGGAAGGAGGAGACGAGGGCCTGGCCTTCAACAAGAAGCCCAATGAGAGCAGAGACAGGCAAGCTGTGAGAGCATAGACAGAACAGTGCCTGTCTGAAGACTGCACACAGACAGCAGCAGGAGAGTCAGGAAGAGAGGTCAAGGCCTCTACCTAAGAGTACACAAGATGGAAGCATTTCACAGACAGCAGGAAGGAGAAGGGATTCTCTGAGGAATGTTGCCTGTAGCCTTTGGCGAATACAAACAGTGAAGACAGAAGGTGTAACAGTTTCTCCAGCAGAACCAAGTGGCCCAGTCACAACAAAGGAATGACCACCAATCCAGCTCAAGTTTGCCTCGCTCCACCAGATAACTGACTGGCCCTCTTGAACAAAGAGTCGAAATGTAGCACACAGTGCAGAGGGACCTTAACTCATTAAGGTCTTGTGTTCTTGTCTAAACAGTAAACACCTCCATCACGTGTTTGAGTACTTGGTCCCCAGCTGGTAGCCAGTGAAGGCTCTACTGGAGGAAGCTGGCCTATGGAGTAGGCCTTGAGGCTCTACAGTGAAAAACAGCCCCCTTTCCTGTTTCTTAAACGCAGAGGCCTCCTGATCCTGCCGCCCTGCTTGCCCTGCTTCCCCTGCCTGCTGCCACGTCTTCCCAGACATACTGCATGATTTCCTTTTCAACTGTGAGCCTGAGTATAGCCTGCCGTCCCTCCATACACGGTTTCTGTCTGGGTATTTACCATATCAATGAAACTTAGCTAAGATGGCATCGCCACATTTCTACCCCACCACATGTTCCACACTAACTTTAAAAATTACTTTAAATATTACAAGTTTAAAAAGCAAAGCTAATACTTTCAAGTTTAAAAACCTAACACAAGCCGGGCGGTGGTGGTGCACACCTTTAATCCCAGCACTTGGGAGGCAGAGGCAGGTGGATTTCTGAGTTCCAGGCCAGCCTGGTCTACAGAGTGAGTTCCAGGACAGCCAAGGCTACACAGAGAAACCCTGTCTCGAAAAACCAAAAAGAAGAAGAAGAAGAAGAAAAAAAACAAAAAACCTAACACCAACTGTTTCAGAACCAGGATGAGGAATGCTGGAGGCCACAGAAGTAACAACAGGGTCCAGACTGCACAGCTCACAGAGAACTAGTGCATCCAGAGGTCTCAGTGCCTACTGAGAGGCAGGGAGCAAACTGCTGACACTCGGAAACTGATGTAACAAATGAAAAATAAACCTGAGTCAGATGTCTGGAAGGACGGTGGTGTGTGTACCCAACGCATGCTCTCATTTCTAACAAGGAGTAAAGTTTTATTTACTAAGCAGTGAAGACACTTCATGACTTCAGAAAAAAGGCCACAGACATGGTTGTCCTGACAGCCCTTGGCAGCTAACACAGCTAAAGCTAGCAAGACCATGGCAGGAGCACTGAGAACACTCACCTGGGGACTGTGTGTCTCACAGTCCATGGCCTGGACAGCAGCAGCGAAGTGTCCACCACTGTGCCGATGCTGGTGCGTCGGATCCGACCTGGCTCTCCCACTGTTGCTCGTTCCCGAGGATCCACCTTTAAGATCAGGACATGGAAGAACTTGTAAGTTTAAGGCTAATTCTGCTCAAGTTAGTATTCTGAGATGGTACTGTTACCACTCAAAGCATGGGCTAACAGAGGCTCCTCAGTGCTTGCACAAGCCAGTGCTAGGACCCGTGTGGATCTCCAGCTTCCATAGAAACACCTGGCTGAATGGACCCCAGGACTCGGGGGGAAGGAATGTCAATCCTAAGACCTCACTGGCCAGGCAGCCTGGATACAACTGCAGGCCTCTGGTGCAGTGGGGACTCTTATTTCCAAGTAATAAGGACGACAGTGAAAAGAAGACACACGGTGTCATGCCCCACATGAGGCCTTAGGTTTGCACATAAGCACACTTAGGTGCATGTACTACATAGCACATATACAGACACACGAAACTTTCAATCTATGGTATTAACTTGAAACATACCACAAAGTTACTAGAGTCTTGGATGTCTTCCCACATCAACTGCTAATATAGGTCCCTCAGTCAAGTAAAAACTTAAGGATGCGGGAAATAACTCCATTTAAAACCACTGACATGTTTGGTTATAAGTAGCTTTGTTTCTAACTGTCAGGCAGACAATCATCACATGCACATTCCACAGTTAAATTTGCTACTGACCATACAGACGGGCCGTGTGTGGAGGGGACTGAACTCAGAGCCCACACACACTAAGAATGGATTGAAGTAAAATAATTCCTTGCTACCCATTTACCAAATTGAAAACATTAGTTTATAATAAATACTGTAAAAGAATCCCACACTGGAGCTGGGCAGTGGGAACACATGCCTTAAATTCCAGCACTCCGAAGGCAGAGAGGCAGGAGGATCTCTGTGAGTTTGAGGCCAGATTGGTCTACAAAAAAGGGGTCCAGGATAGCCAGGATAACTACACAGAGAGATCTTGAGTCAAAAAGACAAAAAAGAGGAGGAAAAAAAAAAGCCTCGCAGCCCAGTAAGCACTCCAAAAGCCCGCGCTGGCGCCCCAGCCATGCAGACCTGAGCTGGAGGAGGTGCTGGAGGTCGTGCCTGAAGACTGAGACTGCTCCATTGCAGGGCTGGTGGACACACTGTTACTCGTGTTGGTGCCTTCATCAGCCGTTTTCTTGAAAAAGCTGTGCTGCAGGGCATAGTAAGGCTGGATCCGAGTTTTGGGGTCATAGTCAAGCATCCTTAGAATCAGGTCTTTGAACTTCAAGTAGTCAGCCACAGTATGACCCGACTCCCCAGCACGCCGCCCGCCAGGTCCTCCTGTTTCTACTCCAAGAATATTATGAAGTTTACGGGTTCCTGGTGGTTTGTACTCCTGTTAGAGAAGAGAGAACAAAAATTGTCTCTAAGTTTGTTAGGAGGTGTAACATTTACATGATTTACTCCAAAAGTACAGGCTTTGTGAAGAAGGACAATTATTGCAATAGCTAGACACCCCCACCCCCTGCACATACACTTAAGCATGTGTTTAAGAAGTCCAATACAGTTTTGAGAGCAAAAACAGGACTCTGACCATCAGTGTAGCTCAGCAGCAAGCAGATGCTGGGCCAGCCTGAAAGTGGGTTGGTATAGTTTCACCCACAAATACGATTCTTATTTTCAAGGTTGTGAAACAAGCAAGCAAGCAAACAAGTAAACAAAGATAAGAGTGTGACACAGAAAATCTGCAAATATAAAACAATTACTACGCCGGCTCCTACAGAGCAGAGCACAATGGATTCTGACTCTCTTCACTCTGTAAGCACTGTTTGTTTTGAGATAGGGTCGGTCTTACAGCGTAGTCTTGGCTGACTTGCAACTCACTACACATACAACAGGCTGGCTTCAAAATCACAGAGGTCTGCCTGCCTCTGCCTCCCAAGTGCTGCAACAGGGATTAAAGGTGTCCACCACAGTGCCAGGTTTGCTGTGCCCTGGAGAACATGCTGCACCACCTCCCGAATGGTGGCTCATTAAAGCTGTGCATGCCACTCAAAGTAAAGGGATTGGTCCCCTCAAACCTGCTCAGACAGGGTGAGAAGCCAGTTACTCCTTTTCTTTTACAAAAGGAGTTCATCAGCTGCTTAACTCCAAGACGGGATTTACTAACACTCATTAGTAACCGGGAACAAGAGCATCTCTCTTCAAGTCTCAACAGCAGGACAAGCCATAGCTGTGCGTGTTTAGCAAATGTTCTTCCACTGACCACATCCCCAGCTTCCAACAGCTACTACCAGGTTAGAAAAGCCCTGTGAGAGGAAAACGGGTCACCATGCCAGACCCAAGCAAGGAGAATTCAGCCTAGTTCTGACCACACAGAACAGCCACACCAAGGCAGTAAAGGAGCTGGAGGAAAATGTCTGGACTATTAGTGGACGGCAATGTGTACAGAGCTCCAGAGCCTCCTTCGGCCAGGAACAATGCCTGAAGAGGCCTCCTCAGATGTTAAAAACCTGAGGCAAACACTAAACGCCAAGATTCAGACCTTTCTGGCCTGACAGTACAAGAGGCGTGTCAGTTTCTCATGGAAAATGACACAACCATTCTCAAATACAGAAAGATTGGAATTTTTTTTAGATTACAGAAACAAATACTGGAGTCCATAATTTAGCAGGGGAAAATGAGTTATCAATCAAATGGTCCAGGCAGCAGGCAGGTATTTTTGAACTAATAAATAAATGTGTGAGTTAAACAGTATATTTTTTTTTAATAAAAAGTAGGCAACATGTGTGACTAGATGGGATTTCAGAAAAGGATTTCAAAACTGTAAAAATAAGGACAAATACAAAATCTTCAACTAAAATACTAAGTGAAAAGCCTGCTTTCCATTTTCATGCTGTCAACAAGCTCTAGTGCCATCTTTCTCCTCTCTTCAGAGGGCGGTGTCTCTCACTGGCCTGGAACTCAACAAGTGGGTCACATGGTGGCCTGCAAGCCCCAGGGTGTTCCCATCTCCCCTCCCATTCAGGTGGGTTTTAAGGACTAGCCTATGTTTCTGTGGTCACAAAGGAGAAGCATGAAGTGACATGTACTTCTCCAGCCTGCTCAATACTACCAACAGCAGAAGAGATTCAGAATGCCAGGGAGCCGAGGTTAGACAAAAATAACAGTGACCAAAATAGAGAGCAAAAATAGTATCCAAATTCAAAACATAAAAGCAAGGCAAGTGCCACTGCACTCCCCACTGAAGTTCTGAGGATCTCAGGGCAACAGTCAGCATGGCTGACCATCCACGTCACTGGTGAACTAGAAGAAGGACCCATCAGTCATCAGTCCACAAACCCAAGAATTTCAATACCTTGAGAAAAAATACAAAAGAAAAATTAAACAAAAAATAAGTGCATAATAAGCATGTATGAAGATAAACTGTTTAACTGCCCTGAAGGAGAAGGGAAACACATCATAAGTAAACAATGCTAAGAACAGACACTGACTTTCCTCACAGTGCAACCAGGAGCCAGACCACCTTTCTGGGGCATGCTAATCTAGAACCCTAGACCACAGGAGACAGTTTACACAGACAGTGATTGGCAGTGTCTTCCGGCAGCAGATGTTCTGATCGTAAGCACAAACTGCACACTGAAAAAGGAGAAGGAGCTGGGCACAGGCGGGACAGGGATGCAGGATGCCCCCACCCCCAGCACTCAGTGTGCCCACAGCGCTTCCCTTTCCTTGAGGTAAACAGTCCATGTGTTCTGAGGATTCTAACACATGCAGAAGAGATGTTTACATACAAGAGCTAGAAGCAAGCGAGTTCCAACATACAAGTGATAGCACAGTATCTAAGGGCAACTTGACATAAAGACGCATACTGTGAAACAACACTCGACGTTATACACACAACTGAGAAGTCAGCTGAGGAAACATGTCTCCAGAGTCCTCAACAGCTCTAAACACAGCAAGAGAGAGAGGCAGACAAACTTAACAATAAACAAGACAAACCTCAAACCCACTGCTCTGAATGAAATAAATATTCACTGTAAAGGAAGAACAGATTTTAAAACATGTCCTACCTGTATGTTGCATACAAGTGACACTTAAAAAGAAGAGAAAGGCTTAAAGTTGAGGTGTATGCGTGTAACTAACACACACACACACACACACACACACACACACACACACACACACACTCCATAAAAATGGTCAAGACAAAAAAACCCTGCCGTGGCACAGCACTAACACATCTATAGGACATCTCATGATAATGCAAGGATCAATTCATCAGAAATCACAACAAAATTACTAACAAAGCTTTAAAAACCATGACACAACTAAAGATAATCTTGATATAACTAAGGTTTCAAAGTGATTGAACCTTGCACTGGTCCATGATCGGTCCCTAGCTGTTGGTTCAGTCTGGGGAAGTGAAGAATCTTTTAGGAGGCAGGCCCCAGCTCTATGCCTACTTCTGCTTCCTGCTTAGCAAGTACGTGAGCAAGCAGCCTCACACTCTGGCAGGCAGTGAACTACATCTACCTGAAGAGCTGAGGTAGTGCTCCTAGACTGTGAGATGAAAAAAAGCCTTTCCTACTAAACTGCTTCCTACCAAGCATTAGTGACAAGAAAAGTAACCAGTCTACCACTGAAGGTCAAAATGTCCCTCAGATACTGACAGAAACAAACAGAAAAAGACAGACAGACAGACAGACAGACAGACAGACAGACAGACACACACACACACACACACACACACACACACACACACACACACACACCTCTAGAACACTACAACAAAGTTCTATTGTTATTAGATACACAAGAAAGAATCACCAAGACAGATTCCATTCTAGACTATAAAATCAGACTCTACACATTTTAAATGAGTATCACGCTCAAAAAACCTGTGCTATTTAGTTAAAGAAGAATTAAGATATCTAGAAAATTCTCAAATATTTTGAAATAATAGAACAAGATTCAAGATAATCGTTAAAGAAAAAAAATTATAAGCTACATCAGGAACACTTCAGAATACTACTCACACACAGACCAGCAAGTTTAACTCAATGCTATAGGAAATGCTAGGACCAAGTGTGCTTTATCACAGGTTAGGATAAATATTCCAAGTCTATAAATAAATAAATAAATCCACTATGTAACAAGGGGTTGGGGCTGGGGGTCCTATAATCATCATCTCTGTAGATGCAGGAAACAAAGGCCATGGCAAGGCATGCATCATCTCTAGCAGGACTTGATACTCAAGTAGAGGTTGTTTTTCAAATTTTACATAGAAAAGATCAAAAATGTGTGACACTAACACTTGCTGCTAGGTATAGACAGAGCAACAGGAGTCCAAGCTTGCAAACACAGAAGGTGACTTAGTTTAATAAAAACTATGAAATCAGATCTACAGAGAAAGGAGATTATCAACAAGTGATGTTCAACACAGCCCCCTTCACATTACTCCAAGTTCAAAAATGAATTCAAGGTGAACCACAACGAAGTTAGGAGGGAACAATCCAAAGAACTATTACTCAGGAGAAAACATGAGAGCAAACCCTTACACACTTGGGAATTAAAGCAGGGAGAGGAGGAAGTCCCCCAGGTTGACTGTCGACTATTACTGATATCTTACGAATACTACAAGTTCTCTGGCACCCAGAGACCATGTTTTCCTGGACAGGAAAAGTACTGACAAGTAGCAGCCAGCACTAAGTAAGGCACCTCTCAAAACATCAGGAACACCGAAAAAACTGTTTTTCAATGATGATAAACACACATAGGTCCTGGCAATTCTCAGAAAGTGCCACTAGAAAAAATTCTTTCTAGCCTTAATCAATTAATCCCTAATTACATATAAACAAAAATGTTCACTGACAGACAATAAATTACAGTATAGTCAATGAAATACCATGAAGCAATAAAACAAATTAAGTCCTTGGATACAAAACAATATGAAATCTAAATGCTGTTTTATTGAGTAAATGTGATACTTAGTCTTCCCTGTCAACTAGACAGAACTTACCCATCACCATGGACCTGCACTAGTTAGCTGAAGAGGGAAAACTGAGTGGGCAGCACTGTCATACAAGGCTGGGGTCCCAGAAGGAAAGACAAGGAGCAGGACAGCAGCAGCCACTCTCTGCTTCCTGACTGCAAGGACAGGGGACAGCCACCTCTCGGTTCTCCTGCAGCACCTTCCCGACCACAGCGCACTGCGTCTACAACCTGCAAACCATGAACCCTTCTCTTCTGTAAGCTGCTGTTGTCAGGTGTTTTGTTGCAGTGAAAAGATCAAGACTTGGAAGCGTAACACCAGAGATTATAGTTTTCATAAAGTGGAGCTGGTAATCACATCCAGAACGGAAATCAGACCAACAGAACAGAGTCAGAAAGGAAGGCAGAGCTTGGCGGAAATACTCTGTATCTTGTGTTAGGTAGTGGGTGCAAAGTGAACACATGTGTCTGAGTACTTGGTCAAGTGGTAGAAATGTTTGAGTAGATTTAGCAGAAATGGCCTTGCTGGACAAAGTACATTACTGGGGCCAGGACTCAAGGTTAAAGCCACAGACCATTCCCAGTTGTGCTCCCCTCCCCCCAACCGCACTCTCCACTCCAGCCACCATTGTCTGCCACCTGCTGCCATGCATTTTTCCAGCCATTCTTGACAACATTCTTCTGGAACCTTAAACCCAAACTAAACTTCATTTTATAAGCTGCTTTGCTCATGGTGTTTTTACCACAATAAAAAAAAAAAAAACTAATACATATTTCATTAAAACTTTGAATATGAGGCCTGGAAAGATGGCTCAGCAGTTAAGAGCACTGACTGTTCTTTCAGAGGTGCTGAGTTCAATTCCCAGCAGCCACATAGTGCCTCACAACCATCTGTAATGGGATGCAATGCCCTCTTCTAGTGTGTCTGAGGAGTGACAGTATGCTCACATACATTAACTAAATATTTTTAAAAAGCTTTGATTATGGGCTTCTGAAATGTGAAAAGTTAAAACTTCTAAGAAAATAAACTACACCGTCAATGACAGTGTCTGCATTTTTTCTTTTCTTTGAATCTCTGACCATACAGTGTGATCAGCTGACTTGCAGATTTGTTTTTGCTGCAAATCTTAGTTTTGCTAAGAGAAGTCAGTCATTAAGCTCAACTATGGGAAATCTCACTGAACTTACAGTTAATTAATAGGTAGTAAGTATATGTTAAGATTTGATTAAAAAAGAAAAAAGACCTACTAAATTCTGAAATGCCTCCAATAGCCAATAAACAGTAATAATTATAGTTCAATTTGGTTTCACTCTGGAAAGAAAGAGATGTGGAAAACTGAGTGAATGAATGTTCATTTAAAAGAAGGGAGAGCTTACACTTAAAGACAAAGTGGAAACCAACTGTTCTACAGAAGAGACTTTGTAAAGCAGCTCTCATTCCTCGATGCTAAGTCAGACTGGCAGGATCTACCTGGAACACGAATGAAGAAGCCTGAGGATTTTCCACTGAGTTTTGGTTGAACAGGAAAATGGGCTGTGACTGATAAACTATGTATATGTGTGAAAGAGAGAACTCAGGGTGTCAGTAAACTACCTTTCATCCCCTCAACAGACTACTATCTGCCTGAACTTGGAGAAGCCAGTATGCCTCATTTCAATACTGACTTAGAAGGTGCCACAGCTTGTACACAGGACTGTGGTATCACAGGGATAATCAGGAACTGGAAACTGCATACGTGGCTACAATTACAGGGAGTATGGCAAAGTGCAAGACATTACAAAGCAGGTTAGAGGAGATAACGACTATGCCGAAGTCTCTGAGCAGCTGGGTTGTAGTTCACTTGGAGGCTCTTGAATAGCACCTCAGTTACACAGCAAGTTTAAAACCAGCCTGGGTGACACAAGACACTTAAAAAGCAAAACAAAACAAAACAGATGAAAAGATCAAAGCAAAGAAAGTAGGGTTAAAGAGATGTCTTGATGGGTAAAAAGTACTTGTTGCTTTTCAAGAGAATCGAAGAGTTTGGTTCCCAGCATGCACACTGGGTAGTTAACATAATACTCCAGCTTCCAGGGGATCTTATGCCCCTTCGTGGTCTCTTCAGGCATGCACATATACACATACAGACATTCTATTTACATGAATAAAAATAAATCTTTAAAAAAAAGAAAAGCAGGGCTGGAGAGATGGCTCAGTAATTAAGAGCACTAGCTGTTCTTTCAGAGGTCCTGAGTTCAATTCCCAGCAACCACATGGTGGCTCACAACCATCTGTGATGGGATCCAATGCCCTCTCTGGTGTGTCTGAGGACAGCTACAGTGTGCTCACATAAATAAAACAAAAATAAATCTTAAAAAAATAAAGCAAAGAAAAGCAAAACAAGAACCTTTAGATAGTAAGACTCTACAACTAATTAAGTGTGAATTAAAGCAAAGAACCAGCACCCCCAGTTCCCTGAAATGGCACCTAGTGGCAGCATCACTAAAATACAGGATAAAATAACTAAAGGAAAAAAATCCTTTTAAATACTGAAAATACAGAAAGAACTACAACCATAAGGTAACAAATGTTACCAACTCCCATTATGTTATCTGTGCATTCTATTTATTTAATTAAACCCAAACAAACTAGGCCAGAAGATGTCTGGAAAATTACAGAAACATAAAATCAAGATGCAAATTTTGTATCATTTCCTCTAATAAATTAATACAATTGGGCCTCTGGAAACAGTCCTTGAATCTGTCCCTCCAATAGAAGATGCAAACCCCCTGTTACCTTGGTCACTGAGCAAGGAATCTGAAATCTGTCAGAAGACTCCATCATCAACTGATGTCCTTAAACAAGTATCATGAGCTGCTTTAAACTCTACTTAAAACATTTAGTAACTGACTACAATTCTAACTTATGTCCACAGCTATGGCTTCACTCCCATGTACAAGGTGAGACTCACCGACTTACTGATTCAGTACTGAAATGAAGTATACGGCTTCATCAGCTTTCTCCAAACAGGCAGATAGTATTCTGCTTTATTTATTTTACTGAAACCCAAACAACCCTGACCATTAAGCAAACCCTGGCCCATGTGCAGTCAGCTCAACTATAGTCAACTTGTGAACAAAACACTTTCTTGTACTTGTTAACTATTGTATAGAGTTGTCAAGAAAATCCAAAGGAGCTATAAATGAACAGCCCTGATGACGGAAGAAAGAGAAAGGGGTGAGGGTGGGGGAGAAAAAGGGAAAGGAAGTTCCCTTCAAGAATATGCACCCCCATTTTACCCGTTTTCCATCTTTGGTCTTCTTTAAGCTCCAAGTGCCATCGGGCAACTTCTCAAAGAACTTTCTTGCTTTTGGTGCTTGGTCAAGAATATGAGCAGGTGGGATACCCAAGACTTCCACTATTTTATTCATCTGATCGACCTGTATTAAAGACAAAAACAAAACCTGTAATTTCAACTGTACATTCATCCACTTCTGCTTGTCAAGTCTTTCCTAGATCTAGTGTGCATTATCTGTGTAAGGTTCTGTTGTAGACACTGAGGGTGGATACACTGTGGACCTTGAGAGTGGATACACTGTGGATGCCGAGGGTGGATACACTGTGGACCCTGAGGGTGGATACACTGTGGACCCTGAGGCCTGAGGATGGATACACTGTGGACACTGAGGATACACTAAAACCAACAGATTTAATACATTTTTGCCCTCACATTTTGCCCTCAACAGAAGGGAAGGCAGATAATCAACAAATAAGAATACAAATCTACAGGTTACCTCCGGACCCCAAATACAACAGAAAACACTGAGCTAGAATGGAAGGAAATTTTAAATAACCAATAAAAATGTCTTACTAACTTACAGATATTCGTTAAATTACAGTTTAAGTAAAAACTATGCATTCACGTAACAGTGTAACTACCATAAGGCTAGAAACCATGCTTACTGACAGAATACAGCAGTGTAAATAGAGGAAGAGCCTGTTTTGGAAGAGGCTAACTACAAACATAGTCAAGCCTCCTCAAAGAACTGGTTCTGGGTCCAGCCCAGCCCCCACCCTATGGATGCACAAATCCACGAGTCCTCAAATCTCTTATATAAAATTAATATCTGCATATGATTTGTATACATTCTCTCACACTTTAGATCTTCTCTAGGTTTCTAATAACTACAAATACTTGAAAAAGTCATTACATTGTACTGTTTAGAAAATCTTTACACCGGGAAAGGGCCAGAAACATGTTCTTGACAGGCAAAATTCCCAGTGCTAGACTTGGTTTACACCACTAACAGTCACACTGTGATTCAATTAACTTAAAGCCTATATTTCAACAGTAATACATAACTAATCTCAAGTATAATAAAACTCAAATTTAGATATTTGTACTCTATTGTCTCACAGATAAATTCTAAAAATGAATAGATTTGCCTGGAGTAGCTTTTGACCAATCACTTCTCTACCTATACATATGCAGTTCTGTGAACAAATATTCTCAGGTGAAGTGAAAGATGGAGATCCTGAAGAAGGCAGAGAGACCACAAAAACAGAGTCTACATGCATGGAATATGAGAATGAGTGGGGAGGCTGCATAGGTGGCACAAAGGCTCCATGGGAAGCTGACTTGAGAGCAGTCTACAGTTCCATCGGGGAGCTAGCACCAAGACAGGAAGCACAAGTGTAAAGGATCAGGGCAGGGTTGGTGGTTGGTGCTTCAAGGAGCCACAAAAAGAGAAGACTGATGAGCCAGAGGAAAGGAGACAGAGGAGATGAGGCACTGCAGAGACCCCTGCAGAGGGAAGAGGAGAATACCAAACACAAAGACAATTTTTTGGCTCTGACAATGAGAAAATTGGGAACCCACTGGATTCTCAGATGGTCCCAATACTGTTTAATCCCAAGGAAGTTACCAATTGTAAGATACAATTACTTAAATTCAAATAAAGACAAAAATGGAAGCTGCTGCCAACTGTTTCATGAGCTGAAGGTAAAATGAACTGTAGAGAAGAGAACGGCATCTGGGGACGATGCCTATCTGGTCAGTTATTTGAAAGACAGAGTTTGAGGATCACTTGAGCCCCCAGAGTTGAGGGTCAGCTTGGGAAACATAACAGGATCTCAACTTAACAATACTAAGAACACCCAGAGTTAAGTCATTTGGCTTTTCTTTTTCTCACTTATAACTCAAAATTTAGATTAAGATTTTCAACGATCAACTTTTCTATGAAAAGCAAACAGTTCTACAAATAATTTAAACATAAGTAAGAGCTTAGCTGCCAGCAAGGGTGATAGTTCCCTTTACTCTTCCAAAAGTCCTCCAGCCTCCGTTCTCACCTCCAGAATCTCTAAGGAACACAAAGAAGCCTGCAGATGTGCAGTTTCTGTAACCTACAACTCCAGAATCCTAGTGCATCTCAAACAACTCAGACAGCATCTAGGTGCACTGAAGGACTAAATCCCAGCTTCCAGCTTTCAATCAGGGTTCACACCATTGGTCAGGGTGGCCTCATTTCTTTACCACATAGTTGCTTTCTGTTATTATACTTAAACCTGCAAAATGTCTGTGAAATGCCACTTTCTGGTTAATTTACTGTTCTCCTTTAGTAACATTACTAAGTATCTTAATTACTAGTTCAGAACTCTAAACCTACCATTACATAACTGACAATAAAGAAAAATTAAACAATGTAAAATAAGATCAACTGACCTCAGACAAATGATCAAGCTCTTAAGAAGATGCCTTCCAATATGGACAACTTTGAGATGACACTGTCACTACAGAGTACAAGTGTGAGTCAACCCTTTACCTACCTCATTGGCACCACTGAACAGAGGCTCTCCAGTGTGCATTTCAACCAAGATACATCCAAGGGACCACATGTCGATAGCAAGGTCATAAGGCATTCCCAGTAGCACCTCTGGAGACCGATAAAAGCGACTCTGAATATACTGGTATATCTGAAACATATTTCAAAGTAGTATTAATTCGATATGTCTTGTTTATAGTTATATTTAATACTGGATTAAAAAAACTACTCACAGCAACAGAAAAGTTCAACATTACACCATAAACATAGTCAACTAAACATTTCAAAGGAATAACTAAACAAAAAGTTGGTTGAGAATTCCGACCGTTTCATGGAGTCCAGTCAGTAATCAGGAGAAACAGTGAGCCAAGCCATTACACTGCATGCTCTGGGCCATGTCTCAGCAGTGGACAGCAGCATAGGTGGGGACCTGGGTTTGATTCCTAGCAAAGACTGAGACTACAAACACCCCAGTCTGAAACATTTTGGACATAGAGTGTTCAAACCACACTATTTCTGAGAGTTTCTAGGTGAAGGAAGTCACCCACCTGCCTACTTTTTAGTCAAGCAGGTTTTAAACCAAAACCCTGAGGACCCTCCCTTCCCATGCACACACTCCTCAGCCCTGAGGACCCTCCCCCTCCATGCACACACTCCTCAGCCCTGAGGACCCTCCCTCTCCATGCATACACTCCTCAGCCCTGAGGACCCTCCCTCTCCATGCACACACTCCTCGGCCCTGAGGACCCTCCCTCTCCATGCACACACTCCTCGGCCCTGAGGACCCTCCCTCTCCATGCA
>JANHMN010000011.1:73216749-73246220 GCA_030674055.1 Rhabdomys pumilio | reverse complement strand
CTCCATGCACACACTCCTCGGCCCTGAGGACCCTCCCTCTCCATGCATACACTCCTCAGCCCTGAGGACTCTCTCTCCCGAAGCACACGCTTCTCTTCCTGCCACCTTCTGACTCTGACCCAGTACAGTACATCCATGGATCTAGGAAACAGTTCACAGGTAACACCAATACACATTAGCAGTTAAAAATTTAATGGCTGAAATGGATAAGCTACCTCACTTTGTCTAGACAGAGATAATAGTGTTTGATGTTAGGACTGATTTGGTTTAAATTGATGGAAAAAATTGCTAACTGAGAAATCTAGTGCAAGTATTGTCACAGTGGGCATGTGTCTACACACACAATGTGTCTACTCGTGCAACGGGGAACAACTCTAGGCTTTTCAGCAGCATCTGAACTGCACATTTTGCCTTCTAATTCAATTTAAAAAATTATCTCCACAATTATATAACTTTGCTCTTGTAAGATAATTTGCAGAAACAACAAAAGCTAAGTCTGCCAACTAAACTGACTACACACCTTCACTATAAATCAGCCTGCTCTACTTAAAACCTAGACACAAGCTGGACAAGATAGGAGCTTCACAAGCTTGGAAAGCAAAACATGTGATGTCAATATAAAAACAGTAACATTATAATGTCAGATTAAGATAATTTCGGTACCTTTATGTAAATAGAAAAGGTATTACGAATGAATAAAGTCCTAACAGAAGTATCCTTGACCTTATTCAAGAAGAAAACTTAAGGCTTCTGTCTGCATGCACAACATGTCACTGGTGTCAATGTCAATGCTACCAACTATGGCAGGAAGATTCTGCTTTCCTGAACCAGACAAATTAAATCCTAGTAGACATGTCTGTTTTTAAACAGTGTGAAGAAAACCAGTTCTGATGTGTCGAATCTGAATCAGTTCTAACTTAGTGGGGGAAGTTAACTTAAACTTATTTATCAAAACAAATAGGTACACCACCTATGCTGTTTCTACACAGTACCATGATAACCAAAAACACATTTGTGGGTATTCCTCGGTGTTTAAGGAACATTTATCTTGGTGATTTAAAAGAAGTAATTTATAGTCAAGATCCCGGTTTAAGTTAAAATTACTCAAATTTTATATTAAAAGCTCCATTTGAGAGCTTTTAATATAAAATCACCTAATATTTAATTCTTTTATCTTTTATTCTTTCTTAAAAAAAATTTTTAGCATTAAATATAATTTTAAATATCCACTTAAAAAAATCATCTTCCAATTCAAGTATTGATACCTTGATTTAAACAGACATCAGCAGCAGGTGAAGCCTATGCTACATGTTCAAGACCAATAACCATGCTCTAATTGCCTCCAAACTGTAAAACCATTATTCACAACATTTTCCATAGCTATGCTGTTCTACCGATTTCTCCCGGTAAGTCACAGGCCTAAGGCCACGCTCACCCTCTGCCCCAGCTGACAGGAGCTGCCGAAGTCGACGATCTTGATGGCACTTCGCTTGGGGTTACACAGGAGGATGTTCTCAGGCTTCAAGTCACAGTGGATGATGCTGAGCTCCGGAGTCGCAAGGAAGAGCAATGCTGTGCACATCTGCTGTGCAAACTTCCGTGTTAGGTTCAAAGATACCCCTCGGAAGTTGGTGTTCCTCAACAAGTCATAGAGATTATAGGACAGCATTTCAAACACTAAACAAAGATGGTTTCGAAACATAAAGTGGCGTTTCAAATGCACTGAAAGAGAAAAAAAAATCCCCCTAAGTAACACACACTGGTAAGACAGAGTTAGCATATACTTGGGTTCTCCTTCCTCAACACTTCACCATCCAGTGCAGAGTGCAGAGCAGATTAGTCTAGAGCTCAGCCCTAATAGGAACAGCCCGTTCTCCTGTTGATTAAGAACATCTAAACCAGTCTTCCCAAGTTAAACAAGTTCAGTGTCTGTCAAAAAAAAAAAAAAAAAAAAAAAAAATGCATAAGGTAGCCCAAGTGGTAGCACACACCTTTAATCCCAACACTTTGGAGATACAGGCAGATGGATCTCTTCAGTTTGAGGCCAACCTGGTCTACATAGAGAGTTTTAGGACAGCCAGGGCTACACAGAGAAACCATGTCTCAAAAAACATAAAATAACAAACAAACAAACACCCCTAAGGTAACAAAGTACTACCTCATAAACCCCCTCGGCTAAGACCGGTCTATGACACCACTGCTGACACCACTGCATCTAACAGCCCGCCCTCCATCCCTCTCCACTAGCTTAGATGAATGTATCCATCTATGTTTACCAGTATTTTGGCTACTGCCTACATACAGCACTATATTTTTGTGTTTTGGAAAAACAGTAAGTATCTGGAAATCAAGCAGACTTGGTGAAAACTGTGTTCTTCGGAATCCATAACCTATGTATTTATTATGTTCAGTGAATTGAGAAAAAAAAAAATCTTCTAAAAGACTAAAACTTTTGGAAAACCCATGAAAGACAGGTGAGCCGCAGGAAAGCGGTAATCGCTGCTGCCCTCTCTGAGGTCAGTAATAAACCAGACTGCGTTCAAGCACATCAGTGAGCACCAGAGAAAGTCACTCAGAAGATGCAAGCATTCTTACACCAGCAAGTGCCTGTAAGTCTGCTTGATGTTAGGCCAACCATGTTAAGACGACTCTTCACTATGGTCTCATAGTATCTCAAAAATAGCTTTCTCTACAGACCTTTCCAGAAACATTTGACAGTATTCAAACAGCTATTGTGTGAGAATCACACATACACTGACTCTTGGCACAGTCCCGGACAGCCTGCCTTGAGCAGCCTACATTCTGTAGCTGTATTGATATCATTCATGATATAAGTGATCTTGAGTTGGGATAAGTCATACCAGGAGCACTCTACATGGCTCAAATAGAAGTCTACACCATTCCTTGATGCTGTAAAAGTAATAAAAATCATCTTTAAAAGTTGCCTAAGGGAATGTATTATCTGTTCTTAATCACTTCACAGTTCCTAGGTTTAAAACGAAACACAGTTCCTTCAACCTCCACAGACACAGGCCCTGTAGGGGTTTTAACCCTACAGGTTTTAACCCTGTAGGGTTCCTGGTTAAGCATAACCACAAAAGAAATGCTGACTGAAACCAAAACACCAATGTGATTCTGAAAGTCACTAAAAAGCTGGGCACTGAGGACATTCTCCCAATGACAGATCTGCTCCTTCATGTCATCCACTCATTTACTGAGAATCTGCAATGCACTAGCAGGAAAATATTACCAAAGAAAACTCAAACACAGATCTGGATACTAAAAAGCTGGGGAGTTGGTAGACTCTTTCCCAATACATGAAATGAAACTTTTAACCAGACCACTGTCACTAAATATTCCAGAAAAGAAAATTATTCTTTGAAGATGAGGGTGTCAGGGAAGGAAAGGGAAGAGTCAGAGATTTCAACTTAGATGAGAAGGAACTGAGCTCCAACACCCCATGGCACAGCGACCATAAACACAATCACAAACACACAATGAACCCTTACCCTGGCCTGAACATCAAGGCAGGCACACACACATTAAAATACAAATAAATGGCAGTTTAAAAAAATGTACAGTTTATGTAACTTTTTTGCCACTTAAAATAAGTTACATTATATGGCAGGTGTTTTTTAAAACTTAAATCTCAAGATCACCAGAATAAATTTTATCCACCAACTGCCTAAAAATTAAATTGTACCATCAAAAAGAAACCTTAAATTTAGAGTACAGGTCAAGCAACACAGCGGTGTCTAAAGTTCTTCTGTTGCTGTTGTCATCCAAAACAGAACCCTCGGTTTTGTTCCGAGTCACTATGAATTTCCCATATTCTTAAACAAGAACATGAACACACAGAACAGAAAGCATAAGCACAGGAATCGAGGAGGCATGTCCAGAGACCACTACAGACTCAGGCATCCTTTGATGCCCCTTCGAGAGAACTGGGCTTGCTCTGCACCGAACTAGACTTCCCGTGGGATGAGGAAAGCTTTTTAGACACACCCCGTATTATCAGGTCGGTCCCCACAGTTGTCAGAGAAGACACCGAGGAGTCAAAGAAGAATGGCTCAAACCCCCTTCCCGCAACAGGGACACGGGATCTCACCAACGGTAGTGTGGCTTCTCTGAAGCTACAGTCAGATAGTTCAGGGAGCAGGAAGCCATGACACAGTCTCATGGCTTCTTTAATGATACCCACCTATTACTTGAAACCCAAGTTTTACCTAGGACACTGCACCTTCCATGAGAGTTACTTATCGGCTTTAATGCTTTCACCGCTCTGTGCATATGCTCTGCACTCAACACTAACAATGCTCAGTCATTTATGACAGCAGCTAAACATTAAAATGGCCACAAAATTTGAAGTAAATTGGGCCCTTCAACATTTGCTGTGGAAACAATGTGTTTGTGTGTAGTGCAGGGTTTTTTTTCATTTGCACTATTTGGAAGTATTTACAACAGTACCATACTAAACTTCAGGGACAATGGAAGTCGTTAGTTTAGGCATCACTATTATAAAAAGGAGGCAGTGAAATGACGTCAGCCTAACAGGCAGTCCACATACTTCCTTCCCAACAACACCATCACCTATAAATAAGAAAGAATCCTTGTCGTCAAAAACCTCTATGTGCTGTACTCTGGGAGAAGAACTCTCCACCTTCTACCCAGGCTGGTTGAATCTCTCCACCCTGTCTTTTCACACCTGACCACACAGCTACTACAGTTGCTCAAAATCCTTCTCCTTGAGACTGTCTGAAAGCATGGTGTTACCTGTGCCTACAGTTTCATCAGCTCTACTGTCAACAAATTCTCTGTCAGAGAGCAGAAGAAACTATCATTTTAAAATTTTTAGTGTGTGTGGGGGGGAGGGGGGGGAGGTATGTGCAGGTGAGTGTGAAGGCTAGAAGGCATCAAATCCCCCAGACTGAGTTACATGCAGTTGTGAGATGCATCACTTAGGCACTGTAAACTTGGTTGCAGTTTTTCTTGCTAGTGAATAAAACAATGGTGTCTTACCAGCACTGACATCATAGATCTGATTTTAAAACCTTGATAGCTGTGGGATGGGGACATAGCTCAGCAGGTGACAGTGAGTGTTGTTCTCCAATAACACCCAAGGATTTGATTCCAAGAACCTGTATCAGGCAACTTACACAACTCTGTAACTCCAGCTCAAGGGACTGGATGCCTCTGGCCTCTGCAGATACTTGTACATGTGTATGTAAGTACACACAGAGAAATAAAGCTTTAAAAAGTATAAAAGATATAATTAGAAGGTGTTTTCTTTGTAAGTTCCTATCAGTCTTAATTCTTTGGCTGACTGTTTTGTTTCCTGTAGGAAGACAGCATGACAGTGGAGTAAATACTGAGATAGGATTCTGCAGGAGCAGGAGCAGATCCCAGCTACAGTGCCCCAACCATTCACCATCACTACTGAAAGGAGTTGTTCTCTAATCTAAGGCAAGGCCAGAGGAAAGCAGCAGGGACACAGGGTGAATATGCACACTCCCTATGCTACAGAGACTCCAATACCTCACTAACAGAGTTTGGGGAGATGGCAGTTCAGACACATTTTCTTAGGCACTCACTCACAGTGCACTAGCAAGTCACCACAGTGGCTCCCTGGACAAGATAAGACACAATAGAGCAAACAATGGGCACCTGTGAGTTGTGACTTGGGAAAGAACCAAACAATCCCACAGACTGCTGTCTGTGGCTCCATGCTGTAAAGCACCCACAGACTCAAACAGCCCGTGGTCCCCACAGACCCGCTGTCAGGTGAAGCAGCCCACGGGAGGGACGTTACCGATATAGTACTTCATCTCCGTGTCGTGTTTGTTCATGAGCTCAAGCAGACGCACTTCTATCTGGGCTTGGTTCAGAAATGCTTTCTTGTTCTTGATGATTTTAATGGCGACCCATTCCTGCTCCACTCTGTCATACGCTTTCACAACCTACAAAGCAAGACCAGTCATCATCAGTTTCACTACTAACACGTCACACGCCGACATTCCTCCGCCCTGCAATCTACTTCACCTCATTTAATTGTGCATTCTAATGCTTCTAAGCAGCAGCTGCTCCACCACAACAGATCATCTACTTTCCCACAAGGCAGCGACATCCATCCTTTTAACTGAATGTCCTCTTGTAGCCCTTGCAGTGTGTCTAAGTACCCACAGAACAGACAACTTTAACAAGATGGCAACTGTTTTCTTCCCTCAAAAACGAAATGACTGCTAATGAAGGCAGAGTGTAACCTTCACCCTTTCTTACTAAAAATCAACGTGTGTGTGTGTGTGTGTGTGTGTGTGTGTGTGTGTGTGTGTGCATCTAAGTATATCTTTTTAAATAAAACAGCTTACTCAACTATTGGGTTTTGTTTTCAATTGTTATTACTGAGACAGGGTGTTGCTGTGTGGCTCTGGATGGCCTACAACTCAGTAGGCAGGAGTCAAAGTCATACATCTTCCTGTTTTTGTGTCTCCGCATGTACCACCACTTCCAGCTCAACTACTCTTTTAATGTAGAAAAAAATTTATTAGTTCTAAGAATAAAAGTTTCTGATGCTTCTTCGAAAGCAGATAATTTTCTAATTTTAAATTACATTCTCATACATGAAAACAATTGACATAAGAGAATTAGTTTGTAAGAAAGTTACCAGTAACGTACTAGAAGGGAATGTCATAATTAGAAGATGTTTTAAAACTCTTCTACCCAAATACAAAGGTTAGACCTGACAAATACATTTCACATCTGAAGGACGGTAGGTAGTCTGAATAGGCAATGGTCTTAAATACGTCTGACCACATTTCAAAAAGTCTGGAGGTGAAAGAACCTAGAAAGGCCCCAAAGTGAAGACTGACAACCACTGTATCAGTAAAGAGGAGTCTGCTCCACAATCTCAATCACTCGGGGTCAAATATACCGGAGATGATGTCATACATGGTTGGAGTAAAAGCTGACTCACTCCTGAAAACCGTTGCCCACTGCCTTTTATGTCAGAAGCTATGCCTGTAAACACATGACCAAGCAGTTCTGATATTCTTTTACTTTGGTAACAACTATACCCAGTTTAGCAAGAGCATCAGATAAGTAGCCAGTGCCCAAACGTCTACGGAAGAAACATAGTTCTGGAAATTTTCAATGTGTAATCAGGACTAATAAACAAAGGCTAAAAAGAAATAAGAAAGGTCCTTTATTTGACAGACCAAACAGAACATTTAGATAAATTTGGCAGCATCCATATGGTGAAGAATGTAAACAGCACACATCTCAGCATAAGCAGGTAAACAGAGTCCAACACAATGTGTCCGCACTGTCAGTCTGTGCTCCTCAGCTCTGAGCAAGAGAGAGACAGAAGGTGAAGGTGAAGACAGAAAGAACAGGACCTGGGACTGACTGCTGAGTTAGAGCAAGCAGCACAGCCATGTAGCTCCCATGGCAGAGGGAGCAGAGGAGGGTCCTGCTTAGAGCAGATGCTGGCATGCTTCTGAGAGTGGGGACAGCAGTCCTTCCATCAGCAGGGGTTCCCAACCCTCATTAAGAGGTAGGTCAGCAGTGCTTTGCTAAAGGGCTTTTAGAAAAGAGAAGACTTCTCTGACAGTCAAGAAACACTGATAAAGAGGGATTCCTAAAATACTAGGAAAAACTTGACTCAGAAGAAAAAAGCGACAGATTTCTTCCTAGTGCAGAAAGGGGCAGAGATACACATGTGCCCTGAGGACCTTGTCTTGCTGCACAGTTCTGGAGGACTCAGAGGTGAGGACACAGCTGTGTCTGTGAAGTCTTGGTCTGCGACTGCTAGGATGAACAACGCACTTTCGTCCTTAGCATGATTAGATGTCACACATGAGTATCACCTCACTTGTTGAAAAATGTATCTTGTTTTCTCTCAAGGCTAGTAAGTAAGTAATCACATTCAGACCCATAGGTGTGTGACTGTCTTCTGAAACATGGTCTCCAGTACTGCAGTTGCCTCAAATTCACTGTGTAGTTGAGCATGAATGTAAGACTCTGATCTCGGGTTTGAGCCACATGGCAGCACACCAGTTGGATAGTTTGTTTCTGTTCAACAGCACAAGGGAGCTTCGTGAACCGTCACTTTGACCTCTACTTTACTGTACTCAGTAAGAAGTACATTTAGATCACAGGTAATTACCTACACAAAGGGTAACAATAACCCAGGCCTCTATCAAAAGCTTAGTGATCAGGGAGGTGGGGCCAGGTGGTACTGGCTAGACAGGAAGCTTTACACAAGTGCAGGAAGTGGCAGCTGTCTGCCATCTAGCACCTACGAAGCTGAAGAGGAAACAAGACCTGTGTCGACTACTTCCCAACAAAGACAAAGGAGAGAATGAACACTTTGAGGTGAGCCCAGAGACAAGGAAAGGAGAACTTTGGGTTCAGAGATGGGGTTGAGAATGAAGAGAAAGCCAGGTCCACTGCAGTCAGTCACCTATGCAAGGGAAGATCAATGCTGGTGCTCTGGGGATGGGAAGGAGACCTTGGAAGCCTGTCTGCTGGTACAAGCCTGGTGAAATCAGGGCCCAGCCCCAGCCCCAGCCCCAGGAAGAGGCCGAGCGCCTGCAGTGCTGCTTGAGAGGCGGAGCAGGCAGAAGGAATCCATCTAAGACAATGAACAGCTGACCAGACACAGCCCAGAGAAGAGAGGTAATGCTAGTTGTTTGCAATTCAAATAATCAGTTTGTCACTAGCTAAAAGTAAGTAGTCAGCAGCAAAAGGAACATTTAGCCAGGCAGTGGTGGCGCAGGCTTTTAATCCCAGCACTTGGGAGGCAGAGGCAGGCGGATTTCTGAGTTCGAGGCCAGCCTGGTCTACAGAGTGAGTTCCAAGACAGCCAAGGCTACACAGAGAAACCCTGTCTCGAAAAACAAAGACAAAAAACAAAAACAAAAAAAGAAAGAAACATTTATAAAAATGGATTGCTGGAATCTTATAGATGGAGAATTATGATCATTTAGATATTTAAATATACATTGTTCACACAAACATATTAATTTACTATCATGACCACATAGAAATTTTTATGAATGAAATTCAGCATTCTCCATTAAATTACCTGGCCAAATGAACCTTTGCCTATTAAGGAGTCGATTTCATACCGATCCATCCACTTTTCTCCGTTTTTTACAATATAATCGTAGTTATCATCATCATAACCATCATTGTAAACCTTCCGCTCCTTCTTATGACTTGAATCATCCCCCTGGCCCTGTTGGTGTCTTCGCTTCTTTTTTGCATAGTAAACCTGTAATGAATATACACAAAGTTAACTGTGATTTAAATCACTATCGAGGATGTATTTTACAAGCATACGACCAACAAATCAGTATAAAATGGACGAGCCATTCTTTTTAAACAAAAAATGCAAAACAAAATAAAGATCTTCGACAGTTGATATCTGAATGCAAAAATATAACCAATACGGACGTGTCTGATGAAATGCAGGGCTGTACTGTAGATACATTTATAAATAAGAGATACTAAGTGACTGTTCTAATGTACTCCATTAAGGAAGAATCAAAGTAACTCACACTTTTGTTAGTGTATGGCATAATTAGAATACAGTGGGATTACACAGACCTTACAAATACAACAAGGAACCCCTAAACAAAAGAAGCAACATTTCATTCCCTCAAACTTAAACTCAAAGTTCAAGGTCTTTCACGCCCTGTTCTCCAGGTAATGCTAATTTGATACTTAATCTTATAGCAAAAGATTTTAAAATATAAGTTTTAAATGTCAATAAATTGATGTTTTACTAAAATCATCCAATTTCTATGTCCAGAAGAACCTAATGATGAAAAAAACCCACACCTATTCTGTCCTCATACCTCCCTGCCAATCCCTTAAGCCTTTGTGGTCAATTGCAAACCAAGTTTTTCTTATAGCTTAGTTATGAGAACTAATTGGGTAACAATAACATTCTGAGATACAGAGTACTTTGATACACTGGGCAAGACTGCTTATGAATAAGCTTCAACAAAGAAGCTATTAACAACAGTTTAACCCAGTATGATAACAATTCATCACATGTTAACAAACCGACATTGATATGCTGTGAGAAACAATATCTCAGATATTTCCAGAGAATCACAAAGTATAATAAACAAACATGTATACATCTACCTCAGGACCACTCACTGAAGCTTTCTAACTTTATCCTGACATACTGCTGAAGCAGCAGCTGAATGGCACTCAACTGTCACAGTGCTTCTACACACGAACATCTTTCTAGCAAAGTGAAAGGCTCCAGAGGGGAAGCAGAGCATTGTCTATGCTTTTCTGGAAAAGTCTCACTTAACACTTAAACACTAGAGTTGAGGCCAGAAGCAAATAGCAATGATGCAGATAAGATCCAAACACCACACCAGAAAATAATTTAGTGGCAACAACCCAAATTATAAAAGAAAAAATTCAATGTGCTCTCTCTTTTTTTTTTCCTTAATATTTTTCAATATAATGTTTTTACTATCTTACCATGGAAAGACATGGATAAAAAAACACATATAGCCAAGCATGGTAGCTTATACCTGGAGTCCCAGCATTCAGCAGGGTGAGGCAGGAGGACTGCTGTGAGCTCAAGATCAGCCCAGGCTACACAGTGAGATCCTGTCTCCAAAATAAGTAAATATTTTGTTTTTAGAAAAGTGTAAAAGACATGACAGAATTTTTGATTAGATGAAATAAAGCAGGCCCTTTTAATCTAATATGCAATGATGTCAGGACTTTAAATTTAAGCAAAAGTATTTTTTTTGTAATTATTAATCCTCATCCTTTTTTGCCCTGAGGGAATGCATTAGACATAACTGAGTGCAGTATATATGCCTTTGGAGAAGAGAAAGTTAGCCACAACTTTCTCACCTGCAGCCCTTGTTAATACAATTTTTTATTGTTGTAACTATCTATAAATCATTAACTTAAGAGAATTCATAATATTCATAAAAATTCAAATATTCATTCAAAGTTTCTTCTAAAAGATACACTTACAGTAAGTTATACATTCTCAAAGTTATTTATTTTATCTGGATTCTAAAGAAAAAAAGTTCTGGAGCAAATAAATGAAATTAGAAGATAATATGCCTGGATATCTATGTTTGGACCATTTCCTCAAGCAGTTGAATTGTAGGTACATCCATAGTCCTGGAGACATGTGATACTGATCCACATGCCTTCTCTACTACAATTAGTCCTATGAATAATTACTTGAATAATTATAAATCATATGAATAATATAATTCAATGATAATCATAAGAAATAAAACACATTTAGTTGTCTAAAGAGGCATCAAAAAACTTGTCCCTTGATCTATTGGAAATAAAGACACCATAGCAAGTCAATACTCTTACCTCATTAATATGCTTATATGTTTTGATCAAATCCACAGAGAGTTTTCTCAGAGGAGCAGTTGCTGGATCACGGAAGGTTTGGGGCATCCGCCTCTGTAACATGACAATGTCAGGCATCACCTTAAATAGACAGAAAGACTAGCAGTTTAACTACACTGCAGTGCATGACACCCTCTACCAAAGCCTAGTCAAGCTCCCACTGCCATAACCCAGTAGTCAAATCCATTTTGCCATAACCTAGTCAAGCTCCTTTAAAACACGCACGCACGCACGCACACACACACACACACACACACACACACACACACTAGTTCTTATGGATGGAAGTCCATAGGAACAGAGAGCATTTTCTTCCTTTCTGCTATTCTCAGACCAAGCAATGAGGTGGACGGAATAGCACTTACAACCACATCCAGGGCACTTGTGTAGCTCAAAACGCCAAAGGACAGCATGCAGGCTGGACTAGTCTACAGTTCAAGGTCCTGGGGGGGGGGGGGGGGACGACACACTCATCTCTGCTCAGCTTTATTCTAACTTTCATTTTCAACTATAACCTTTTATATTTATGCCCAACATGCTTATGAGAAAAATTAATGACTAGAAATAAATCTTAAGTTAGTTCCTTTCAGAGTAATTGTATAATAAGATTCACTTTGTGGTAAAATGATAAGAACTATACGACTAACATTATGAAGTTTACAGAAGATGATAGCTAGAAGATATCTAAAGGCCTAGCATGAGAACCTAGCAGACGTGAGGTAGCCGTGCGTATTTAGCTCTAGTCTCAAGCCGATCAAGCCCATTACATCCCCCTGGTGAGACACACCACATCATCCTAAAAACGTACCTTCCTCAAAACTCAGAAACCTCTGGACTTTGAAGGGATACTGCATTATTTCTTAATAACCTTCTGTGTGTTTTTGTAGTCCTGGATGTTTTAGAACTCATTATGTAGACAAAGCTGGGCTCAGACTTAGAGATCTGCTTGCCTCTGCATCCCAAATGCTGGGACTAAAGGTGTGTGCAATACCAACTGCCTCCACTAATAGTCTTTTTACATCACATAAATCTTTAAAAATATTTTATGGCTTAAATCAGAAATAATAAACAAAAATTACCTTTTAAATGATTTAAAGATGTAAGCTGAACATGAAAACAGATACTCGGCTAACTAAATTATAAAATAACATGATATATCAATAAAAATAATGTTAAAAGAAATTTCTTTCTGGCTCTCAGTAAATGGGAACTGACTGCATCTAAGCAGAAAGCCCATGGGGCTGGACTCTGAAGCCTACCACCATGCACACACATCAAGAAGTCAAAAACAGATCCCGTCTCGTCAACTGGAAGTGTATTTAAAGTGCTGTCTGTGTGACATGCTGATGTGAAGCAAGGAGGAGAACAGCCCTGAGCACACTCCGGCTACTCAAAGCACACTCCACGTCACCCTGGCCTGAGCTCTGTGCTCATCTCACTCTGTCTCTCCGGCACATGAGCAAGGGCGTTCTAAACGTCAAACTCTGATGAACTTCAACTCTTAAGCACAGTCCTGACTGACTGCTTGAAACAAATTCTAAGCCTCATCATGATGCTGCTGTTCACACTCGATGCTTTGCGAGTGCACTGTGGGAGGCCTCTGGCAAAGGACATCCATACCACAGACACTCAACCACAGACAACGACTCATTACCACCACACACTGCTCAAGCAGAGAAAGCACATCTCCTGTAGCTCACATGGTGCAGGAGGCACTTGCCATTCCTCACTTGTTAAAGCCATGGCCAACCAAATCCTCAATCTGTTTAGAACAGCTGTGTTCCTTACTCAGCACAGCGAGAACACAAACTCTACCTCACAACATAGCCAGTGAGAAGACTGCCCAATAGTGATTATGGCAGGGCACAGTGAATTCAAGCATTTAAGACATATCCACAGATATCTGTATAATGTGTTCATAGAGATTTCAGCATTCTTTCTGTACCCTCAACCTATGAAAACTTGGTCCATCTATAGTCTGAATATTAGAATAAACAGCATGCTTAATATTTACACATTCTCCTTTGAGTCTTAAGGACTTTTCTCTGTAATTTTACAAATGTAGATGTTATTTTTAACATAAAATCAGTTCCTGTAAATTAGGAGTAATGGACTCTTACTTTCCACAAATGCTTTTAAGTTTTTTTATTTTAAATATTCCTCTTTAAAAATAATTTCCTCCTCTTTATTTCAGAATGAGAAGTTGTGCTGTTTCTGAGTATCTTTCAATGAAATTAAGTACATATGTACAAGGAGTGGGAAGAGTCAGCAAACTCAAATGCAAACTACTATGCACCATGTTTTGTTTACAGAGACTCCTATTTACCATGTAAAACTGAAGCTGTTTTGCCATTTTACTGGTCTAGTATTATCAAAGGGATAAGTTGTAATTCAACATCATTTCTGATACTAATGAAGTTACCTGGTTAGTTAGAGGTTGCTGAATCTGGTCAGAATATGGTAAGGCAGACACCTGCTGGTCACTTATGTTTGGCTGGCGACGGTCACTGTACTGATGTGAATGGGGCATCTGTGCAGCCATCTGAAGGCCAGCAGCATGGAATGAGAACGACGGTGCAAGCCGGACAGATGAAGGTTTGCATGCTGAAGTCTCTCCTCCTGAGAACACAAGGCAAGTTTAGATAGTGCTCACGTCCTGACGTACCTGTCACTAGATGTACTTCAGCCACTAAAATTAGTATTTTACGAGAGTCAATAATATTAAAAGCCTTAGTAGCAACCAACAGGTATAGTCATTCAATGTTAATAGCTATGTTATATATGTAAAATATAGTATAAAACACAGATTACAATGAGTATACATTTTTTTTTTGAGAAAATTCTCTAAAAAGCTTTTTATAACAAGCAGTAGCAAGTTAAATATTACATTTATTACTGTTTTTCATTCTGTGGTTGTGTGTGTGTGTGCGCCCACAGTGTACCTGCAGAGGTCAGGTTCTCTCCTTTTACCATGTGAGTCTAGGGTTCAAACTCAGATCATCAGATTTGGCACCACTGAGTCATCATCAATCCAAAAGTAAAAAAACTTTTAATACTTATTTTCACATATGAAATTCTCAACATTCAAGAACCTTAAGTCATATAGTATGAATTCTTGAGAAGGCGTTGCTCATGAACCAGGTCCTCATAAGACAATCTGAAAGCACAGTGCTAGCAATCAGCACCACTGGCCACCCAAGAGTTGAGCAAAGAGGAAGATACTCAAAAACCTAACTGAACTTAATTCAAGGATGCTAGACTCTCCTACACTTTCCCAATATTGTCCTAATGAAACTCAGATCTGGCAATCTGGGAAGGGAAGGAGGGAAGGAGAGAGAACAAAAGAAGCGGGAACAAAACAGTCAGTATTCACTGCTTAGGTAAGCTTGAAACTATGACTGTAATATCCACAGTAGAAAAGGAAGATGAAAACTAGAGTCCACTCAACTATTGATGGCTAACTAACAAAAGATTATACTTCCTTAAAACATAATAATAATAATAATAACCTTATCTCCAGCCAAACTTGTAATTAGAAAAAGCAGACTTAAAACCCAGGGCAAGACCCTTGTGTCTTCTCCAAACTTAACATCCAACATTCAACAGACCAATTACCCACAAGAGGACATTTTGCCTTGTGTTAGTTTTAAAGGCACTGTACAAATATGAATCTCAGCTCTACCACATGGCTGTAAGGTTCTTGTACACCCAGTACTGTGGTAACAGTAACTACCTGACCATCCTGGTCTACACAACAAGTCTGCAGGTCGACCCAAGTTAAATGTTAAAATAAGCAAACAGGTAAGAGGAAAGTTGTTCTCCAACCAACACCAGTAGCAGATAATCCTAAGACAAGCAGGCTCTCAAAACACACACACCTTCCCCGTTAGTTTTGCTTTAGTTCTTAAAGCTATGGGGGGATGAGTCTGTGTGCGCACACGGTGTTTCCTGTCTAGAGATGTTGCCTGGTAGGTGGTAAATAAAGTGCCTGATACTCTCCATTCAACCTGCCATGGGTCTATCATGGATGCAGACTGACAAGGAACAGTTAGCTCTCTCTCCCTTTCCCATGCTGCACACACAGGTACTTGATCAAGTGTTCATTATCCACTTCACACTCAATCCGGCGTATAAACGTCGGGAATCAGCATGTTCATTTCCTCCCATGATGCCAAGAAATAGTTAAGGCATCCATTCACTTTCCTTTCCTGCTGTAAAAGTTCAGGACAAACTGATGCTGACACTTCTCCCAATCTGCGGAACAGAGCCATTCACCATGTGTGTTCTTCCCAACATCTGTGCCATCCATTTACACTCAGGTGTCAATTTAAAAGTGGATACTGATCATCTTTTAGCAGACATAATATGATAATGAAAAACTAGGTTGAACCATACAAAATTTTTGGTATTTAGCTTCCTTTGGGCTCTAAAGTAACAATTTTATATGATTCAACCCAGTACCTATCTCATATTACAAATGATCCTTAGCCCATTAAACTAACAAGCAACTATACTATTTTAGTCTGAGAGTATACAACAATATGTACTAGCATATCAAATGATACAGTTACCTGATAAAGTTGTAATATTTAACTCCTCATTGTTATTCAAAATTCATTTTAAATTACTGAAGAACATATATAAGATCCTATTTATACCTTTGAAAGCCTTCTAGACTGTTAACTGTTTTTACCACAAACGCACGTTTTAACTTTCAAAAACCCATTAAGCTTTTGTTGCTAATTAACAGCCTGAAAACCAAGTGTCGGCCAATGTGTTCAAGGCAGAGCTCCAGTGACTATGGAGCAGGTACCTCGTAAAGCAACACTGGCTGTGCAGAACAGTCAGTCCATCAGAAGACTGTGGAGCTAGCATGTGGTCTGACTCACCAAGGCAGACCCAAGAAAAGACCCAACCACAGAGCTTGCAGAAGACCTGAGTGAGTGTGAAAAGGAGCAACCAGACACCTGCCTCTGACACTGATACACCTAACCAGTGTTTGATGCATACCATACTTAGTGACCCTGAATGTCTCTACTACTAATATGCAGATATAAGACTACTAACTGCATTGTTCTGTATTAGACTATGTATAGCTAACCTGAGAATACTAAAGAACAAATAAATGAACATAATTCAAATTAACCCAAATCAGAGCACACAAATATGAAAACTCTGAAGCTAAGGTGTAACACAGAATGCTTAATAAACACCAGGAACAACCAAGTTTGCATGGGATATCCTACAAAATTAAAACTAACAAAACATTAAGGAGGAAATGTCAGAGAGCAGCCAGCTGTGTTTTCAATAGCTAGAAACAAAGGTCTGGGAGTAAGTGGTGATGACTACAAGCCCATGGGCGAGTCTGTTGATTATTTCTCCATCAAGTAGGCTACATGGCACATGCCTTTCATTTAGTAAGCAGTTTTTCAATGACTGAGTCTACCACAAGCTGAATCTGTTAAAAATAAAATAGCTGAGAAGCGGAGGGAGAGAAAAAGGGTAAGGATTAAGGGTTACTCTAAAAATGCAGCTCAAGGATCAGAGTAAGGAGCTTTTAGGAGAGAGGCTGTCGGGTAGTTGAGTTGGCTCCTGTTCCTTCTCCACAGGCCAGCACAGCTCAGTGCCTAGCTAGAACTGTAGCTGCTGGTGTTAGGGAAATCTATATTAAGATTAAACTATACGGCAACTGTGGCTTTGTTGAATCTAATAGCAAGCATCATTTAGTAAAAAGACATATGAACTGACTTAGAGTGGCCAATTTATGTGTACATGATTCACATCCACACACATATGCACATGCAGCTGTGCATGGAAACAACAAAATGGTTTCTGAGACTGTCACAAAGCCTGTGTTTATTAGTATGAGACATTCATGAACCAAAGACCAAGTTCTCAGTACAAGTGGGATATGACAAAAGCCTACACCGCAGACTCCAACTTCTGACCACTTTCAAGTCCCTGGTGCCAGAGAAACTCATTCATCATGAATGATAACAGACCTGGCCAACACATACCTAACTGGTTTTCACATGTGTTAGAGAAGTCTCTGATTATTGAAAAAAAGGAACTGGTCTTGAGTCTCACAGTCACTCTTTCCTTCTATCTGCAGGAACTTGCAGAGCAGTGTCAGCCTCAAATAAGACATGGCAGCACTGCTGAGCTGTGTGGCACAATCAAGAACTCACTCAACATGATGACTGTGGGTCATCACCCTAGATTCTAGTCTTAGGCAAGCTCACCACAATGCAGAGTGCCGAACAGCTAGGCAACAAAACTCTGTAAGAGCTGTGAGCTAAGAGTCACACAGACTAGTGTGACACTCTGTGTCTTAAGTAGAATTAACCAAGATAACCACAGACATCCAACAGAGGCCAGAACACCATGTTTTGGGTTTAGGCTTCATCTGGTTCTATCATAAAATAAAAGCTTGACCTTCTTAACACAGACAGGAAAACAAATCTCAAAGGATGAAGACACAAATCCTACTCAACAAGGACAACAAACTCTAGATGCTCAGCAGCCTGGCACATACACTGTCACAGTAATCAAATCCACAGGCCAAAACACACGAGACTGTGAGAGGTGTAAGAATCTATCAACAAGAAATAATAATATAAAAACCCACAAAAACAGGTACTGTAAGTAGACAGTGTATCTTACTAGAGACACAGAACCTACAAAAGGAACCACATGAAAATTCTAGAAATGAAGAATTCAGTCATCTGATGTCATTGTAGATCAGACACTAGAAGATCAATCAATATGATGATGATGATAACAGAAACTCATCAAATGAAAAAGTAAAGAAGAAAATTAGTCAGAAAAGCAAATACAAAGCATATTCAACAAGATTGTTGAAATAACTATGAAGAAAACAAACCACTAAAGCAGCCAGAGGTTTTGCATAAACCACTGACTCATGAAAAGCCATGCCCCATTCAGAGAAAGGAAACCATCAAGACAGCCAAAGAAAGAAACCTGCAGCCAACATGGCTGTATCGCTGGATAGTGAAAATATCCATAACAATGCCAGCAAAATAATTTCCCAGTAAACAAAAGAATTTGTCAACATGAAATATATACTAAAAAAAAAAAAAATGTTTAGGGAGGTTCACAGAAGGAAAATGACAGCAGACAGAAACTAAGCTCCACATAAAAAGATTAAGTACACCAGAAAAAATACTTCTAAAAACAACTGTGTGAGCAAAAATAACATATTCTGGAGCTCATTCCATCTATTGAAATAAAGTACAGCCTAGGGTCACAGCTTAGGGATGAGTCAGGAGCAGACGCCCAGAGTGCAATGGGGCAGCGTGTGTAGTAAGCCGTAGAGCAACTGAGACAGACAGCTGCAAAGACAGGAGGCAGACAACAGTCTTGATATGCTGAAGCCAGCATCCAAATGTCTGCATTTAATTTACTGCATATTTCACACATACTTAATTCTGAAGCACTGTAGTATACTAAAAGCTAAACGACAGAAAATTTTATTTAGCCTCATGATTAAAAGAATTTTACCTCCCAATTGAAAAAGGGAAACTAGGTCCTTAATGCTGAAATTGGAAGCCAAGAACTTTTTTTTTTTTCTTAGTTTTTCGAGACAGGTTGTTCTGTGTAGCCCTGGCTGTCCTGGAACTCATTCTGTAGACCAGGCTGGCCTCGAACTCAGAAATCCAACTGCCTCTGCCTCGAAAGTGCTGGGATTAAAGGCGTGCGCCACCACTGCCTGGGGAGAACTTAATTTTTAATAGAGCAAAGAATATGAAAAATATTGAAATAGTTCCTGGATAGAGCTGCTGGGTGTCATAAATTACTGTACTGTCAGAACTCACATGTGCAAACCTGTTGTTTTCTCTAGCATGCTAAAATTATTTTTAAATAGCAAAAATATAAGGCAGGTAATACCAGCAGACATTTTATAGATGCTGATAGCATTGAATACTCCAAGTGGAGAAATGAAATTTTTTTCTAATGATATCTACACTTCTAAAAACATTTGAGAAATAAAACTACGTAAAACTCTGCACCTCTAGGAATGAGAGAGCAGAGAGACTCGGGAATCAAAGACAGGCAGACAAAAAAACGCCATGTCTCTGGGTAAAGTCTGAGAGGAGAATACGCTCTGAAGGAGTTTCATCACTGCCGATAGATAGATAGATAGATAGATAGATAGATAGATAGATAGATAGATAGATAGATAGACAGACAGACAGACAGACAGACACACACACACACACACACACACACACAAAAGGATGGATGGACGGACGGACGGAATATAGATGACTGATAGATAGGGGGAAGATACAGGTAGGTGAGTAGACAGACAGACAGGTAGACAGACAGACTGATAGACAGACACAGACAAAAGAAAGATGGTTTGCTAGGTGGTGGTGCACATGTTCAGTTCTAGCAGAGACAGGTGGATCTTTGAGTTTGAGGTCAACCTGGTCTAAAGCATGAGTTCCAAGATAAACAAAGCTACACAGAAACTCTGTCTGGAAAACAAAACAAAACAAAACAAAACAAAACACAAAACAAAACAAAACACAAAACATCCGACCAAACAAAATTGCAAGCTTCTCTAACTGGTCTGAACTGGAGAGACCTGACCAACACAGGTGCAGCTCTGCTATGCTGTTCTGCAAAGCAGCACCTGTCCAGTCTGCTTGCATGGCAGCTCAGGAGGGACAGTAACACAGGAGCTCCAACAGGCCCACTGCCTAACAACTTCTCAGGCAGTACATAAAGACCACAGTGTGCTAAAATCTGCCACACCAGCAGAAAACGGAAACTCCTTTGCATGGTAACAAGTAAGACTGACTGACAGTTCTTACAGTATTAATAAGACTTTTGGAAAACAATACTAGAAACAGTTCCCATTTAAAAAACAAAAAACAAAACCAGACAATTGGAATCATGGTCACTTATATAATCATGTTTTAAGTTTGAGGTAAATGTAAGAAAAACAGTTACACTGTATAGCAGAGGTTTTATGACGCTTACCGTCTTAACGAAGTAATAAGTCTTGGGCTCCTAAGAAATTTATGAATACTTTTTTTCAAGTTTCCCTGTTTCCTATTTCCCAACTAAGAGCTCACCCATCTTTTGGTGGCAAATAGCATGCTCATTTCTGGAAAAAAGAAGGGGTTGGGGAAGAAGGGGAAGGAGGGGAGCACGGACAAGGAGGGGAGGGAAGGGAAGGAAAGAAGAAGGACCGGAGAGAGGGGAAGAGGAGAAAATGTCACCCTCTCCTATCCCAAGGATAAACAGAGAGTCATGTACATACTCTTAACTCTTATTTACTTCTAGCTAAATAGCTGTTAAATAAACAAGATATTTTAAGCCAGTTAAGTACTTGTGTCTCTATACTGAATTATACCTTAATACTTAAAATTATCCAACGAGGCAATCATTTGACTTAATGATTCCAATTAAGACCTGTGCATTTACAGATTTCCATCACAACCCATTCAAAAGACAAAGTCATTTCTCTGAACAAAGATATTTTAAAAGTTAATCATAAGTGGCCTCCTCTAATCCCAGCATTTGGGAGGCAGAGACAAGGGGATCTCTTTTAGTTTGAGGTCAGCCTGGTCTACACAGTCTGAGGCCAGCCAGGGACAGAGAAAGTGAGACACATCTTGATAATAAATAAAATAAACATAATAAACCAAATTAATTGCACAATAATGCTTTTAATATTTTCAGAATAAAAGCCACTTACTAAAAGTCTATTTGTGTAGTAAATGTCTCCCTTTTCATGTTTGTTATGGAAAAGCGGTTAACACTGCATTTCAATTAATCTAGAAACGACTGCTGGCCAAAGGCTGCACACTATCCTACATACAGATAGGATTAAAGTCAGTGACTTGGTCTTCCCTCCCATCACCAAACATCACTGAAACCCACACGAGAGGGAGGGGAAGCAAGTGGAACTCCTGATCTAAGTTATGTCTGTGACAATCAAGTGTCCTTTCCCTTTCAAGAGGCACATTTCTACACACTAAATCCTCTTGATAACATCAGAATGGAAAACACGGTTTTCAGACGGGCGGTGGTGGTACACGCCTTCAATCCCAGCACTTGGGAGGCAGAGGCGGGCAGATTTCTGAGTTCAAGGCCAGCCTGGTCTACAGAGTGAGTTCCAGGACAGCCAAGACTACACAGAGCAACCCTGTCTCGAAAATAACCAAAAGAAAAAAAAAAAAAGAAAAGAAAAGAAAAGAAAAGAAAAGAAAAAAAAAAGAAAACATGGTTTTCTACACTTAATCACAGCTCTGTGCATAGCTATCAAGAATTAAAGCAAAGAATAAAACGTAAAAGTATTTACTAAACTCTAACTTTTGCCAGACTGTGTCAGTGAGCCAGAGCCAGAGAAGTCCTGTGTATATCTCTAGGAAGAACTAAGTACCAAGTCCCTTGGCAGCACCTCCTAGGAAGGCAGAGCAAGACAACCTAAGCACCGGAGAGGCCATCAACGCCTATGGAAGTAAGGTCAGTGCAGGAAAGGAGAGGTGCAGGAAGCAGATGAAGAGTCCACTAGAAACCTGAGTACATCTGCAGGACACACTTCTGAGCCCAGATTACTTAGGAAACAATGGTGATTAGTAGAAGTCAGAAAACAGAACTGAACTAGGTGGTGTTTCCCCAAATATATGTTGACCTGAAATTCAAAGACTACTTCCTGATATGTACAGCTTCCACGTTTTCTAGTATAGACAGTTATTCAGTTGCCAGCTACATAAAAGAAAAGGGATGTTCCCCATTAACTCTGTGGTCCTCACAATTCCCCCTTACTGAAAAGCTTCTAATATCGGTCTTGAGTTTGGTTTACAGTAACACCTGGAAATAGGAACTCCCTTATCTCAAAGATTTGTCAAGCCTTTGTATCACTTTTTTACAAATCCATTTGATCCATTTGGAAGCTTATAATTTTCATAAGCTTCCAGAACTACTTGGAGGAGAGAGAGGAGGAAGATGAGGAAGAGGAGGGGGAGAAAGATATTGTGGGCCAGTGTTATTCTTAAAGAGAACTTGTTAGTCAAACTGATTAATAGAAATTTACATCAAGTACATGAGGAACACACAAGACATAATTACTGAAGTGTACAAAGACTAAGGGATAATTTTGGAGAGATAATCTCACTTTTATTCAGGTATATGTTATATAATCTCAAATATAATCAATTCTAAAAATGAGATTCAGTAAATTAATCTTTAAAACATAAAATACTTCTTTCCAGCTGAATGATAACTAAATAAAAATACTGACACCCACCAAAAGCACCTTTTCTACTTCCCATGTTAAAAGGGAGTTTTTCTCCTAAGTCTAAGGACAACAGTACTGCCTCTCAGGTGAAGTTCTGGGATTTGTACCTGGGACTTTGGACCTGCTCTAACCACGAAGAATCCTGCCCCTTACTCAATTTTAAAACCTTCAATAACCCCCAACTACTTAAATACTGTACATGTCTCAAATATTCTCAGGGAATAGTTATAACTGGTTGGCTGAATAGCAGTGGCAAGTGGATCTGTGTTGGAGGCCAGCCTAGCCTACAGAGTGAGTTCAAGGACAGCCATGGTGGTTACACAGAAAAACCCTGGTATGAAAAATCAACAGCAAAACTCAATGACAACAAAAACAATGTGTTTATGGCAACAGACTGGATTGTGGATTCTCTCGTAACAATGTGACTGAAGCATGTCCTCATCAGAAGGAGCACAGCCACTGCAGACCCTGTGCCTAGACACTCCTTTGCACTTTCTCCAGCAGTGCTGGCTCCTGGGAGCTCCGGGGAGCATCTCACTACTGCTTAAATAGAGCAAAACATTCAACTGCATCACAGTGAAAGCGAACATCCCTGACTCACATGGAATCTTTACAGCAAGTTCTCGGTCTGTATGGCTATTCAGACCAAGGTAACTTCATTACTTCATTAACATCTCAAATTGGATTAGACATTTAAATAATGTATTTTAGATATACTGGGTAAACTGTACTATTATTATTATTATTTAAACAATTAATTTGTTTTTTTTTTTTTAATTTTAAAAATGTGATTGCTTGCTACATGAACACGGTTGTATGAGGCAAGGGTCTATTGTTAGTGCAGTAACTGTGAAGGCGGCTGTGAGCAAAGCCTCAGCCTCCACACAGTGTGTATGTCCCTCTGTGTGAGTGAGAGGTATCCGAACAGAAGTCATCAGATCCCAAGGGCTGGCTGGCTCAAGAAACCTGAACAGGTAAAGCAGCGAGGACAAGGACGGTTGTTAGCACTTCCCTTCCACCATCTCCACAATCTACACTAAAGACAAACAGGTCTTCCTCTAGTACAACTCAGTGCATTGGCGAGCTGTCTGGGGCACTTGCTGTTACAGCAAAGCTTCCAAAGCAAACTCCAGCCTGAGCTGCGGGGCATGGCATACTATATGAAAATGAGTCTCCTGGAGCTCAAAAGCAAGCAGGAAAGCCAAGTTTGACCCAGTTCTAAAAATGGCATCTCCATCCATCCAAGTGAGGAATCTCTTTCAGTCTTTCCTTCCATCCAACACACACAGATACACACACACACCCCCAGGGTACATTCCAAGACTCTGGTCTGTAAATCAGAAATCCAGCTTACTTCTATGAACTCTGTCAAAACCTTATCTGGTACAGTGGGGCCCAAACTGCTTCTACCCAGGCTCCACGCATGGCCCCAGTTGCTTCTCAGGATTGCTACCAAAATTGATGCTCTCAGAAGTCTCAAAATCTCACCACTGGGAGGCCCCAGAGCCTGCAGGCTAAGTGATCATACCTCTCCCATCCCATTTCCCAGCATTCCTCTCTGTTCTGTCTCAACTACACGAACCTTGCTGTTTTGCAACAGCATCTGGCAGGACACATCTAGAATGCACAGCCTGCTCCCGTTTCTGCTCCAAAAGTTTTGAACTCAAATTTTGAGACTTGCATCAAATGGCATCCTAAGAAAACTTCCCCTAGAATCTTACTAAATAACTTGTTATCAACCTTTCCTTAAGACGTTGTTCTTAGCTCCCAGAGCAAGTATGCTACATACTAAAATCATTATGGTCTTCAAACAGGATCAGAACCCTTGAAGGATGATCATAGTTATTTCTTTCTGCATTCTCATAACTACAAACGAGCAAAGCCTTAAAGGTGACAGTGAGCTAATGAGTGAGGAAAGAGTAAGGCTCCCTACCCAAGACCTGCCCACTCAGGCTGAGTAGGGCGCTCCTTGGGGACCCTGCACCTCCCTGGGCTAAATGATATAACTACTGCACACCAAACACATTGTGTAACTTCTCTGTTCATATAGACTCCTATGCAAGGTTTGTCATACCCACTCTTGGGAACATAAATGACACCCAGAAACAGTCCGTGATTGAGTAAATGTGCTGACCTCACTGTGACGGGAGGGAAGCTGTGATGTAGAGAAGCTTGCAAAGCGTACAGAAAACAGTCAATGGGAAACGCAGACTACAGCGATTCCCATCTTATACCCCAGCATACCTGTCCTATAGAAAGCATCTCAAACAGATACTACTGTATGGGGCTATTTGAAATCTGGACACTCTTCCCAAAAGGTGGGAAGGAGGGAAAGCCATGCCTACAATCAAGGAACAGGACTCATCTGCTAAGCATGCCACACAGGGCACTTCTTCATCGAATGACATATGATCTGGAATTTTCTCGTACCAATTCTAAGTATTTTATCTGTGTGTGCATGCTGGAGGAATATCTATCCAAACCTCTAAATTCTTAGCAGAAAAAAACAGAGTGTCTACCATTTGTTCATTACCAAAGCCATAGTTACAAGGAGTAGGGAGAAAGAGCCAGATGTGGCATCCTAAGCTGGTTATTCCCATGGCTTGACCCAGTCTTCTCTGTTGCTTAACACTTTGAGCCTGTTCCTTTAAAAAATAGTTGAAAAAAAATCAATTTACAAAAGAAAAGGGTTTCTTTATTGGTTGACAGTGTTTAAAGGTTTCTGAACATTTTAGTCTCACTTCTTTGGACCTGTGGTGGTATATCATGGTGGGAGCACATGGCAGAACACAGCTGTGCCTGCCACAGCTGGAAGAGAAAGAGAAAGGGAAGGAAAGAGGAGGTTCCAGAAGCTTCTGCAAGGGCATGTCCGTGGTACCCTTCTCACTATACCTCTCTCTTAGTTTCTGCATCTTCCCATTTGTTCCTCCCTGGAAACAATGCTTATAGAAGACAGTCCAGAGCCAATCCATGTCAGGCACTTACAGCGTCTTCACAGTCTCCAGGGTTCCAATCTACTCTGTGGCCTGATTTTAACTTGCCCTTAAACTCATTTGCAGCTAGCTAAGGCACTGAATTTCTGTTGTATCCCTGAGACAGAACTATCATATATAAATTGAATAACTGGAAACCACTCCCCAAAGGGTAAATATAGTGTTAGGGAAGTTGTTTTAGAAACTACAATTAAAAAAAAATAAAAAAGGAGTGGGGGTGAGGGCGTGAAAAGCTAATCAGGAAAGAGCTAGTGTGTGTCATGAACTGTACTAGTTTTGTGTCAACTTGACACAAGCCAGTGTCATTTTGGAAAAGGAAAGCCTGACTGAGAAAATGGCCCTACTCCGTTGGCCTGTGGGCATTTTCTTGACTGGTGACTGAGTGGGAGGCTCAGCTCACAGTGAGCAGTCAGCCCTGGGCTGGTGCCCATGGGCACTTCTTACCCTCCACTTCAGCTCTTACCCTGACTTCTCTAAGCGACAACTACAAGTTTTAAGAGGAAATAAAGCCTTTCCTTCCCAAACTGTGTTGGTCACAGAATTTTAACACAGTAATAGACACCTTAATTAAGACAATGATGACATTTGGTGGTTACATCCACCAAGAACCAGGAGAGACAATAGTACTTATTTTTCTTGCCTGTGGCAGCAAGACTACATTCTCAGCCTCTCTTACATTTAGCATGACCATGTGACAAAATCCAGCCAAGAGAATGCCATACAAGTACAGGGTGGCAGACCAGGTCCTGCTCATAAAACCTTGCTGTGTACTATTCTGCACTCTTTCCATAGTCAGTGACTGACTTCCAAAACCCAGTATGACCTACGAGGACCTTGTTTTGGTGTGAGAGGTCTACATTTTGCTCTGAGCAACTGGGAAGCAGCAGTTATTTAACAGCCAATGGAACAGTAAGTACATGGATAACACCAGTTGGCTAACACTGAGAATACAGAAATATCAATCTCAACAAACTTCCCAGAAATGTCGGTCTGTGTCTGTTTGAAGACACCAGTCGAGGGGCACAATAGCTAAGAACCTAGACTGATCCAGTCTCTAAGAAACATGCTACCAGAGCTGAGATGGCAGCTTGTTTCTTGGAGAAGTACACAAGCACACAGTGGGAAAGCAGGCGACAACAAAACGGACGCATATCTTCAAGTCAAACTGCATAATCTCAACTTACTGTCCATAGGTCTGCTTTGTTCAATATCTGAATTCAAAGAAGCCTACTGGGGTTAATCATAGTAAGCTATGGTTTGCATCAAAAGAATATGGTATGCCTCCATTACTTGTTTTAAATATTTCCGTTTTCATTACAATAGCAAGGTCAGGTTATAAAGATGCTTATTTATCCCAGAGCTTAGTAAGGGGGCATTAGAAACACACTAGACACCCACAGTTATGTAATGGTAAACACTCACGTTTTCTCAAGGTCTCTTGGGAAACTATGACAAGAGTTTCTGTGAAGATATCGTATAATTTAGAATACCAACAATAAACAGCAGCGGCACATGTGTAGTGACAGCACTCTGGAGGGCACGGCAGGCGGATCATCAGTTTGATGTCATGTTTAGTTACATAGTGATTTCTACGCCAGCCTGGTTTACAGAATAGCAAGATACTAAGTCTAGGGAGATGGATGGATGGATGGGTGGGTGGGTGGATGAATGGATGGATGGATGGATGGACTAATGGATAAGAAAAGATATAAGAATGATATGCTTAGCCGGGCAGTGGTGGCGCACACCTTTAATCCCAGCACTTGGGAGGCAGAGGCAGGCGGATTTCTGAGTTCGAGGCCAGCCTGGTCTACAGAGTGAGTTCCAGGACAGCCAGGGCTACACGGAGAAACCATGTCTCAAAAAAAAAAAAAAAAAAAAAAAAAATGATATGCTTAAATATTGAACATTTTGTATAATTCAGAACATCAATTATTTTAGCTGACAGGAGATTCTCTTAATACTGCCTAAAATAATTTATATTAACATAACTAATAATCCTCACTGTGTTTCTGGGAACCCAAGAAACTGAAGGGTTAAAATGTGAAGGAATATGGCCTGAAATGAAGTACTTTTTTAAATTATTAAATAGAATTATTGTTAAGATTCCAATCTAGAAGGTAAAACTCAGAGGAAAATCCCTTTCTCGACTTCTGTGAAGCGGGGGGCTCGAAGAGCAAATTTGTCTAGTTAACAAATACTTGTACTAATTCATAATTTGAATACATAAAATCATGACGCATAAATTCCTATCTAGAAACACTTAGAGGCGAAGTAGATTTGTCAGTTCAGAGTCACAGCTGGCTGTGGGCACATAGTGAAGCTGCACCGAGAGACGCGAGCTGTCCCCTGGAGTCAGCTGTCCCCTGGAGTCTAGGTCTAAGCACTGAGGACAGGAGCTGCCCACTGGAGTCAGCTGTCCCCTGGAGTCTAGGTCTAAGCACCGAGGATGGGAGCTGCCCACTGGAGTCAGCTGTCCACTGGAGTCTAGGTCTAAGCACCGAGGGCGGGAGCTGCCCACTGGAGTCAGCTGTCCACTGGAGTCTAGGTCTAAGCACCGAGGACGGGAGCTGCCCACTGGAGTCAGCTGTCCACTGGAGTCTAGGTCTAAGCACCGAGGACGGGAGCTGTCCCCTGGAGTCAGCTGTCCACTGGAGTCTAGGTCTAGCACATCACTTCCTGTGGCTCCTAAGAATAAGCTTAATTTTCTAGCTCCAAACCTGGACCATGCCTTTTAGTAAAATTGGCCGGCAAAGCCTCAGACAAAAATGAATAATTTTTAAAAATTTTAATTGTTTTCTGAGAATTTCATGAGTACTTTATTTACATCATTTCAACCCTTCCTCTCCTCCAAGTTCCACCTGTCTCCCCCCACTCCCTCCTCCTTAATTGCTATTAGTACACACATACATACATACATACATACATGCTGAGTCTCTGAGCTTTGCTTCTATAGTACCTCTTTAGGACTAAACACCCGGGCCTGGTCACCTGTTGGGTCGTGTGATACAGGCTCTACCTGCAATCAGCCATTCCTGCTATTGTTGCCCAAAAGCAACTGTAAAACCCAATGAGCACAGCTGTATCCCCCAAAAAACTTTTTACAAACAATCAGCAGAAGCTAGATCTGAGATCTTGGAATTCTGACACAAAGTCAGTCTCATAGCCTGAATTTCAGTTTTTGTGTCCATGTTTGTTAATAAGTATGTGCCTGCATATATACATCTTCTGTCTGCCAATATAGACTTAAAATAACATCACTTCTGCTCTGCATCTTTATCAGTGAGAGCTCTTGAGTGACAGGAAGTGTGGTGAGGGGTTAGAGGTGAATGCACACTCCTGTGGAGGCCAAAGGACAGCCTCAACTGCTGTTCCTCAGCTGCAGCCCACACTGGTGGATTTTGTTGGTGTTATTATTGCTTGCTTCGTATTTGTTTTTAGGCAGAGTCTCACTGACTTGGGGCTTTCCAATAGCTAAACTGGCTGGGCAGCAAGCCCCAAGGTTCCATTGTTCTCCCCCTCACTCATGTTCATGAGTTCCCATACCTAACCAAGGAGCTACTGATAGTTAGTTGATCCCTAAGGGAAAGGGAGAGTCCATCTTCTTTAAGGGCACAACTTCTTGTAAATCGACCATACTCCAGTGGATATCCCTACACCTGCAGTTATACAGTCAGCACCAACTAAACTTGGTGAGTTATGATGAAAAGGAGGGAAGGGAGAAATGGAAGGAGGGAGGGAAGGAGGAAGGAAGGAAGGAAGGAAGGAAGGAAGGAAGGAAGGAAGGAAGG
>JANHMN010000011.1:73189320-73211196 GCA_030674055.1 Rhabdomys pumilio | reverse complement strand
GTATGGTATGGTATGGTATGGTATGGTATGGTATGGTATGGTATGGTATGGTATGGTGGCTTGTCACTTCTGTTTGCTCTGTTTACAGTGTGCAGTCGGAGGAGGAGTTTGGTCTGCAGCATGTCCTGGGGAGAGTGCTAGACTTGGTGTAAGGAGCGAGAGGTGTGGAGCAGGCAGGTCCTCTGATGTAGCTCTGGAAAGCCCTTAGTTCTTCCAGAGTTTCAGAGGCAACACTGAGAATGATCTACGGTTTGACAAACCATTTGATATAGGTCTTCCAACATCATAACCTCTAACAAAATTCAGCTGTCTTGAATCCCTGGCCAATAGGGCTGTGTATCTTTGTATCAAGAAGGTTGAATCCACCTATGGTGTGGGTGGGTCCAGGCAGACTGAGGGTGTCCTTATGAGAGCAGGTGAGCAGGGCCAAGGGGCTCTGTGTGTGCTAAGTGTGTCTGTGGCAGACCAGGCTTCCTCACTCCCTTACTGAGTCCCCAAACTGATGACAGCACAAGCACAGTCAGAAAGCCAACGAAATATGAACACTGAGTTAGCATTCAGTTTATATGAACACTGAGTTAACACTCAGTTTTAGATAAACTCCTAGAGGACCCCCCACCCCCATCAAACCATTCACATTAACCCTGTGGCACTCTGTTGTGGTGGTACTCTGCCGTGGTGGCCTCTGCTGTGATGGTCTCTACTGTAGTGGCCTCTGCCATGGTGGCATTCTGCAGTGGTGGTCTCTGCCGTGGTGGTCTCTGCCGTGCTGGCCTCTGCCGTGGTGGCCTCTGCCGTGGTGGCCTCTGCCGTGGTGGCCTCTGCCGTGGTGGCATTCTGCTGTGGTGGTCTCTGCCGTGGTGGCACTCTGTGGTAACACTCTGCCTGCCGTGGCAGCCTATTGTGGTCAGTTTGCATTTTCATCTAATAAGGTGTATGTTTCTGTCTTGGCTCTTATATCTCATCAACAAAGATCTGACCTTTCTGTTTTCCACAGAACCTAGCAATACCCTTGTAGATTTGTTGTCACCCAAAGATAAGGAGCAGTAGTACAGTGTCTTAAACTGTCTAAATGACTTAAATTAGGAAAATGATAGCAGTAAATGAATACAATGTGATATTCAAACTGAATAGAAGAACATGGACGGGGGGAAAGGGGACCAGGGAGATCAAGGTTTATTCTCTTATCTGCTAGATGACATGGGAGCACAAGGTAAGTTCTATCCAAGAGCTTACAGCAATGTACTACACACAGGTATCACTGCAGGAGATCAGGATTGTGAAAAGAACCATATATGCCACTGACTGCAAACCGATACTATTTCTAGTCTCAAAAGAGAAGGATCGATTTACTAAGCAGTTTTAGAAAAATCTTTACATAGTGCTGGTACCTCAGAGTGATTTCAAAAGACAAAGCAAAAGTGCCTTTTATGTTATATTTAATTAATCAAGATTTACAATTTCACTTCTATAATTTAATATACTTATTTGGTACAGACATTTAACAGCAATTAAATCCTTATTTCCACTTCTGCTCTAAAGTCCGCCTGCCCGCAGTGAGTGGGAGCTGCTGCAGATCACTAATCTCGCGTTTATCAATGTCTCTCTCCAGGCAACACAACGTAGAAAAGCACACAGAAACCATCCTGAACCCCAGCAACAGCAGTAATTAGCATAGCCTACCACTAAACCGGGACCATACGATTGGAACTGTTAGTCAGAATGCTAGCCAATCAAACTAGGTTATGCAAATAGACTATTTCAGTTGCCAGGGTAGAGCTACTTCCAATTGTCCAATAGGAAAACAAGCAATAAACAAGAAATGAAATTGAGCTTTGTCACATTTTCAAGTTGCTGTTAACACTTTCAGGTTTAGAATAAAATTAACAGCAACTATAAAGGATTAGATTTCAATCTTCTTTGTACGACAAAAACAAACAGATGCTAACACATGGAGAATACTGTTAAAAGCAGTTATCTGTTAAATGTTTAACTTTTTACTTCATAGACATTCATTTGTCTAATATCTGATCTGCGGCCTTCAACATTTCAAGTTTTCTCCCACCTTCTCAAAGGGATCATTTAAATTCTTTTCTATACATTTAAAGAGATTCTGAAACATTACACTTTAGAAAAACTCTACATATCATTTTAATCTTTGTAAAACTACGGTTGAGGTGAATATTACAAAAACAAAACTAAGCTCAATTAAGTATTTTTGGTTTAGGAAAAATAGCATTTTATCTTTTATTATGGTACCTTTTAATATATAATCCTATCAAATGTTAATTCTGTACATAATTTCACAAAGAATAAAATGCAAGTATTAATCATATATGATTTAATACATGCAAGTTGGAACCAAGCAAATAATTCTCATTGCTGAGAATAACAGTCAACTAAAATTATAGCCACAATATAAACAAACACTGTATGTATATATATGTGTAGAATTTTCAGTAATGAATAAAATATTTTTTGAAACGTCCAATTCTGTCAGTACATTTTAATAGCTACAATAACAGTTGGTTTTGGGTTTTGTTTTGGTTTTTAATCAGTGTTCTGACAATCTTGTGGTTGAGGGAATTTCTTTAATTTTACATAAATACTTTAAAACATGTCAAAGAGACAGTTATCACGTGTACCTTACAAAAGACACATTTTAAAATACATGAACTTATGTCACCCTTCCTAGCAATTATCCTCACCTAAATGGAATGCAGATTTGCCCCACACCATTGAGAAGTTACTAGTTTTAAATATTTTTTTACAGAGCCAGTGTATGTCTCCAGAAAGACTTACAGCATTTACAAAAATATTTCCTATGAAGACACTGAACACTTTTAAGCTCATAGTCTTAGGAAAAGTGACTGGATTCTATGCCTAACCCTGTGACTGTGTAAAGGAGGACAGGACAAGGATCTGGGGGGAACATGAGCAAAGTTCAGTAGCAAGTGTGAAACTGCTATAATGAAACAATTATTTTGGAAAACTAGAAAAAAAATGAAAGCAACTATAAATTAAAATAGAGAATCAAAGTCACTGTTCCATCATCCCAACCCCCATTTCTCACACATGTCCCCTAATTTCTTCCCATGTTCTCTCTCTACTCAAGGATTCTTGACTTAAAAAAAAAAAAAAATTAAGTATTCAAAGTCCACTGGTACCGAGACAGAAACTGCAAGTTTCTTACAAGGTTCAGAGTTTTCAATAACAGAACTTTCAACCTGGAAGAAAACCTAAAGGCTACTGAATACTAACTTTTCATCCTATTAATTGTATTTTTTGAAAGTTAAAAATCCTATAGATGAGATCTAAACCTTCCCAAACTATCTGCTAAACAGTATTGATAAATTAACAATAATTTCTCCTGTCTATACCAGAAACAAAAATACCTTTTGTATCAAAGTAATTTTGTGTCACAGTAATTGATACAAACAAGGTGGGAGCCCAGAATCATCCCCACACTAACATCTACTCCTACCAAGAGAAAGAGTTAAAACCCACTCATTAACCCTTGGAGAGCTCATGCTCTGACATCCAACTTCACTATCTTCTGGCCTGTTTTGTTAACTACTTACAAGCTTTATGAGCCTCCTTTAATTCTTGATTACAAAGGCATGAAGCAAACAGAGAAAGCTCTAACCGCATTCATGCATTCATACCTTCACCCATAACTCACTGCTTTAACTGGCTCCTGCACTCAGATCCCTACCTCAGCCCATTTTCCAATCTGCAGCAACACAAAGAATACTTTCCACACACACAAAGCTGTCTGCAGTACACCTCAGGTCCCTAAGACAGAATTTCCTCTATCACTGAAAGGGGGGAACAAACATCAAAGCCTTAGCCCACGGAAAGCAGTTTCTTCAAGGTCTGCAGATACAAGGAAATGCCCTCTGCCTGGTGGCAGATGCTCTGGGGTAAAGCAGTCTACATTTAAATGTCTAGAGCATAACATCAGTTCTTTTCAAAGCAATTAAAAAGTAGAATTTAGGAAAATGTAAGTACTAGTTTAGAAACAGAAATTAAGCACTTAGAATGTTCAAAAGCAGTTCATTCACTAAATTAGGATCTTTACCACATGAACTAGAATTTCTAGTAAAAAAAAAAATACATTTTCTAAGTATACAGTTAATCGTTAACTTTTAAAAAGCCAGCATTTTCAGTTAGGTGCCTGCACTGTAGGAAGAACTAGATTAGAACAAGCAGGTGGTAACTTCTCATCTACTGTAAACATCCTCAACAGAGAGCAACAACTCTTCTTTCCTGCACAAGACCTGGAAGCATGGCACTGCTCTTCATGACCCTAGGAGCTTCAGAGATATGTCACACTACACTCCAACAAACAGTCAACTTTGCGGTTTTGAAAATATCTACCTCAAAAAAAAAAAAAAAAGTCAAAAACTGTGAGTGACTATATTAACCAGTTTTTAATACCTCCTCTTTACAGCAGCTGCTAGCTACAACAGTGTTTGCTGGGTATCATTTACAAAAAAACTAGCCTAGGAGTTAACTTGTATGCTCCAACCTTAGGGCTATCCTGAGCCTACTCCTACTTCCTAACAGGCTAACAGATCCACTTGTTAGTTGCATCCACAATGCAGACGGCAAGCTGTAAATTCTGGACTGCCTCGCTCTCGGGACCTGAGTCATGTTTAGGAATGTTCTCTTCCAAATTCACCGTTATGCAGTAAATGCACTTTTTCTCAGTTGGGTATTAAGGGAATTGAACAGCAGACCAGAAGTTTTTATTTAAAGTTAACAAAATTAATAATATGCTTTAAAAACAAAAGACTTAAAAGCTGATTTTAAGGTTTAAAAAAACTTCTGAACTATACTTATAGACAATTCAACAGCATTCTCATTTTTAAGTACTCTAATGTACACAAACACATGAAGTGCTTGCCTGTTAGTCACTGTTCATCTGAGAAGAAGTAAAAGACTTGAAACCTTTTGTACTGGTTGCTGATGAGGGCTTGTTTGCTTATAGTAAAAATACAATTTCATTTGTGATCTCGACCAACCTGAAATTCACTTGGTACAACACAGTGGCCTCAAACTCACAGAAATTCACCTACCCAGTCCCAGATTTAACAAATTAAAGGAGTAAGTTTATCCTATTTCTCTTTTTGTAACAGTAAGAAATTTTACTTCCGAGAGCCTTGGTGGTAGGGGGAACCTAAAAGAACACATTCTCTGTCATTCTCTACGCAGTTGAAGACTCAAGCAACAAGACAGCCCTTGAATCTATGTAAGGAGGAAACAAGACAGAAGACAACATGCAAAGAGATTCCAATCCAAAAGTCAGAGACAGGGCTGAAGACAGGTGGAGTTCCAACAAAGTAGCTTCCCCTGGGGCAACCTGAAGTGGCATCCTCTAGCTGCTTACAACAGGCAACAGGCAACGTCTCCTGAGGCCAGGCAAGCTGTCTTTCTCAAAACAGCCTCTTCTGTGAGGGAAGAATCAGCACAGACAACTGGAGCCCTAAGAACTAGAGGGGCCAAAGGACGCTTGAAAACTTAGTTCTGTAAGTTTGGGGAAAAAGACAACCCTAAGAGAAAAATCTAAACATACTTGTTTGCATCTTTAATTAAAAAAAAAAAAAAACAGCAGAATAGTAATAATCACAAGCTAGGATTAATTAAAACTGCATAGTAACGACAGTAAGCAAAGGATTTTTAAGAACTTTCTATAAGACTAAGAACGAGATCATTTCTAGTACTTAAGAAATATCTAAAACTGTCTCAACCTAAACACTAGAACCAAAGCCAAAATCAGCAGAGGTAACAGCACGGCTATGAAACACCACATAGAAGGGGCAGCAGGAAAGAGTCTGAGTTCAAATCACCCCACCCCACCCATTTTGCATGTGTGCAAGCATGCACAAGTATGTGCACGAGTCTCTGCATGCCCAACAGCCCTATACTACAGCCAACATGGTGTCTGGGTACAAGAGGAGAACAGAAAAGGCAGACTCCTCCATCAAGAAAGCATCTATGGCACCAAGCAGCATACAGAGTACCAGCTCCTCAGCATAAAAAAGAGGACTCACACCAGGCCACGCCTGAGGAAGAGGCATGATTATTATGGACACTATACAGCATGTCGAAGGACTGGCAGGACTGGCCTTACTGCTCCAAAGGGCCTCCTCAAGCTGACAATTTAATAAAGTATTCTTCTCCCCAAAGCTTCAGTTCAACCTCACTACATTCCCCCACAGACACTAAATGGACATCTGTTTTCTTCCTCTCCATTGGAAGAAGAGGCAGAGAGTAAGCTCTGGCTCCTGACTGGGCCATGAGGGTTCAAAGTGTTTATTACGAAAACACTGTAAAACAAAGGCAAAGGCACACATGACCTTAAGATAAGCACCAAGAACACTTACTCTGCATCTAGGACTAAAGACCAACAAACACCCTCAGATGGGTGACTATGTCCCACACAAAGGATCTGTTAGAGACATTACTGCCTGCCACAAAATCGTTTCAACCCCACGGCTAACCCATTCTCTAGGGCCACAACAAATTCAGTGAGAGACAAGGCAAACATTCCCTTTCAATAAGCCTCATGAGTTATGTTATCTAGTAGGCTTCTGGTTTACTCTTCAGGTTTTTAAAGACAAACCACGAGCTGGAGCTTTGAGAGCAGGTACAAGTAAGTGTAAGTGCTAGCACAGCATACACATCTGGTGGGTGGACCCTGCAAATGGGTTTGGTTGCTCTTACCTTGGAGAATAAGACTGTCTAAAACCCCGTGAATCAGAAAAGAAAGGGTTTAAACCAATTGTATAAAATGTTAATTAACCAAAAACCTTAAAATTCGGACCAGGAGAGCATGGCAAGAAGAGACAGTGCAGAGAGTATTCTGTCTTCCTGGCAGACTGTCAGCTGTTTTCTGAATATGAAAGCACAGTAATAAACCATCACTGTACCTAAAAAATTATAAAAGTAATCAAGACAAGAACTTTAAAATTGAAGAAAATAAAGGAGTTACTCTAAAAATATAAACAAGCAAAAGAAAAACAAATTCCCTTTTGTTTCTATTTCCAAAAGGTACTAAACCGTAAAAACAGGCATAAAAGCTAAGTCCTAAGCACATCAAAACCAAAATGAAAGCCTGAATTTAGCACAGGTGCCGAGTGTGACCTGAGTGATGACGTCTATAGGCTAAGAACACTGGTTCCAACCAACAGGTTACAGACACAACATCATTTAACTGCTTGTAGCTTTCCATCCAGTACCAGCACTGACTAAGTAATAAGCAAATGCCCTCCTTCCATCCAACTTCCAACCCAATCAGAAAGAGGGCAGGAAGGCCTATCAGCAAACAACGTAAGTACACAATAGTGTGTAAGTCACAGAGGTGGCTGGAGTACATGGTGCCAGCAGTAAAGGACACATCCTGAGGGAGGAAAGTGACGGAGAGAGTTTGAATGCAGACAACTAGTCACTAGACAGCTAGTCATGTGTCTCAGCAGCCTGTCTTGAACTAGGTCCCACTAGTGAATGGTGTACATTCTCCTACGTAGCCTGTCACTAACTGGGGTGTCCTGCCTCTACGGCATAAACTGTGGGGTCTCAACAGTGATCCCAGGTCAGCCTTTATGGTGACATTCTCAGAGCACAGCTGGGAAACAGCCCTGCACAGTTGCTGTCTGACTGTCACAGTATGGCAACACTCCACGATTTACAAGTTTACACCAATAACTATGTTTATTTTACATATAAACCTGCACTTTGGGTAGGGTATGTGTCTTAGTTAGGTTTCCACTGCTGTGAAAAGACACCACTTACAAGGGACAACACTTAATTGGGTTCAGAGGTTCAGTCCATTATCATCATAGCAGGAAGCATGGCAGCCTCCAGGCAGGCACGGCTCTGTAGGAGGAAGTATTGGCATAGATCCACTAATAACATGGATCTCTACACTTTCCTTGAAGACTAGGTAAAAGACAGGACAAGTCTTTGACAAAAGTAAAATCTCACATTTTTATTTTTAGGAATAACAGATATGAGACCATCTTATCAGGTTTTCTTGTTTTGGGTTTTCTGTTTTACTTCTTAAACTAAAATTTAAAACATTTTAAACAATAGTCAATCTACCTATAATATTTGCAAAAACATAAAGCATAGACTTCATAAAATTATTTTCAGAAACAAGCATTTTAGTATTTCAATTCGGTCAAGCATTTAAATCGCTGCTAATAGTGCAAACTCTGATTTGGCTATTTAAGAAAACATGTTTCTGTTTCAAACAGTGGTTATTTCTAAGGACAAAGCCACACTGACAAGCTACTGTCCTTATCACATCAAAAAAAGTTATAAAGTCCTTAGGGATTCCCCCTGGCCCTCCTCCCACCCCCAAAAGGTCACAGTGTAGCCCTGGCTGTCTTGGAACTCACAGAGATCCACACATCTCTGCCTGGAAAGTGCTGGGATTAAAGGCATGCTCCACCACTGCCCCGCTGCTTAGAGATCTCTTGACATAGGAAAATACATTAGAGAAAATAAAAGGTCGTCATCATCAACAGATTGCTAGTGCTTTATTCTAATTAGTTCAACAGATCTGTAAACCTGTTATATATGTTATGGTAAGATGTTACTACTGGACCTTATCCATATTGGGGTGGGGAGGGGGGCGGGGGGCATAAAACTCCTGTGCAATGTGGTACCATGGCAACAAAGGCAGACAAATACTGAAAAACTATTTCACACCAAGTAACACAGCATGAGGTTAAGAGCAGGATGTCAGTCCAACACGTACACCAGTCCTATTCTTACAGGTGTGAGACCTGGTGTGTGCTAATCAATCTCGGGCCTGTCAATCATGGCCCTGTCTTAGAACAAGAGAAAACAGGGTACTACTTAAATAACAAATAATGGTTCTTGATAGACAGTAATGGCTCAATGCATATAGAACAAGAGATAACACAGCCACCAAACATTAAGACCATACACTCTGCATGTGAGGGACATGGATGAACTCTTCAGGTCTAAGTCCAGCCTGAATTGAAATGGTTCTTAATGGAAAACAGATCCATTAGATGTGAGTGATTACAGATGTACCAGAAAGTAAGAGTTTATGAAATCAATGAGTGTACGAATCACAAATGTTTTGGAACTTTTATGCTCACACAATTTATTTCCGAGGTGATGAGTTTAAAAAGCAAGCTTACCCTCAAGAAAATAAAGAATTTAGCAATCACAAATATGGTTCATGAGACCAGATAGAACATCAAGCATTTATTTCAAGTATATGTCAACTAAACATTCTCATAACTCAAAATATTTTTGTTATGTTCATGCCAAAAATAAATGCCACAAAAGCAGTTCAAGTGTACTGGTATTCAAAAGGATATGTTGTAAGTTTGTTCCGGAAACTCTTCACCCAGTCATATTTTTTTTTCCCCTATAAACCTTCAATTAATAAATCAGGCATCCCACTCCTAAGGCACAGGTAAGGAAGGGCACGAGCACAGAGCCCGTGCTAAGGGAGCAGAGAGTTCCAGCACCTGATGGACACAGCAGTCCACACACAGACTCCATTTCCGATGTACTGGTAACACGAGAAATATACAGTTACAGTTTAAACAAAAACTCCCAAATATGTACAGGACATGATTTTGAACTGGTAACACCAAGAATAAATAAAATATGGAGCATTAATGTGTAACTTGACAAGATCTATCCATTTCTCATACAAATAAGAAATTTAAGAAACTGCTAGCCCCAAATATGGATAGTTAGCTTAGGGCCTATTGGGAGGGGACATAGAAACCATTAATAAATGCAGGATCCTCCCTCCCTAGGAGGTGCTCTCAGGGACTGTGCACTGCTGAGACTGGGTCACCGTTACATCATGCTGTCAGTGTGAACTTTCACAATCTGGTTTCCATGGCTATCACTGCATGTTTTTACTATTCACAACCCAAATCCTGTCTGTTTCCTTTGTCTCTTATGTGTCTGAGGGACCTAGTATAGCCTAAGAATTCCCCACCAGAAACAACAATAAAAATCTGTCCCACCTGCATCTAAATTGAAGTGATCCCCTTTTACTCCTAGTCAATAACTATATAGCAGTCAAGACTCTATCTATTTCTTCTCTCTGAACAAACTCCCCATCCTGTTCCTCTCTACTGCAGAGAAGGAAGGCATTACACAGTAAACTTCCTCACACCCATCAAGCATAAGCTTCAGAACTCTGTATGTGGTACAGAGAAATCTCTTGACTGTGTAAGCCTGTTCTCTCTGGCACAGTTCTCACGAGACCATAAGGCAATACTGTCCACACTCCACTCCTGTTTTAACATTTTGTGTGCCGTCTTTTTACTTTAATGTCATGTGAGCCGGGTATAAAATTCTTAGGTTTCCCTTGAGTACACTAACTGTTACTCTACTGTTTCTGCACATAATGATGCTATCAAAAATTAGGTCTTGTTAATATTCCCCACCTCAATAACTAGCCAGAGCCTTTGCATAAACATCTTTAGAGTCCAATTGTTGGGGGGAGGGGGTTATTTTGTTCTTGTTTGTAAACAAGTTCTTGTTTATATAACCCTGGCTGACCTAGAACTCTATACAGACAAGACTGGCCTCAACTTGCAGGGATCCTTCTGCCTCTGTCTCGGGGTGCAGGGTATACAGGTATGTGCCAAAATGTCTGGCTTATCTGCATTACCCTATTCAAGTACACATTGTATCTTCTCCTCTTCCCCTCCCCCATGCTTCCCTTCCCCCATGTCTTTCTATCCCTGCACAAAACATCATGACCAAGAAGAAAGCTGGAGAAGAAAGGGTTTATTCAGCTTACACTTCCACATTGCTGTTCATCTCCAAAGGAAGTCAGGACTGGAACTCAAGCAGGTCAGAAAGCGGGAGCTGATGCAGGGCCCATGGAGGGATGTTACTCACTGGCTTGCTTCTTTTGTTTGTTTTTCAATTGATTCTCTATTCTTTCTTGTTTTTGACAGTACTACTGTGTTGCATGTGGGTGAAGCCCCAGGCCTTGTGCATGGTTGTGAGATGGTGTCCAGGGTCCCTGTCCCCTGTCAGACAATGTTCAAATCTATGGCAGGAAGGGACCGGCCAACAGGTTCCACACAACTCAAGGACTGAAGGAGTGGACCAGGCTGTCTGGGGACATTGCTTCTTCTCCACACCCTGCCAAGACCTATGGCAGAAATGGTTCTGAGGCCTCTGCTGAAGGTGTTTGCTTGATCCCATCTCCTCCCCATTCCTTGTGTCTATGATGCCATGATGGGGATGGGCATCACTGATGCTCAGCTGTCACTGTCCTGTCTCCATATGCACCCAGCTGGCTCAGAGAGGAGGCACCAGGTGTCTGGGGTGTAGGGTTGGTCACCTCCTGCTTTCGGGGTCACCAGAGACAGGCACCTGGACCTGATCTGAGGCTCCGTTGGCTTCCTTCCATCTTTACCTTCTTTGGTACAACCAAGCCTGCTAACTGTGCTTTGCTGCACAGGGCCTCTGCCTCCCTCTTCATCTTTGGTACTTTGTTGAAGATGGCTGTGGGATTGGATCTTGCAGCCACCTGTGGTAAGGTGGAGCCTCATCCTCCGAGTCGGAGTCCTCCAGAAGCCCTCAATGGCGAGCCTCCTCCAGCAAGGCCACCCACGGTCTCACGCTCATCTTCCTCCTCCTGCCGCCATTGCCATTGCTCCTGAGACAGGTGGTGTTGCAGCAGCACGGCCTCGAAGTCCGCGTGCACCTGCCGCTGGTTCAGGTCTTTTAGCTCTTGCAGGTTTTCCAGCACTTCCATCTCCAGCTTAGAGTCCTTTATACAGTTCTCTAGGACGTTCATAAGGTTGCTCAGTTCCTCCTCCTCTCGCTCCTTCTGCAAGAGCTTTTCCTCCTCCTCCAGAAGCTTCTTGACCAGGAAGTTGCGCGTGGCCCCATGCTCCCTGGTGTAGTCCGTGTTTTCTGGGTCTGTCTTGAAGGTGATCTTGGCCAAGTAGCATGTGCACTTGATGTAGAATCAGAAGACTGGCAGACCCAAGCAGGTCTCATTCTGGACTGTTTTGTGGATTGAACTTCATCCCCTGTAGGTGTTCTCCACATACCTTACACCTCATGTTGAAGGACCATGAGCTGCACTACACACTGCCAGTCCTTGGGTAGCTTGAGTTTTGGGATCTTCAATGGGTCAAAGTCAGGCGGTTAGTATCTGTTTAACACTTTCTGTTCCGACATCTTCACTTCCTTTTCAATGAACAAGCAAAGAAGCTGTTCTCTTAGTCCTTGTGGAGTTTCTCTGATCACAGTAACTCTGCTTAGTCTGTGGTCCAACCAATGGGCAGCTGTGGATGGGAAGTCCAATAGTCTAGTGGTTACTCAGTCTCCCGGCCAGTTGTTTCAGCTGGTCTTCTATAGAAGTAGCTTCCAACAGATGTGCTGGCAAGTAAGTGCAAGCAGGCAAAGAAGAGTGAATCTTCCTTCTTCCAACATCCTTATGTAGGTGTCCAGCAGAAAGTGTGGCTCAGATTAAAGGTGTGTTCCTAGATCTGGGATTTGCTTTGTCCCAGATGACCTTGAACTCAGAGATCTTGCCTTAGTCTCCTGGGATTCATAGGCACTCTGCTTCAAGACCTCCATGCCAAGATCCAGATCAGAGACTTGTGTCTTCCAGTCTCAAGATCAGGGTCACAGGTGAGCCTTCCAAATCTGGATTGTAGTTCATTCCAGAGTTGACAACCACTCAAGTTAACAACCAGGAATAGCCACTATACCCCCAATACACAGGCAAACTGTTCCACTTCGAGAAATGTTCTTGCATTATTCTTGATGGTGTTACTGAAACTTCTCTGCCTTTCTTCAATAACTATTACTTTCTCTGGAATGTTTTAGGTATATACTTTGGGGGTTGGTTTTTGTTTCGTTGTAACTTATTTCTGCAATTCACTACCTACTTATCTAAAGAAAATTTCACTCTCAAGTTCAAACTTTTTTTACACCAGGTATTTATTTGAGGCAGGGACTCTTTCATCTGTCTACTTGAAACAGGGTCTCACGTATCCCAGGTTGGCTGAGGATCACAAGCTTCTGACCTTTCTGATATTCTTGCCTGCCTCCTCCCAAGTGCCGCTAGCACAGGTGTGCTCCAACACAGCTCGGCTGTGGTGCTGGGCACAACACAGAGCCTTATTCATGCCGAGCAGTCACTCACTAACCGAAATCTCTAGCACCTAGGTGAGGTCTTTATCCTCTTTTCTTTCTTTTTCCAAAATTATCAACAATTTTCTGAGTTTCCCTTATGCAATTTTACGCTCTTCCATATCTTCATCAACCCTATAAATTCTCTGGGCTTTCTCTAAGACATCAGGTCAGCAGGCATTTCTTTCAGCTGTGCTGTTTTACTATGTACGTAATGCTCTGTTCCTTCAGTTTTTCCTTTTTAAACATTTTTAAAGATTATTTTATTTTATACGTATGAGTGTTTTGTCTGCATGTATACCACACATATGTCTGATGCCCATGCAGGTTCTGGAATTATAGTTACAAGTGACTGTGAGCTGCCATGTGGGTGCTGTGGAGCGCAGCCAATGCGTCGTGTGCTCCTAACCACTGACCACCTCTTCAGCCAGCACGACAGTCAGCACCTATAGAGCCAGCACCTCAATCTCCAGGCTGAAGATCTGGAGTTCCAAGCCATCCTGGGCTGGATGCAATCAAAACCCTACATCAAAGCAACAACAAAGATGGTGATGCCGGCACTGACCTCTGCCACATCAGAGGGGAATCTGACTGACTACTTGCCTGGTAATCTTTGTGAAAAGGATAAATCTATATAGGGTTATATAAAATGTAATACTACTGAGGGAACAGCAAGATGGCTCAGATGGTAGAAAGCATCTGCATTTGACCCCCGCATCCCACAAGGTGGCAGTAGAGAGCCTACTCCTGACAGTTGTCCTCTGACCTCCACACACAAGAGATAAATAATACTGGGAACTGGGATACTGTCTTCAGGAAGATGTCAAAATATAGATTAATAAATAAGATCTCCTGTGTTTTTAATCTTCCCCAATTTTCCTTTCTTTTGTCCATGATGATTCCACAACTGCTCACATCTGCTCTGACCAAAAAGGAAGCTTTAACTGGTTTTGGGAATTGACAGAGACCATCTCTAACACGACCAGAATGTAAACACTCCTGGGAACTCATACACACTTTGGTGGCTTCTCTGATACTCTCGGACCCAGCTGATAAGCTTCTGTGGGAGTCTTTGCTTGGAACTCTTGGGATTCTTCTTAACCCATTGTGCGTCCTTCCTTCTGCAAACCCTGATACCATACCATTGTGACAGTTATCAGTGACAGTTACAGACTGCTCCTACCCACTTCTCTGTCTGTGGGAACGGTTACCACAAAGTATTGTAGATGTGTCTATGGCATTCAAGGTTTCACCCATCTTGGTGTTCTGCCCACTGTTAGGGAAAAGGGAAGTATCTGTGTTGAGCTGTAACTTGGTAGAATCCTAACCATTTTTTTATGTGTACGTATATATTCATGTGTGTCTGGGGCCTACAAAGGCCAGAGGAGGGCACCAGATCCTCTAGAACTAGAGCTCTGGGAATCAAACTGGTGCCTCTGAAAGAGTGGCCAGTGCTCTTAACAGCCGACTCATTTTCCAGCCCCTCAAACACTCTTTTAGATGTACACTGGGCTGGCTGGTATTTGTCAACTTGATACAAACTAGATATATCTGAGAAGAGGGATGTCTACATAGAAGATGCCTCTGTAAGACTGACCTAAAAAACTAATCTGTGGAATACTATCTTGATTAGTGACTGAAGTGGGGGAAGGGGGCAGCCCACTGTGGGTGGGGCCACCCTTAGGGAGGTCATCCTGGATGGTTTGAGAAAGCAAGCTGAAGAAAGACAGCAAACACACTTCACCATTGCTTCTGCTTCAGCAGGTGCCTGACCTCCCTCAGTGATAGACTACAACAGGAAACTGTAAGCTGAAATAAGCCCGTTCCTCCCCAGGTTGATTTTGGTCATCATGTTTTATCACAACAAAAGGAAGAAACCTAACTAAGACAGACATTTACAAATTGGCCTTAAAATAAAAATAAAATGCTGTAAGGACCAGTCAAATGGGATTTCCCCAAACCCACAAAATAGGAGAGAACTGGCTGAGACACGTGGTCCTCTAACCTCCACGGGCACACTGTGGCAGAAGAGCATGCCCACATATAGATAATGTAGTTTTAAAACATGAATAATGAATATAAACAATCTGCTTTTTTCTAAGCATTTAGTAAAGATCTTACTCTAAGAAATTTTAATTTATAGTAAAACTGAACCATCATATCTACATGTCTATGTATCAGATTTTTATTTTTATACTATATTTCATAGAAAATTTTATACTATATATGTACATGACATAATCAGCATTACTTCTGCTTAGAAAATAAAAGCCAAAATCATAAAACAAGACATGAAAAGAAATGGCAAATAATGAGGAAAAGCACCTGAAGAATTTACTGAAACAGATACTGAGAATAGCTTGTGCTCGAACATTAGTAAGATGACAGACTATCCTATCCCTGTTCCTTCCCAAGGACCCTGCAGACACACGTGGAGCAAAGGGAATAAGCACAGACCTGGCTTGTAACACAGGAGAGGGAGCCACTGTGGCTCTTCACCTTCCGTGTATCTGAAAACAACTGAACAGACACTGCACCTCATGTTCCAGACAGCACTCTCCCCAACAACATCGCCAGCTATGCCAACACTGCCACCGGAGACCCCGGCAAACCTTACACTTGAAAGTGAAAACTTACGTGCACCACCTCTCTGAGACGTTTTAGTAAGAGCTTTAGATTATCCCAAATCACATGACCTGAGTTATATACTCCTGAATGCCTGTTAGTAATTTTTAAAACAGAAGAATATTAATTTAAAAAAACAGCTGTAGGCTGTAGAGTTAGCTTAGTCGTTAAGAACACAATTGCTCTTGCCCAGGGCCCAGATTTGATTCCCAGCACCCAAATGATGGTTCACAACCACCTGTAACTCCAGTCCCAGGGATCCAATACCCTCCCTCTTCTGTCCTCTCAACTGACCAGGCAAACACATGGTGCAGAGGCACTCATGCAGGCACAAGACTCATACATATAAAATAAATCTAAAGATCAGCTAAGCATGGTGACAACACATGTCATTCCAGAACTCCAAAGGCAGAGACAGGGCAAGGCAGGGGAGGGGATCTCTTTGAGTACTAGGCCAATACTGGTCTACAAATGGTGTTCCAGATAGCTAGGGCTATATAACAAAACAACTCTGACCCAAAAAAGGTGGGGTAGGGGGAGGCTATGAATAAACAATATCTAACTTAAACTAGGAAATGCTCACATGATAAAAAGGCTCAAAGCAGCATATGCCAAACTAACCCACCCCCAAAACCACTTAAATCTATTTCTGAGCATTCTGGACCTACCAAAGTGACAAAGTTGTTGAGATTTGTTCTGTTACTATGTATTATAATGCTAAATTCTATGCCCAAAGGTCTAGGCCTACAAGAGAGTTCTCATGTTTACAATTTTTTTGTTTTGATTTAAAACTATTGGTTAAAAAGAATTGGCTACAGCCAGTAACTGGGGGTATCAGAGGTAGGTGAGTTTGGAGTGACCTGGCTGGAGGAAAGAAAGGGAGAAAAAGGAGGAAAAAAGAGAGGAGGAGGAGGAAGCCACAATGAGGGGAGAGGAACCATGAGGACATGGCCAGGAGAAACAGCAAATATCTGGGGTACACACTGGGAAGGTATCCAGGCCATCAGTTAGAAGACTATATTAGGGGTTACCCCCAGTAATTGTCAAAGCCAAATAAAATAGCTAAAGTCTAAGCCTCGCTTATTCATAAGCTAGTTGGGGATAAGCTTAAATTGCTTGTACTACACAAAGTAACAGTAGGTCACTCAATGATGGAACAGTAGTCAATGGTAACTTCAAATGCATTCTGCCCAAGCTCACCATCATGGTTATTCAATGTGATCTCAACTCAAACTGGCAGGGGTTTGGGGAACAGATGGACGGACGGATGAATGAGAATGTGTCATACTTAAAGAGGAGACTTGGTATATTTATATTGCCATGATAAAGAACATCATGACCACAGCAACTTGAGGGGAAAGGGTCTACCTCCCAGGTCACTAAGAACTAAAGCAAAAGCCGTGGAAGAGGGCTGCTTCACTGTGTGCTCGGCGTGCTTTCCCACAGCAGCCAGGAAGCCCAGAATAGCCAAGTGTGAGGCCAACCTCAGCTACAAGAAACCCTGATTTGCAGGGAGGAGGTGTAAGATGAGGCACATGCTCCGGAATTCCTCCAAATGTTCTCTTGGGTGTGGGGCTTGTAGTCACAGTGGAAAATAGTCAACATCAGGTGTCTGCTACTGGTCTCCACTTTAAAAAAAAAAGTTTTTAAAAACCTTTTTTTCCCAACTGACTCAGCTGGGCTGGATAAAAAATGAGTTCCAGAAGTCTTCCTGTCTCCATCTCCTCAGAGCTGGAAAAGCAAGCACTTTGCCAAAAGAAGCATCCCCCACCCCACCACTACAATTTTCTAAGTGACTAGCATGTAACTATTAAAGTGCTTTAAAAAAAAAAAACTAGTTTGATAAAGAAAGCCATTAAAACAGAATAGGACCAACTGTTTTAACTGATTTTAACTGATATAAGAAACAAGTTTTCCAAAATCATAGTCTACAGAACGTAAATGAGCATAAATCAAATATAAAGGCCTTTAACCACACACTGAAGTCTGCTGGCCTCACAGGCTCCTCCTGCAGGAGGCTTTGTTAATGGACACCAGGACTCTGAGAAGTTTGCTTCCTCCCAGCCCCCATATCTAAGAAATGATCCAGTATCCAAATCAACTTAATGTGGTGACTTGTAGGCCCTCAGATTACAAGTACCCCCAAGTGGGCTGTCATAGCCTATCATTACAATGTCTGAATGGGAAGAAGGGGTTATGTAGGAGAGACAGGACAGTTAGGAGACAGTCACTTGAGTCTTAAGCTGACAGATGAGGACACAGGAACCAGACAGACATCTGGAGGTAAGGGACTAGATGATTCAGTGGGTAGAGCAACCTGTTGTCCTAAATTCAATGCCCAGGACCCATATGGAGGAAACAGAGAACTGACTCCCACAGTAGGCACACTGAGGCACACACACATAAGTAAAAAATGTAGTAAAAAACATTTACAACATTGATTTATTTTATACTCATGCCCACTGTCAGACTTGCTCTTTGAGACACTTCACTGACCCTAGACTTATCTTTGAACACTGGAACTGAGCCATCAGATGAAGCCATCACTGTGAACACCATCAGCCTGAGGACATGCTATTCTTGCCATAGGTTTGAACTCAATAGGTAAATGCTAAAATGTTATGACATACACCCATTCCATGACTTATGTCCTTACACATCCACCCCTTGCTCTAAAGGAAATAGGACCCGAGATAATTAATACCCAGAAAGCTTAGAGGCACAGCACCTATCACAGTACTTGTCACAAAGCAAGTGTTAGCCAAATAAATGTTTTACAGATATTCCTCCAAAATTCAAAGAAAACAGACTACATAATTCCAAGTTCTGGTTTCATTTAACATGACAAACGGAACCTGAGCATACCAGGTGAGGTGCAGGCAGCCAGTACACACCTGTACCAGACACACACTGGTTTGACTCGCTTAGTGTTCAATAACTAACTGTCTTTCCTTGTCTCTAACTTCTTTTCTCCTCAGCCTCACTGGGGTATAACTAAAAAACAAGTATACAAACCTATAATATACTCCATGATACTTTATGTATATATACAATAACAAAGTAGTTACAAAAAAGAAAAAAAACAAAATCAAGGAAATTAACACAGCCATCACCTCACAGTTGCCACGAAAACCATGGAATGCAAATAAGTTACCAGTTTCACCAACACTACAAGGCCAGTCCATGAGCCAAAGGCAAGCAGAATTCACTTTCAAATACATGTAAACACTGCAGAAATCTTTTCATTTAAAAACTCCTCAGAAGCTTGTATGTGTTGTATCATCTAAAGTATAAGCACATGTGTGTTATATTAAGAGGAATGTGCCATATTAATTGATCAGGAAACTGTTGATTTTGCAATCAAAAACCAATTAGCTTTCAAACTGTGAATGAGAAATATACCAACAATGTACACAATATGTTATAAAAAGCTTTCTGAGCTATTTCTTCTGTAAGGCAATAAATCTTGGTAAGTTCCAAAAAGCCAAAAGACTGGTTTATATCACAAATCTAAGTCCATACAATTCTCTTATATTGCAACACAGCAAGTTAATTATGTCTCTTTTTTAAACAATATTTACTCTCCAGCTATTTGACTCCACTGAGACCATAAAGCTTTTAAGACAAACAGCTACTTGGAAACACACTGTATGTTTGATTATTTACAAACTGAAAACCTCATGAAAGAACACCTCTGCCATCAGTAAGTCACAGATAACTAGGGAACAGTCGACAGGCACTCTTGTCTCCTGACCTCCACTGCAGTACAGACCGCATGTGCTCGGCATAACCTTACCAGGTGCTGCAGACTGCGGCCAAGGAGTCAGCTAGGAACCAACAGTGCTTGACAAACCCTTCATGCAACAAAAGGCCAAGTTTATAAACCTAAAGGCAACGTTTCTGTAGACACTCCTGTCTGAGGCACTCAGCATTAGTATTGTGGTAAGTTAGTAGCCAACCACTGAGGGCAATGTGTCCTGTCCCCAGAACACTGTCAAGTGTGTCTGGCCAAACACGTGGGAAGTCTACATGTTCATGTGACAAGTACCACAGGGAAAGAATAATCTCTGACTTAGACAGCTACACCCAGAATCTAAGAAACATGAGTGGGTCCCTCATGTAAAAACATGTTAACTTGCTTTCCCACACCATTTAATTTAAAAATGTTATATTCAACTACTTTTTGTCATACAAAATGACATACATCTAAAATTTCATTCTAAAGCAAAAGAGAAAATTATTGAGTCACAAAAAATAAAAATCAGCAGCAGCTATACCAATTAACACCAGATACCAGATCAAGACTTCCTTTCCAGTTAAAAATCATTCTCAAATGTTAATTCATAATACAATCAAACAAAAATGTACCAGTAAAAATAACTTCATTTAACAAAATGTCTCCCATCTACCTGATTTATCATAGTTAGAGTCACATTGTACCCGCTGGCTACTGTCTTTTAGAGTCTGAACACAGCCACCCTTGGAATGGAGGGGTCTCTGCCTTTTCAATACCAGTAAGATGCCTCAGTTAACTACGAAGTAAGAAAACATAAACCTCGAGACAACACCGCACTAATTTTCATCAATAAACTCAAATGACACAGGGATGAAAGAGAAGCAACCACATTAACAATAATATAGGAAGAAAAGGAACAGGAAAACACACACTGCAGAGCACGTCTGCTAAGGAAGCAGTGTTCGTGCTCACTACTCTCTCTCTTGTCGGGCTTATGAAAATCATCTTAGCAGCATTCCCACGGCAGACCTGTTATGTTCTCATAGGAATACAGGGAGACATATATTTAGCCATTGGAGTAAATGCTATTAATTTTTAAAACAAATATTTCAACTTTAAAAGCATGAGCCAGCTTTTAAAAACTCAACTACTAGGAATTACTCCATTGTTAACATCACTATTAAAACTGAGTATGAAACTGAGTCCTGGAGTCACTTTCAATATCTTCCGTCTCTGCATTTACTGATCTATGTTATCCGAAGGCCCACCCTCAGAACACACTCTCAGTCGGCCCCCACATTGTCTTACAGCCATAGCTCTACTGTATTTCAAAACTTGAGTCACCTGTATGCATCGTCTTCTTTCAAGTCTCATATCATCCTGATGGGGTGGGGGAAGGGAGGGAAGAGTCCAGCGGCAAAACTATAACACTGTGTGAAGAAAAACAAATTATGATAAGATACGATGGTGTAAGACAATTACCCCTAATTGAGGAGTATCTAATATAACTACAGCCCCCAAAACACAGATAAATTATTTCAAATCTGTCAATTTAAGTTACTAACATTTACACTTATTTGAATAATTTCTATCTATTTAGAGCGAATGAAAATATATGTAAACATTTATTGTGATAAAAGAAAAAAGTTTTAAAATGTGCCTATGGCCAATACAGATTTCAAGGCATCAAGTAAGCATGAACACTGTAAAGTTTTACATAATTTATCTAAGGAAATAAACTGCTTTTTATGATCTTATACAATTTGCACAAACCATAAGAATTTCAGTTCACTTTTTACAGTGATTATCAAGGCTGAGGCAATAAAAACTACCCGAAGGAAAGACTGTGTGTAAGTTTACCGTATTATTTGTAGATTTTCAGGGACATTTTTCACATCCTACCATAAGCCCTCCCTTGTTCTCCAACTGATCCACTACCTCCCTTTTCTCACAGCCCCTCCTGTTTATTACTTCCACTCCAGGACTGGTGAGCCCATCATGATGGCTGATAAAAAACTGAGGACAACCTCACAGCTAGCAACCAAGAATACAACAAGAATAGTAACAAGAAAGAAGCAAAGGCAAATAGGCTATAATGTAACTTCCAAAAAAATTATTTTTTAGCTATACTATGAAATTCAGTGAGCAGTCCAAAGAAAGCAGTTGTTTATGTTGGCTGAATGAATGAATGAATGAATGAATGAATGAATGAATGAATATAAAGACAGACAGATGATAGGTAGTAGGCAGGCAGACAGACAGATAGACAGGCAGGCAGAGAAAGACTAGATAAATAGATAGATAGATAGATAGATAGATAGATAGATAGATAGATAGATAGA
>JANHMN010000011.1:73065327-73189310 GCA_030674055.1 Rhabdomys pumilio | reverse complement strand
AGATAGATAGATAGATAGATAGATAGATAGATAGATAGATAGATAGACAGACAGACAGACAGACAGCAAAACCTGGTGATTCCTAAGATTTCTAGTGATTTTCAATGTAAATTATTTTTTAAATGATTTATTTTTATTTTATGTACATTGTTTTGTCTGTCTGTGTGAGAGTGTTAGATCCCTTGGAACCTGAGTTACAGACAATGAAGAGCTGCCATATAATTAAACCTGAGTCCTCTAAAAGAGCAGCCAGTGGTCTTAACTACAGGAAAGTAAACTGCAAAGAAATACACCAACAAACACAAAGATCTTGGTAGTTATAGGTATTACAGACTGAAAGAAAAGACAAAACTATCTAAGCTTAACTATCTAGGCAAGTTGTCTTCTGTCCTACTGTCTACATTCCAAAAACGTGCAACTCCCTACACTTTACACAATGCCATTCTCCCAATCATCTCCTTCCATAATCCTTTCTCCAACTTAGTCTATACTCTCAGGTCATGTCCAAAGGTCCTATTATCTGAGTGTGGTCCATCTCAGATAAGCCAACAAAAGTCAAAAGAAAGATCCAGACCAAAACAGCTCATGTCGGTGACTGTCATTCCCAACAAGTGATGCTCTACTGTTTATAGCTTATTACTAGAAACCCAAATAATGCTACAAAATAATAAAGCTAAGCCGAAAATAAGACACTTTTAGGCAAGTGATATATATCTGAAATCTCAATTATTTATTATTGCCAAATACTTTGTTCTTTAATTATTTCTGCTATTTTTGAACTTTTGAGTTAAAAGTCCAACTCTGCCCTCCTAACAAAAGTAACATTCACTCTACTGGGTAAGCGATTTGCTCTGAACAGGGCCTGAATTTGTGAATCACTTTTAAATTGCAAACTGTCTGTTCTGAAGTCACTGCCTCTATTCCTGACCTTCTCATCAGATGAGACACCAAGTGCACAGCAAGGCAGGCAGGTCAAAGAACAATGAAGTAACCATCATATAGTGTTGCTTCTAAGACAACTCAACCAGAGACATTAAGTAACGTTTACTTCATAGTATTCTTGCTTTGCTAATGTCTGTATAGACTACTAAGAACTATGGACAAAGTATCAATTCAATCTCTAGCTCTGAGCCATATAAACAGCGGTATTCATCTCTGCTTCATACCATTTGCCTGTAACACTCATACTGCTACTTACAAACTGAATGGTCAACATAGAGATGATGCCACAGTCCTCGCAAGACTGAATCAACAAGCTCTCAGTATTCTTTTGATTTTCTCATGTTTTTTTTTAATGTTTTATGTGTATTTTGCCTGCATGTATATCTGTGCAGCATCATGTACATGCCTGGAGGCCAGAAGAGGTTAGATATAGCAAGTTGTGAGTTACTATATGGGTACTGGGAATTGAACCTGGGTCCTCTGCAAGAACAGCCAGCAAGTGCTCTTAACTGCTGAGTTATCTTTCCAGCCTCCAGTATTCTTTTTATTAAAATATTCAGTACTGATTTAAATAATGAAAGGTAAAATAAAAATTTTGACACCTTTTGGAAGCACCATGCATTAATCACTTCTCAAGAAAAGCAGCCCTCAGCAAAGGCTGACATATGTCTACAAGTCACACAACTTGTTCCTGGGTTTTGTACGTCCTAACCATCACACACTGAGGTTAGCAGCACAGTTAGTACTAGAAATCTAGACCCTGTTTTACTTTAAACGAATTGTCTAATAAACCCTCCCAACTGGCATCAGGTGAGTTCACTCCTCAAAAAGAAAAAGTTGAGAATCTGTGGTCTAAGACTTCACTGCAAATAGAGAATTCCAAACATCTTTTGCAGGCTTGCTTGGGATATGATTTCCTTCTTAAAGAGCCTTAAAACATTAGGCAGCCATATTTTTTTAATTTCTGAAAAACATATAGTCAATTTGTTCCTTTTCCCTCATAAATGAAATCATTCACAAGCTGTGGAGGGTAACAGTAGAAACTAATAAAAAACATGTATGACCCTACAGAAGGAACCTCTCCTGGGTCTCAAAATCTTTCCGTGTACTTTTAGCTCATATTCTGCCAAAGGCTATTAATAGTCTATGAACAATTCAAGAACTAAACTTAAGTGCTTCTCTAAGGCTAAATTTGCCAGCTGTTTTTTAGTTGTCTGAGAAATAAGTGGATAAAATTAACCTACAATGTATCTTCCAAATGTCCACAGGCTGTGGAGCACATGGTGTGTATAGGAAGGTACTGAGCTTAGTGCCTGGGATGAGTAAACAGTGGCACCAACTTGTCAGTGTTGACAGAGGCAGCCCTGGCCAGCATGGCAAGACTGTGGCTGCGAGAAGCAGTGAGTGAGTGCTCTGGTGGGGCCAATGAACTCCAAGTCGGGCATCTGAAGTTTTCATAATGTCACAACAGCTCGTAATGACACTAAGCTACAAACTGTCTCTAACTCCATACTAGGCAGTGGGAAGTGCTACAAAAGGCAGATGAGCCAGTGTAATGGGGCATGACCTAAGCCCAGCACACAGAAGGAACAAGCCAGTGGACCTCTAGGAATTCCAGGCCACCTGGAGCTTTACTATAAGGCCTGGTCATAACAACAAAAGCAGATAGTTATACAAGGAGTTTCAAAGATTAATTAGGTACCATTTTATTAAACTGGTGCAAATACAGTTTTCTATTGCTCTCTAATGGTACCTATGCTTTATGTATACTTCATAATTTTAATCTATATGAAAAATATGATGTACCATGGAATTCAAAAGGACAATTCAAAAGGTACCAGTAAGCAAAACCAGTTAAATACAAAACATCTAAAATTAGGGGCCAGAGAGATGTCTCAGCAGCTAAGCACACTTGTTCTTTCAGAGGGTCTGGGTTCAGTTCCCAGCATCCAAGCTGAGAGTCACAGCCATCTGTAACTCCGCCTCTGCTAACTTCCAACAGCTCCAAGCAGAACGTGGCACACACATAGATGCAGAACACTCACATGTAAAAATTAATAAATGTAAGAAAGGAAATATCAAAGAATTATTTCATGAACTAAAGCTATAATTATCTTAAAATGATACAGTGTGATTAGTAAACTCTGTGCTCAGTTACTTGACAGATTAAAGAAGTGGCAGAAGAAAATAGTCTTTTCCATGTCATTTTACAAGTAAATTTCCCAAAATCACAGTAGGTAAGTGGTTAAGAAGGAAAAAGAAAGAAATGTCATTGTTCTAATACTAAACAACTAAATACAAAAGAGAAAATAATCCATTTCTCTAATTCCCAATAAGATGATCAAGTGGTATTACAGAAAAAGCAACTACACCAACAGGGGACTTCAAGTGAAATCCTGAAAAACAACAACATTTATCAAAACCTCCAGAAAACAATCACAGCCTGTTTTAAAAAACAAAGCTCAGAAGACTGTAGCATGTGCTGCCACGCCAACACTATTAATGAAACTACAAGGAAAAGCACGTTCTGACACACACTACACAGTCACCACTCATCTCACACACTTGCTAAATGCTGACATATTCAATCCTGTTGCAGTCCGACAAGGAAGCACCCTCACTTCCAGTTTATAGGCGTGGGAAGTAAGGGTCAGGAGACCAACAGGTCAAAGGCCCCACCCACTACTTATGAACTCTAGTCATATACCAAAGTTCTCTACATCTCAAGATGCTTCCCATAAGCCATAAACTGAGAAAATAACAAAGATACAAGAATGTATCCCAAACATGGAAGAACAAAAGTCCTAAGTTATAAATTAGTATACAAAAAAAGAAAAAGAAAAATTTAGGCAAATGGGATGCTAACTGTCCCAAACTAGTAAGAAAATTCAGATTCCAACATATTACAGATTGCTACATATTCCCTCAATCAAAAAAATCTATCAAATGAAAAACTGGAGAGGGGTTAAGAAGACAATGACAGCCGGGCAGTGGTGGCGCACGCCTTTAATTCCAGCACTTGGGAGGCAGAGGCAGGTGGATTTCTGAGTTCGAGGCCAGCCTGGTCTACAGAGTAAGTTCCAGGACAGCCAGAGAAAAACCCTGTCTGGGGGTGGGGGGTGGGGTGGGGGAGAGAATGACAACATTAGACCAATCCACAAGTACTGTTAAGCATGGGTCTTGGAATGTTGTATTTCCCTAACATCCTGGAAGGGGGAATAGCCACTGGAAAGCATCTACAGTGTATTTTAAAGAGACAAGTGTGGGGTCACCTCAGTGACCACATGAGAACAACGGATTCCTAACCTAAGTATATAACACGGATGCAGGAAAACACTCTACCATACGCACACCCAGAAGTCCTGAGTGGCTCTCTTCTCAGATCTCTCAGAGATCAAGGCCCACATTCCCAGTGAACTAAAATTCCCGTTACAGTTTACTGCACAAAGCATCTTTAAGTCACTTAACATCTACTAATTAATTACATAAATCACATCATGCCCATTGTTACACATGAGAAAACTAAGGCCCCCAAAAAGTAAGTCATCCCAAGTCAAATATAAGAATGGAATAGATATTAAGTTTCATTCTGGAAACCACTGCTCTAGCTCCCATGTTAAAGTGAGCTTACAATTTCTTATCACTTGTCTTTCTCAAATACAAGGACAGAGAAGAAAACCATCTCCTGTATTCTCCACCTTGGTTAAGGGACGCTGTCACCCACCTAGTATCTCAAGCCAAAGCTCCTACCTCCCAGGACTCTGTCCTTTCCCTTCAGGCGCATCCCATGATCTCCGGGTGGCCTTCAGCTTGAGAGCAAGGCCTTTCACACTGGAAGTGCGAGCCCCGGCCTCGGCTCTCATTCCTCAAACTCACTGCTTATGTCTTCTGACCTATGACAGCCCATTCTCATTCCAACTAGAGTCCTCAAAAGCCAGCCATGTTATCAAGTCTAATCCCACCAAGCATAATTACGCTGTTCAAAAGGTAAAACTACTTAAAAATGAGTCTATTCTCTATTTGAAATTTAAAACTTCAGATCTTTCTACCATTTTATATAAAATAATAACTTAAAATTATATGGCTTTAAAAAATATTAAATGCAAAAGGAAACTAAAACTCACAAAATTTGACTGTCTACAGTGGTCGTGCAATTTTTGCTCCTTTTGGAAAACTTGTATAACTTTACATCAAAATTTTACTTGCAGAGCTGGAGAAATGCCTCAGCAGTGACGCCTACAAGCTGGCTGCTTCTGCCATTGGGTCCTAAGTTTGTTTGGTTCCCAGCACCCATTAGGCACCTAACATCCTCTTCTTCAGCAGGCACCAGGCACACGTGGCATATGCACAATACAAACACGAACAGAGACAAACAATCAAAAAGGAAAAGTGAATTTTCAAAGTTTACAGAATATGCTTGCATCATATTCAACAGGTTCACACTGCTCCGCTGAGTGCATTCTAGCAAACGTGCACTAGCCACTATGGAGGTGGTTTCCACTTTTTCACTACTATAAAATTTTGAAACTGGGTGCCTCCCTCTACTGATCTGCTAACAGGAATTAATGGTGATATGAACAGAAAACACATGGCTAAGAATTTTAAACCTCTTCCAAAGGCTTGCTTACCTACAGATACCACCTACAAATTATGTGCTCACACTTTCTCTCAGATTCTAGACCTTAAAAACTTGTAAGAGGTAGCAGATGGTCTGTAGTTGTCTGTATTCAAACAAGGTTCAGACTGAGAATTTCTCACAATATATTGTTATATTTCTCTCCCTAATATGAACACCTAGGGTAACCACTTGTGTATCTATGTCCTAAACAAAGCACTGCCGATCAGACAGAAAGCATTTAGAAAGAACATGTTCACTCAGTAACCTGCAAGCCTTTCTGAAATCCAATTTATAAGATAGGCATAAAGACCGCCCCCTCCTACCACCGTTTCTGATTGCACTAGTTTTCCTAAACAAAATGGTCTAAAAGTACAACACTTCACCTATGTAATTTTATATATAAAATTTACATATAATTTATACCAGTGTATGCATGTGTATGTGTGTGTGTGCGTGTGTGTTTAGTTAGCTATACACTTTTATGCACACTTAATTCTGTGTAATTTTCATAAACCACTGCTTTTAATTATTTTAGGATTGATGAAATAGAGAAAAACAACAAGGTCCAGCAATAACAAAAACACAGTTGTTAGCCACTTAGATCGCTACTAGTAAACCACTACTCAGAGTGTCATTTACTTCCCACACAAAACTCTGACAGAGAAATGCTACTGTAACAGGCACTTTGGAAGTTCCTTCTGTTAAAAAAGTACTGAGTCCCCACCTGGCTCTACAAGGTGACTAAAGCTGAAGACGATCATGGCATCTCTGCCTTTGTTTTACAGCTGTCTCTCCTTTATTTTGAGCCACCTCATCAGCTGTGCATGTGGACACGACTCAGACGACTCAGAGTGTGAGTCTAAAGCTGGGGATGCCTGACCTGTCTCACTCCTTCAAGGGGGAAAGAAGAGACAAGAACAACTGAGGAAGTGAGGAATGTTTCCTATTGTGTTCTGTTCCAGACTACCCAACAACCTAAATGTTTCCAGTCATTATCCAGTTATCCTAGATCCCAAGAAAAGCGCAGCATCCCAACCCTCCATCCCCAGGAGAGAGAAATTACCCATGAAGCTGTCTGTACCAGAGAATCATCCTCCCCAGAGAACCTACTTGTCCTATCCCCAGATGTAAAAGAACTTCTAATCACCATCCGTAAGCAATGAGGTAATTACCAAGTGAGTCAGTCGCTCTTCCACCAAGACCCTTAAACAGGCACACCTCCTACCTACTGCCCCAGCTCCTCCTCTATTCAAATTTAAAGCTCTTTGTAGTGAGCCAAAGACAAACCAGGACTACTGGCCACCTCTTGGTTTCTCTTTCCAGTGGTGCTGCCTAGAGCTCATCTCTCTGCTCCTGGTCACCACACACTTAACAGGTAGTCCAGCTTAGTTCTGCGACTCCTGGAACAGAGGCTCCTGATCTAACTGCCCCACTGCCCTCCTCCCTTAAACATGATTAAAGAATGTTTGTTCCGAGTGTGCACTTTTCATAATACCTACTGTGTTCCTGAGCTGCTCTCAGTCTCTCCTCCACTTTCAGTCAGAACAAAGGTGGGAACTTCCCTGAACTCCTGCCTCCATTTCACTATACAACTTCCCTGCCAAATGGAGTACTTGGATTTTGTTTCCTGCTTAACTTCTGACTTGGTTATCAGTCCTGCAGGCTGCTGGTCGACTCCTTCTCACTTCCCCACCTCACTGTGTCCACATGACATGTGAGAAGTCTGCACCTCTATTCCCAGCACTGGCAGGCTCCAACCACCTCACCAGCCAATGACAACTTCTTCACTTCCTGTGTGAGTTTGGTTTGGGAGACAAGGTGTTGCCCAGGCTGACCTCAAATATATTGTGCAACACAGGCTAACCTAAACTTGTGGCAGTTCTCCTGTCTCAGCCTCCCAAGTGTTGTGATTACAAGCATATGCCACTAAGCCTAACTCTAACCCTACTGTTTTACCTGGTTCATCATGCATATGGTGCTACATGTATCTCAGCAACAAATGATCTCCAATATAGATTTAACCTTCTAGAGTTGACAGGCATCACATCTCATGGATAAGAGTATATTAGCTCCTCTGCTGGTGTTCAAATCCCCTCTCCAGCTATAGGCACACTACCTTCTGGCCTGATGAAGCGTTCTCTCTATCAGCATATTCCAGTGACTGTTGTGCACTTAGCAAAGTGACATCTACTTTGTAAAGTACTACTTGGTCTCCCTCAGACGTTCAGTGAACAGACTGGAATAGAGGAATAACAATGAAAATGCTGTTCTGCCAGGCCGTGGTAGCGCATGCCTTTAATCCCAGCACTTGGGAGGCAGAGGCAGGCGGATTTCAGAGTTCGAGGCCAGCCTGGTCTACAGAGTGAGTTCCAGGATAGCCAGGACTACCAAAACCAAAAAAAGAAAAAAAAGAAAAAGAAAATGCTGTTCTGTTGGGTGGGGGTGGGGGGTAGTGGGACTCTTAATTTAGCTATACAAGAACCAGCATAATATACATACAGTTGCCTCCAAAGAGAAGACAGCATAAAATTGTCTATGTCCTCTCAGTTTTCAAAAACCTTTTTTGAATTTTTGTTTTCTGACAGAACACAATCTTAATCATTTGAAGACTTTCCCCTCTAATCTTCCTATCAATGGGACTTGTGGGAATGAGGTGGCGCTGTCAGTCCTCACACACACTTGCTGAGTATCACCAAGTCCACGCTGCACATTCCTTCAGCTTCAGTTTTGCAGTACAGACCCTGCTCACAAGCTGACCTCTCTCTCACGTGTGCAGTCTGCTTCCTTGTTCTGAGACGTCCTTCAGCACACGCACAGGATGACTGTCTCCAGTCTCCACAAGAAACTGGCTGACAAAAAAACCAGATGTGGCAGGAGTAAAGAACAGAGTAAGGTGGGGGAGGGGCTTTCCGTGCATGGTATCATAACCACCACTCCCTCTCCTTAGCAGACAAATGTCCACAAGCACTGGGAATTTATCCATTTCAGAGAATAATTCATGACAAATTATCCTACTAACAACTCCCAACCTTTAGTCATAAATCACCTCCTGAATTCCTCTCTGCCAATTTAAATTCAAGCTGCTTGTATTTCTTGTTTGGTATTTTTTTAAAGCTATGCACAGTCAACCAAAACCTCATTAGAGACAGACTTTATTCTTCAGCTTCAGCTCCAACTGAACATTAATACCTCCATCATTCTTATTAAATCTCAATTCATTCTGTGCTCAAATCTCATGCTTTGTTCTAATTTATGATCCCTAATGTGCACAGTGTACACAAGTAAGTGAAAAATAACTTCACTCAGGGTGCAGCACTGACCCACTTTCTGCTCTCTGTGGGCATGGTGTGTGTGTGCACCACTGCACATGCAGTTGCATGCACTTGTGTCTGTAGAGACCAGAAGCCAGCATCAAATGTGCCACACTCTTTTTAAGCTTTGTTTTCATGTATGCATGTGTGTGCTGATGTGGATGTACACTGGGAACCGGACTTGGGTCAGAGTCACCTATCTCCTCAGCCTCCTGCTTTACTTCTGGAGAAAGAACCACCCCAACCCCCTCTGTCATTGAGCCTGGAGCTTACTAATTCAGCTACACTGCTCCTCCTGTCTCCACCTCCCCCCCAGCACTGCAGTCACAAGTGTGCACTTGCCAGACTCAGATCTTACCCAGGTGCTGAAGGACAACCTCAGGTGTGCATGCTCACACAGTGACAAGCACTTGACCAACTGAGCCATTTCCTAGCCCACTTGTGTTCTAACTGCAATCTACTCTTTTTGTTCATCTGTTTGTTGTTTTTCAAGAGATGTTTCCTCTGTGTAACCTTGGCGGTTCTAGAACTCATTCTGTAGACCAGGCTGACCTCAAACTCTGGTACTAAGGGTGTTCACCACCACTGCCTGGCTCAACTTAACTCTTAGAAACTCATTTCACCATAGAAAATATGCACTTTCTATGCAAAACCTCACCATTCAAAATGAAAATTTAGAATATAAGTGCTTACCACAAAGAAATTATGGCAGATTATGGTACATATGCTCTATATTAAAATACCATGAAATAATTATGTTCTTACAGTCATATGACCGGAAGAGGAAAAAATGCAGACCAAAAAGGGCACACACCTAACTTCTCTGGTTTTGTGGTTTGGTCTTGTTTGTAATAAATCTTTGCTCTTTAGGTCATCACCAAGCATCTTACTGTTCATGTCAACTGCATGGGTCACAACAGCTCACAACTGTCGTTCACGAATCAACTGTGCGCTTTAGGTTAACTACTTTTACCTTCTCCTGTTTCAGTCTTATCTTCTACCCACTTCCAAATCTACAACTAAGTCAAATGGACCAACATACATACATCCCACAAACACCTCTTTTTGCTATTTCACACACCTTCCTTGTCCAGTCCTTCCTGCCATGACCACTCAAGCAGAACACGAGCTGCTTCCCCTTGAAGTGTCGGCCACACTGCGGAAGAGGACAGCATAGATACGGAAATCCTTACCTTGTGGTGACCAACCTACACTTTTCTAAGTTAGCTGTGTGCACAGAATCTAAGTCACTGACAGCAAGAAGAGCCCTGCTCACCTCACCTTCTTGAAGTTCAGCTTCAACAACCATAGCTAACTAGATAGACAGACATGAAAACCATGATTATTAATCCATTCATCTCCAAAACCTTCTACATGGGTTTGCTTTGCAGAAACAAGTAAGTTGGTTGTTTTTAATATACAATGAATGAGTCTGTGTCTCAGTCCTGTAACTCAATCCAATACAAGCAGCACAAATGCTTCTGCTACAGAAGTTAATTATTCTATAATTATCTGCTCTATATAAACAGCTAGCACTCAGATAAAGCACGGGAACAATTTCTTTTAAGTAGCAACTATCTTTTCTAAAAAGTATTTTAGGGGCTGACAAGATGGTTCATTAGATAAAAGTGCTTGCTGCCAAGGCTGACAACCTGGGTTGGATCCCATAAACTCACATGACAGAAAAAGAGAATGGACTCCTTTAAGTTGTACACACACACACACACACACACACACACACACACACACACACACACAGAGAGAGAGAGAGAGAGAGAGAGAGAGGGGGGGGGGGGGGGGGAAACATATATACCGAATATGTAAGCTGTGCGACTACAACAATCCTCAAAACAGAAACGGCCTGCTAGACTCGGCAGCAGCAGCTAAGAGGGATGCCACCTGCATGAGCGCTCACGAACATCACAACCCAACAAACCCCAGGGGAGCAGGTGTCTGTCCCTCTTCTGGCAAAAACTGCTTAGCAAACTAACAAAATTTTACCTAAAGCTTTGATTTCTGTAACTTTTTAAAAGTATCCATTGTGTTAAAAAGCTATTTAATGTCAAAGTTGAGGAGTTAAGAGTAACATTTCCCAGCGGGCAGTGGACACCTTTAGTCCCAGCACTTGGGAGGCAGAGGCAGGTGGATTTCTGAGTTCGAGGCCAGCCTGGTCTACAGAGTGAGTTCCAGGACAGCCAGGGCTATACAGAGAAACCCGGGGAGTGGGGGGTGGGGGGGTACCTTTTCCCTTTCAGATATGTCAGGCAACTCAAGGTCACTCTATGAGTCAGTTTACCTACAGACAAAAATGTCACTAGTGCTGCTGGTGGAAATCCTGTCACCACTTTTAGTACAGGACACCACAGGTCTTAACAATTCTTCCAAAACCTTTTGTTGTTTGTTTGTTTTCAGACAGTCTCACATAATAAAGAGCCCAGACTAGCCTTGAACCTTAAAGAGGAGAATGACCTGTTTTGAAACCTCTCTGGCCTCCTCTCCTGTCCTGAGTTTACAGATTAATCATGTAATTACAGAGATTACAGATGTGTGCCACACCTGGTTTACTCAGCCCTAGGATCCAACCCAGAGTTCTGGGAAAGTTAGGCTAGCTACATCTCCAGGCCCCAAACTCTCTTTTCATTATACAAAGTCACATTTGATTCCTATCTCCATACTTTCTCAGTACAGAATAGCACCTATTTAATGCAGATTAATAATACAATAATGCTGAGTTGTCAGATTTAGAGTTAAGGGGTTTTTAATTCTGATATTCAAATTAATTCTTTACTGGACATGGAGGGACAAGACTTTAACCCCAGCACCGAGAGGCAGAGGCAGTTGGCTCTAGTTCAATGCCAGAATGGTCTATGAAGTGAGTTCCAAGACAGCCAAGGCTATGAAGAGGGCCCTTGTTTTACTAGAGACAGATGCAGTAAGGCTGTACCCTTAATTATAAGTGTACAAACATGGAAAGAGATACAATCACTGAAGAGGCTTATGAAGTGGTAACAGCAATGGTAACAGCAAACCATCTCATCATCATTGTGACTGAACAGTCACACTACACCGATGATTCACCTAAGTATGTACAAGAACATGAGCCCTTACCAGAAAGGTAACAGCTTAAATCTTTATTTAACAGAATTTCTCCCATACAAGTACAACCAGACCTACACTAAATTGCTACTTTGCTTCAGAGATCAGCTCAGTAAGACACATTCAAACTGGCATTCACAAAGATGACAGCAGTACTTCTAATCAGATCAACGGGACAGAATGGCCCAGCAGAAGGGAAAAGTGATGGGACCCAGCTACACACTCGTAGGTACACACTTCAACAGCCCAACTACATGTACACCTACTGACCTCAGAGGAACACCATCACATAAGAGAATACACAAAAAGCATCCTTAGAAATCAGCTATGCCATGACACTGTAAAATTTCAACCAGTGAGTCAAGCACAGAGAAAGAGTGACATTTACTGTCACTACAATCCCTCATGGACTTTAGAGTAATTGGGAAACCCACACAGGGGCAGTGACAGCTGTAATGAATGATGGCAAACCATGCTGAAGATAAGGTTAAAGACACAGAGCAGCAGCTCTCCCCTCCTAATGCTCGGCCCTCAGTACAGTTCCTCATGTTGTAGTATGTATTTACATTATGAATCATAATGTAAATATCTGATATGTGACCCCTGTGAAAGATGACCCCCACACCCCCACACCCATAGACTGACAAATAAATACAGGGGAGAAACATTTTTAGATCTGACAGGAAAAGTCTGCCAGATGTAAGCTTTAAAAAACTTAACAAGACCCAAGCTTGCAGTCTACAAAATGTCCTAAGACATAATTTTTACTTTTAGATCTACACAGAAGAATTTGTAAGAAAATTCAAACCCTGAACAACGAGTGGTGAGCATCTTGAAATGCTAAGCTAGTCAGTCAGCACAACAGCAACTCTGTGTCTCCAAATAATTACACACAACATACAAAGATGCAAGGCACATGTTCCCTAGGCACATGTTCAACTCGGCAGCAGCTGATGTGCAATGCTAGAGGAGAGCAGGCAGAACCAACCACATAGAGATCAGTGCGGGGGCTGTTTCAAGATGCTGGTCCTCGCTGCAGAGCTCCAGCCCAGCAGCACATTTCTCTGGCCAGATTCCAGCACTAGGTGAGCAGTGTGAGCAAAGTGAAGCTGTTTACTGGACTGACCTAAACCAACCTGTCTGAGGCCTCCATCACTAAAGCTGTATAGGGCCAGTATCCCTGCTCCTATCCCTGCTCCAAAATGCTTACAACTAGAAGTGATTTCAGACTTCCAGATTTTACAGGGACCAAAATCTAAAGATAACATTTACACTTTTAATGTACTTTATAAACATAGCATAAAGGTAACTTTTTTTATATACAATTTTATGCTTGAAACTAAAGTTTGTACATAATAAAGCATTACACTTATGGTATCTTGCCGGCTCTCAAAGTCAGAAAATTTCAGATTTTGAAGCTTTTTAGTATCAATTTTCAGGTTAAAGGATGCTAATGTGTCTAGTACATGACACAATCAGAACAGCTAAATTTTAAAAGTCTTTTGTACTAAGCCTGCTTCCTGCCCTTGGATGTTAAACTCACTCTGCACATGGAGTCACAGTAAGAGCAAAGCTATTCTGAAAGCCTGAGACTGGGCATCTGTTTACAATGAACTCTTCTGAATCAACATGGAACAGGAAAACCTTTACCATTATACATCTAATAGACACTGTTCGTATCTAAAATAGACAAAGAAGAAATAAAAACCCTGAACATAAAAAAAAAAAAATTAAAATAACCAGATTAAAGATAGTGTATAGAACTGAGATCAAACACAAATGGTTAAGAAATACCTAAAGAAATGTTCAACATCCTTAGCTACAGGAAAATGCAAATTAAAACTACTTTGAGATTTCATCTTCCCCTAGTCAGAATAACAAAGATTCATTTTAAAGATGACAGCAGATGCTGGTAAGAATGTGACAAAAGAGGAACACTTATTCATTGCTGGTAGAATGCAAACTGCTACAGCCACTATGGAAATTAGTGTGGTGGTTCCTCGAAAAGATGACAGATCCGCCACAAAATCCAGCTCGCCTACTCGTGGGCGAGCAGTAAGAAGACTGCACTGCAGCCCACTACAGAGACAATACTTGGTCATCCACGTTCATCACTACTCTATCCATAACAGGCAGGAACTGAAAACAACCTAGATGTCCATCAACTGATGGACAAGTAATGACTCACTGGGACATTTACACACTGGAGTACTGCTTAGCTATGAGGAAAAGTGATAGACGGAGATAACCCAGATCCAAAGACAAACATTACATGTTTTCTCTTATATGCAGAGGTTAGTTTTAAGCTTTACATGTATGTGTTTTGTTTAGAACCTCCACAGAGGGCATGTAACTGGTGAGAGACCAGGGAGAAGGAGGATATCTTCCAAGGAAGGAAAAATTACAGCATAATGTCATAAAAGAGACAAAATAGAACAGGGAGACTGAATGGGGAGGAGGGTGGGTAAGCAGAGTAAAAGAGGGGCTGTGAGAAGGGACAGATAACACTTAAGGCCTTTTAAAAGCTATATAAAAACCTACTACTCTAAAAGCTTCCTAAAATACATAAAAAGAATTTAATGGAGTTACCATTTAACAGGGAAAGGCAGAGACCCAACTAGATATCATACACTACCTCAGTACCGGGTATGGGTTGTATCTTGTTAAATCACTGGCCAAAGGGGTCTCAGACATCACTCCAAACATTACAGGCTGCTGCCAACGCTATTGGTTACTGTCCACAACATACAGTAAAGCCTTATTGAGCACTCAACATGAAGAAACCATGCTGGTGCCCAACTAGAAGCTTCTTCAGCCCTTCTAACCATCATCAACAGTGCTGGAAGGTGCTATCCACACCGCAGAAGAGAAAAGTAGCCATGATCTCACCCAGGTACAAGTCCTGCAACCAACCACAACAAGCTGCCTGCACAGGCTACCCAGGTAGAATAATAGCAGTTAGTATTACAGGAGCAACCAACCACTTTCTGGTTGGATTTAAGGCCCATTCCATGAGATGAAACCCAGATGTGACACTGTTAATAATGAGGACAAGAGCCAGGCAGTGGTGGCGCACACCTTTAATCCCAGCACTTGGGAGGCAGAGGCAGGCGGATTTCTGAATTCGAGGCCAGCCTGGTCTACAGAGTGAGTTCCAGGATAGCCAGAACTACACAGAGAAACCCTGTCTCGAAAAACCAAAAAAAAAAAAATGAGGACAAGAACATGATAATACACAAACCATGAGTCCTAAGAAAAAATATAATACTATTCTACTAAATGAACCTAGCAATAAAACAATTCCTAGTGACATTGCTATACCCATTGTACTGCACTGTTTAACCCTCATCAGAGAAACAACTTATTGCAGTAAATCTTAATTAACACAGATACCAATGGGCAGACAGTCAGAGACCTTGGAGCATTCAGCCCTAAAAGGGTGTCTAAATAAAACTCTTCCCCTCGAGCTGTTTCCTCAAAGAGGAAACTGTGCAGATGAGAAGGCAGAACTTCTGTAAGAGCCAGAGGCGGTGGATAAAGCCAAGGACTCAGCCTTTCCAAACAGTGAGACTGATACCCACATGAACTCATTGAGACTGTGTTAGCATACATAAGACCTAAACAAATACCATACAGACAAAAACCCCAGCAAGAGAGGAAGTGTGCACAAAGCTCCACCTCTAACCTAGAAGCTCCGTTTTCCCCAATGGGGTGATGGGGTGATGCTGGCTGTGTCAGCCACACTCCAGAGCAGGCCTCATGTTCAGCAGCCACCGGCTAACACCACAGACTCCAAAGTCTCTGTGGTCTTGTTGTTTATGGTTGCTGCTACCACTGAGTGCTTTCTGGCTTTGTAGGGTTTGTTTTGTTTTGGGGGGGAAATGTTCCTTAGGATTTTGTGTGGCTTTCTTAGAGAGAGAAAGAGTATGGAGCTGGGTGTATTGGGAGGTAGAGAGGCTCTGGGAGAACATGAGAGAGGGAAAAGAATATGATCAAAACAGACTGCTTGAAAAAAATTTAAACGTAATATAAAAAAATATGGAGCCGAAAAAATGTCAATGGGATGGGAGTGAAAGGGTCAGATGAAGATCTGTGTCAGCTGAACTACCGCAGATCTAGCAGACAGACTTTAGGACAGTTATTTTACATACTCAAAGAAACAGAAGAAATAAGTTAAGAAACTTAGAGGAAAACATGATTTTTGTTGGTGGTAGTGGTGTTTTTTGAGTTTGTTTTTGTTTTTGTTGTTTGAGACAGGGTCTCACTATGTACCCTTGGCTGGGCTACAACTCACCATATAAACCACACTGGTCCCGAACCCATAGAAATCCTCTGCTTCTACCTCTAGAGTTCTAGGTTAAAGGCAAGTATCACAATGCCCAGCTAAAACACAGTGACTTTTAACGTGTGAATGGTCAGAGCACCTCAATAGAAAAACTAAAATCGTAGAAAACAAAAAGACGACAGGCAGTGGTGGCGCATGCCTTTAATCCCAGCACTTGGGAGGCAGAGGCAGGCAGATTTCTGAGTTCGAGGCCAGCCTGGTCTACCGAGTGAGTTCCAGGACAGCCAGAGCCACACAGAGAAACCCTGTCTCGAAAAATCAAAAGAAAAAAAAACAAAAAAAACAAAAAAACAAAAAAACAAAAAGACTGTAAAACTAAAGAGTATGATAAACAAAACAGCAATGTACTAGATATTCACCAACATATTGAAGGTTGTGTCACACACACACACACACACACACACACACACCCCACACACTCTCAGGAAACCTGATGGCAGATCAGTCTTAAGAACAGAAGAAGATGAGAAGAGTCCTTAAGAGACCTGAGAAGCATCAAATACAAACACATGTAAAATGAAACCAAAGACAGAGGGGCAGACAAATCTCAAAGTATAGCCATACCTACACCTATCACTAATGTACAGTTAAAAACTAGAGATATAGTGTCTTGAAAGCAGCGCAGGGAAAGCAACACTAGCGAGTGCGCAGCCAAGTGCTCAGAGCCGCCTGTGAGGACAGCAGCCACAGCACCACAGTGCTAGGAGAATAGCAACTTCCAACTCTTCGCATTCAAACAAGGGAGAAACAGACACTGGTAGATAAATGTTTGACTACCAACACTATAAGAGATGTCCCCAAGAATGTTCCTCTGGAGCTGGAGAGATGATCTACAGGGAGTGGTAAGAGCATGTATTACCCTTGCAGAGAACCTGAATTTGATTCTCAGCACCCAACATGGTGGCTCACACACACCTGTAACTCTAGTTCCAGGGAACCTGACACCCTGTTGTGACATTTGTGGGAAGGAGGAACATACATAGTACACAAACATACACAAAGGTAAAACACTCATACGAACAGATAAAATAAATCTAAAAGAAAAAAAACATTCTTCAGTCTATAAAAAAGAAAAAAGATACATGGAAATTCAAATCTACACTAAAACAACAGAAAAAGCAGATAAATTTTCATAAATGATTTACTGTCCCATTAATTTCATTAAGAAACAACTGACTAGCCGGGCGGTGGTGGCACACACCTTTAATCCCAGCACTTGGGAGGCAGAGGCAGGAGGATCTGAGTTCAAGGCCAGCCTGGTCCACATATTGAGTTCCAGGACAGCCAGGGCTACACAGAGAAACCCTGTCTCAAGAAAAAAAAAAAAAAAAAGGAAAAAGAAACAACTGACAGTTTAATAACACAAGCCTAAGGCAGAACCCAGTCAGAGTATAAACTGAGGCTTTCACTGTATAATACAACAGGAGTAAGAAGCAGGACCCCGGCAAACACAGGAAGGGCAGGTAACAGATTCAACACCACTCAATGGTCATTACACATGAGAAGTTCAAGGGTTATGTGAAACAGGACTTGGAACAATACTGACTCTAAATACTAAAGGCAGGTGTGAACACCCTCAAAACACAGAGGACCTTCAGAAACTTGGCTATCATGCACAAAATGACACAAATTCTCCATCACAAAGTCAAGGTAGCAGATAATCCATCACATTGCAAAGCTTAGGGGGTGGACATGTACCTCAGCCTTAGGTCACTTGCTTAACCTAGAATTCACTGATCTGAAAACTTCCAAACATGTGTTAGGTAGGATGCTCAGATAAAAGGATGCACACGGAACTGCAAAGGCTCTCCACGGGCACCTTCCACCTCACAGATGCCCATCTTTCTTGTTGTTAAATGTTCTGAGAAAGTGTCTTATTGTTACCCCGGCTGCCTGGAACTAAAGGTGGCCTTGACCTTGTAAAGTCAATCCTCCTGCCTCCAGAGTGTTGAATTTCGGGATATATCCCCTCCTCCACCACACTCAGCTTTCAGTGTGGGGCTGGTCAACACTACAGAGTATTTATTTATACCTTATTTAAAACAAGCTAACAGCCCACACCAAAATTAACTATGTGAATATAGCACAGGAAGAACACAATGGCAATCCACTTTCACTTCAACTCAAACCCAAATCTTCAGAAGTATGATCAGAGACGGCTCACTATTCTCTATAATCTCCTCAGTCACTCAGACTCTGAGTGACTAAACAGGTTCCAGCATTTGCACTATCTCCCTAAATTTAGACTCTTTTTTACAGGTGTTAACACCTGAATAGACTCATTTTAATAAATACCTGGTATAAAAGTATCAGTCATCCTAAGCCAGCTCTAAAAGAACTAACTTCCATCACCTACAGAAAGAAGCTCAATTCAATGCTATAAATGACATCTTACAGACTGAGAACTGCCTCCCAGTTCAGATTCCAAATTTGGATCATCAAACTAACACTGAAAAGTTACAAGATATATCACCCAAAAAGTTACTGTTTCAAATGCAATCTTCTTACTCTTCCGAATCATTTACAAGACTCTGGAACCTAGAAACTGTAGCCGATCTGGGAAGTCACTCTTGTAGATGTGGTTAAAGTGACAGATCTTAAGAAGCACAGGGTCCGTAAGTCCACAACTGTCAGTGTCCTAAACACCATCACACTGTCCCCTAAGACAGAAGCAGCAGACATGACATGGGCAGGAAAGGAGGCAATGTGACCTCAGAAGAAGATGCCAGACTGATACAGCCAAGAAAGGCCAACTAGCAGCCACCAGCTAGCCCAAAAGGTCAGGATTCTCACCCACAGCTTCCCAAGAGAACACAGCCCTGGCCCTGTAGGCCCTGGAGCCTCCTTGATGACAGATTGGTGGTTGCCATTTCGGACTGCTGAGCTCCAGAGCTATCAGGACACATTTATGTTGCTTTAAGTCATAAAGTTCTTAGAGCGGCCACAAGAAACTAATACAAGAAGCTGAGAAAAACATTTCAAATTGTCATACAATACAGTCATTCTAGAAGTGCCTCCTAAGAAACATTCCAAGTGCACACACTAGCAGATCTGGGAGCTCTACTTAAGTAGAAACCAGCACTTCAGGTCTGGCTCGTTTGGAATGACTTCCATCAGAGGACTTTCTAGTGAGCCCTTATGAAGACGTGCGTAGGCTCTACACCACTGTGCTCAGTCAGGTTCAGCACCAGTGTGCCCATCTTGAACAGGATCAGTCATCAAGTTCCCACGTTCCATTACGAGCAGCCAATGTGAGTGTGACACATCAGGCGTCAGCAGCAGGGAGGAACCTGCCTCCTGTGAACACTCCTCACTACCAATTGCTGCAGGGCTTTCCACAGAGCTCTTCCCCTGCTGCGCCTCAGCTTGATAAAGAACCCATAGATCTCTATCCTTTATGTCACAATGGGTTAGCAGCAATCCTGTCTTTGTCAAAACCAAACCAAACCTAATGTACTGACAAGGCAGAGAACCCAATGAGGCTTAGGAAGCTGTCTCACCAAGAAAAGCCATTTATTTTAAATACCTACAAACAATCCAGATTTGACGCCACAATCAAAACAAACTGCTGCTTTCTGGTTCTCAAAATTCCGTATTATGTGCACTAAGATAGACATCTGTCTCTTTCTGCTCCAGGACCACTGAGACAAAGTCTGCAAATACAAAGAATCCACTCACATAACTTGCATCCAATCTGAACCCTCTTGCCTTCCCACAGGAATGGAGAAGCAGTTTCCCTTCACTTCTGCAAGCTTCCCACCGTCTCTCTTGCAGCTGGGTCCTGGTTACTACTTCACAGTACAGCAAAGGGCTCTCCCACTTCCTGACAAACTGCTCCCTGCTGTCTCTAGCTAGACTATTGACACAAAGAGCACCTCACATCATCTCTTTCTGATTACAGAAGAAAGCAATTCTTAACACTTATGGTATCATGATTTCTAAGTCCCCTGTAGTACACTTCAACTTCCTTACAGACAAGGAACATCTTACTCAACTTGGCCTTGCCAAAGTCCAAAGCTCAGACTCTTCCATGCATACTACATTCACAGTATATTGAACTCAGGGCACTGAGTTGTCACCTACTATCCTACAAACTATGAAAAATCAAAACTATCTATTCATGATTTGTTTTCAATAGCAGTTAAACTAAAAGGTTAACATTTTTTGAGTCTCGCTCAAGTATGCAAAAATCTAGAAGCCTAGATTCCTACCTGTACCTACCTGTACCTCCCAGTTTATTATTGACAGGAAATAAACTTACATTTCTGGGCAAACCTTCCTAACAGCAGGCAGACATTCAATTTTACAATGCTATCTAAAGCTTTTATGCTACTTTTCAGTTTATAAAACAACTTTGAATACAACCCGTTTTCCTCCTCCTCAGCCTATGAGGTAAAGAAACACTTTCCTATGAGGCAAATGACACACCAACTTTCTAAGGAAGTGGCTCCCACACTACTGACAGCTCCATTGGAATCACCCTGAGGGGCTTGTTAAAAATTCAGATTCTGAGACAGAACCATCATAGTCTCCTGAGGGCATAGCCTGAGCCTTCTTGCTGAACACGATCCTTAGGCAATCTTGACACAAGGCCAAAGTGAGAATTTATGACAAGAACCCAGAGTCCAAGAGCCCAGGTGACACTCAGGAAGGTTTTCTGGGCTGGCTCCAGAAGGAGGACCTCTACTGCAGAGACTAAATGTGTATCTAAGTACAAACAAGGTTGCAACGACTCTCCTGAGGCAAACATACAATTACATTTGGTTGAGTTTTATATTTCAAATTAACTTCACACATCTTTCATTACATTATCCTTAGCATTTTTACCCACTACTTGCCGAAATAATTTACTTTGTGTAAAATACATGACTGACTAAAAAAGTGGGGCTGGAGAGGTGGCTCAGCTACCAAAAGCACTTGTTTCTCTTGCAGAGGAGACAGGTTCAAGTCCCAGAACCCACATGGCAGCTCACAATCATCCATAATTCCAGTTTCAGGAGATCTAATGCCTTCTTCTGACTTCTACAGGCAACACACACACACACACACACACATACACACACACACACACACACACGCATGCAAAGTGCTCTGAAAAATACAGAGATACTGGTTGACTAGTTTGACTTCTGTGGCTAACACTTTACTGCTAAATTTCCCATCTTCTATGCAGGTGCTATGACCATCTATCTTAATTCCCATAACAGAAAATGAAAAGAACCATCTAAGAGTCAGGATGGAGTGGACCTGTCCCAGTCCCTGTTCTTTCCTATGCAGAGCACCTTCCCCACTAGGAAGAGAGTAAACAGAACAGAGAATGAGTGAACGAGCCCAGCAGCCCCTTGAGACTCGTGCCTGCCTTCAGTATCTGTTACAAGGTGTGCCAACTGGCCCTGTGCACTACTGTTTAGATATCAAGCACAACTAACTCCCTTCTCAAGGGACCTCTAAGGCAGTACAATATTGAGAATAAAATTCTGGACAAAAACTCATCAGAAAATTATAAACCAGATGTTTAAACGCAAGAATACTGACAGAGCAGGGAGACTTAAAAGCACAGTGAAGCAGGAACCATCGGGCACTGCTTTGAACTATCTGCTCCTTGCCTCTGCCCTCAATGTTATGCCATAACTAGATTCTGAAATTATAGACATTTTGACAGTTTTCTTATAGAAGATAGCCTGGTTTTTAAAAAAAAAAAGAAAGAAAGAAAGAAAGAAAGAAATCAGTCTTCTGCTGGACAGTTCTGACGCACTCCTTCAATCTCAGCACTTGGGAGGCAGAGGCAGGTGGGTTGAAGCCAGCCTGGTCTACAAACTGAGTTCCAGGACAGCTAGGACTGCATAAAGAAATCCTGTCTTGGGGGGAAAAGTACTCTTGTACTTCTCCATGCCTGTCCTGTCCTCCAGCACCCAACTCCTTAGGAACACAGTTCTATTTGTATCCAGCTCAAAACACAGAAATAATCCAACATGCCAGATGTCAACAGCCATCCCATTCCTTCTTTCTACAGGATGGGGCACTGGGCTCTCTTCCACCCTTTCCTCTACCAACATGTACTATAAAGGAGCAGACATGGAACTGGTTTACTCCCTGGAACAGACAGCCATGGCTGAAGGACAACCTGGAGATGAATGTGTCTCTGAGGAGAATTTTTTAGGTTTTCCGAAGTAGCCAATATCTTGGCTCATTGTTTAAAAGTTGGACTTGTGCAGTTTGAGTTTCAATTACATAGTCAGTCTTAAGACTGTCTAGCTATTCTTTTCCTTGTACAAAACACAGCCATAGGTTACTATGGGAACATCTGAGGTGTTTTATGGATTGTAACATGATCCAAGAGGTGGTTTATTTGATAAACTACAGAGCCTGTCTTTTATAATGTGGTACTTTGACATGTAAGATGGAACTAAGAAGCCCATTAAAAGTACTCATCACTTCTGCCCAATCCTTATGTGCTTATGAATCTTATCAAAATTAAATATACCATTTAATTGACTTTGAGAATTTAAAATTACATTAATTATATAGTGCTTTCAATGTACTTATAGCTAAAAGCTGATATACACAATTATATCATTATATAATGAAATTCTGAAAAGGCCAACACAAACTGTCACCTTTTGTTGTGGCAGAAAAGTCAACCACCAGTGCAGCATCCACACCTTGCATAGTCCCGTCCCTGAGACTGACCTGACCCAGGACTAGAGAAGATGAGAAGTGGTGTGCTTCCAGGGACATGGCCTGGCAGCTCCAACTGTCTAACCCCTGGAAAGTGGTCATTCCATAAGAAGTCCAACTACCCAAATCTATGAGAAATCTATGAGAAAGACAGGGAGAGCAAAGGCAATGTGGAAGACGATGACAGACACCAGACAAGTAAAGGCTAAGTCAACTTGGACTGCACAATGAAAGTAGGCACCATTTGGAATAGAAATTATCCTGTCTAGACCTGAACACTCAGTAGACAAGCAGTGCTGTTACTATATGCCACTGCAACTGTGTGCAGGAACTCAACATTTTCATACTGACAAATATGGGGAAGACTACAATGAGCTCGTTTGTAAAATGTGCAACAGGAACAATCTCCCTCTTCTCAAATGTCTTTTTGAATTGAAAAAGAGGCTGTGAATCCTGCCTTCTCACGCTTTCTTTGGCATGTCAACAGATACTCACTTGTACCAAACAGTTAATACTGAGAAAGAAAGGAGTCAAGACCCCAGATTAAAGACACAGAGGCGGGGAGAGATACAGCATCTCATCCCTCTGTCAGAGGCCATTTTGGAAACAAGAGACTACATCATCACAGACCAAATGAACCTGCTAGTACTTTATCTTGGATCTCTCAGCCCAAAGATTTGTGACTCCTTCATCCAGTCCACACTACCTGCACTACAGCAGCATGCACTAAGGTCTGAATATTGGTGTCGTCTCCAAAATTTGTTAGAACGTGACAGTATTAAGAGCTGGGGATCGTGCTGGAGAAAGTCTCAGTGATTTAGAGCACTGTTTCTCCTTCAGAGGACCTGAATTTGATTCCTGGCACCCACATCAGGTGATTCAGAAGATCCAGTGCCCCCTTCTAGAATCCATGGGTATTTGCATTCACACATGCACACGCATGAACAAACACACATAATTTGAAATTTTTTTTAACATTAAAGGAAACAGATGGGGCTTATTGGAAAGTGCCAAGATGTTTGGGTTTGAATAACCTGCCTGCCCAGCCATTTGAGGCAGAGGCAGGCAAACATTCTAGAAAAGAGAGCAAGCCTTCACCATGCACTGACTGTGCTGGTGACTGGTCCACACCTCTGACTCAATGACCATGCAACCTCAGTGTTAATACCTCACCCCGTCTGGGTGAGTCCTGTCTCAGCAGCACAAACGGACTGAGAAAGGCCCCAAACACCATCAGCAGCTTTATACAAACATGTAATAAGATGAGAACAGAGATAGAAGCTAGGGAAAACAGCAGGAAAGAAATGTGCTTCCCTCCTGCCAAGTCACAAAAACTAAAGAGGACATCCATGAGTAACTAAGGCTGGCTTCCCTCACACCCACTCCATCAAGGCTGAAATACAAGCATTTAATGCTGGCTCCAAAGGAACATGATTTTCTGCTTTACTCCAACAGGAGCCAGCTAAAATTAAGCCTAAAAGAGGCACACAGACACTTGTTAAGTCTAACCTTCATATCAACAGCTATGCAACCTTGGGCAATTTGCTCAACAGCATTTATGAAAGATGAATAACGGCTGGCAGAACTGAGCTGCAATTAAATGAGATAATACAACATTTGGAAATGATAATGAGTAACACAAAGTTTGAGTAGCATTGTATTAGACAATGTAGCGTTGTTTGTTTAATGCAATAAGCATCTGCTACATGCCAGTTCTATGCTCCATAGACAATCTCAAAGCACAGACAACATGCTCAAGGGAAAACTAAGATTAAAGGAACAGAAAAGGCTAGCACACAAGAAAATTAAACTAGTCAGAATAGCTATGGAATAAAAGCAGTAAGGCAGAAAAACAGAACATAACCAAGAAAGACAAGTTAGAATCAGTTACAAACAGAATCTGAATATTTTAAAAATAAAAGTGTTTTTCATTCCATGCAGTAAGAGCCATGAAACCCTATAGACTGCAGGAAAGGAGAATGCACCCCACACACTCAGGGTGGGAACACAGGGGACAACAATGTAAAACAAGACAAGCACACTGAGCTCTGCTTGCTCACCAACCTGCAACAGAGAGATCACAAGTAAAATCCGCTTAAAGGACTTTTTAAAATACTACAAGAAAGAAGGCAATGACCACAGACAAGAGGATAAAAGGCCTGCCCTGACAGTGCTTGTTAGGTAGCTAGCATCTTACCTTCAAGGGGACTGACTTCTCGAGAACCCAGAGCAGCATACAGTAGCATTAAGTATTCTCACAAAGAAATGAGGTGTTAACATAGCCTGACAACTAATCAGCCAATATTTAAGAAGTCAGAACTCCAAACACCAGTACATTAGGCCTTGAAAGCACACACCACAACTTGGTTTAACAAAAGATGGAACGGAGCCGGCAGTGGTGTCGCACGCCTTTAATCCCAGCACTTGGGAGGCAGAGGCAGGCGGATCTCTGAGTTCGAGGCCAGCCTGGTCTACAGAGTGAGTTCCAGGACAGCCAGGGCTACACAGAGAAACCCTGTCTCGAAAAAAACAAAAACAAAAACAAGACTCTAGAACAGAAGACTCAGCTAAAATGCCTCAGGAACCTGACTCAGGAGCCGAGGTAACGACTCCCCGTTTCACCCTGACCCTGCTAACTCTGAGAGTACTGTTACAGAGCAAGAGAAAACTGTTATTTGTTGCATATTAAGGTTGGTTCCTTCTGCCATCCCTGTGCTACTGGGAGGCTTATTTTCAACTATTCTGCAAATGAAGGAAACCAACTAACTTCAGGTTGAAGCCACAGTTACTTTAAAAAAAAAAAACCAAACCAGGATTTCACACTGTAGCCCTGGCTATCCCCAAACTCCCTACCTACCATAGGACTGTCTTACTTAGCATAGGCTAGTATAGGTTTAGCTAGGAACTAGCTCTGGCTTTTACTAGTCTGAAAGTAAGTTACTAATAGAAACCTATAAAAGCGAAAAGTCGGGTACAAAGGTCCAGTTAGGCTGACCAAATTCAAACCACAGATCCTGTTTAATGAAGAAAACACAAGACTCAATGACTGTCCCTTGTCCTGACACCAGTAACAACGGAGAGTAAACGCTACAACTGGAGTCTCTCACTGCTGCCTCTGAGGTAGATATACTACCACTAAACACAACTCTACAACGTGCCTGACACCCAAGGCAGCCAACACAGGATGATGGGGACCAGGTGACCCAAGCAGTGCAGGGCTCTGCTTCCCAGCTTACCACTCAGGGAAGAGCTCCTGGACTCTCCTGGGTGGTGAGAAGACCCGATGAGCTGACCACACGACTCTAGGCCTGACCACTAAGCTTCTCTGTCCCTTAGATAAACAGGCTACAGGCTGGCCGCCCTCCCTCAAAATGCTGAACTGTGCTGTTTACCTGGTAGCAGTGTGTGGACCTAGTATGAGCAATGTGAAACAAGTTGAATTCCCTGCATCTCTACATGTTTAACTTACAAAATACAAATATTAGCTACACTGTAGGACTGCTGAACAGGGTACAATACCTAAAATAAATACCTGTCCAAGGGCTTGCCTAACACAGAGTTCTGACTAATAGTAGTCACTGCTACTACTAAATAGTGGAAACTCGGTTTACATGAGCCTTTCTTGAAAAAGAAAAAGCCATGTGACAGGTCTAAGTGTAAGAGCAGCCTGTGATCCCCACATTTGAGAGACTGAGGAGGAGGTCCCTCAGGTCAAGGGCAGCCCGATCTATCATGAATTCTAAGCCAGCTTGAGCTAGCTGTCTCAAACTGTCAACAAGTCAGAGGCTTTACCAACAAGTCTGTATCTTCCCTTGGTACTATGTCCCGTGCCATCCCCATCCTGATCCCCACCTTGCCAGAGATTAAGTAAGTATAAAGTGTCACCATCAAAGCTAAGCCCAAGAACAAAGACATAAACCATTTGTACAAGGTATAACCCATATTTTTTTCTACATTTCTCTCCAGTGAGCTCTAACAACATAGTAACGTGCCATGAGGGCAGGGACCAGTTACATTAATCTGATCCATGACTATGTCCCAAGAAGCCAGCAAGGGGCCAGGCACAGGGAGGAGAGACATCTTCAACAAGTTACCCAAATGTTTGCTTTTCCAAGTATTGACCATGGAAGCTCGTCACTAATAAAAGTCATGAAATTGCACCGAGAATAAAAACCTGTTTAAATGTTGCCTCATAAACGTAGAGAGAACTGTTGCATCCAGGTGGCAGGGGTGGTATACAGCTTAATCCCAGCCAGACAGTACTTGGGAGGCAGAGGCAGGCAGATCTCTCTGAGTTTGAGGGTAGCATGGTCTACAGAGCTAGTTCCACCACAGCCCAGAGCTACACAAAGAAATCTTTTCTAAAAAAAAAAAAAAAAAAAAAGCTGCTGCATCTGTCAGGACTGCCAGCTTCACTTGTTTCTACCCATTGTGACAAGACTCACTTTCTGAAAACCTCTTCATGAAGTAAACTTCGCCTCACTCTTGTTCTGTCACCCAAACAACCCCAAGTGGGATCTCAGCCAAAAGGCATCCCTACTCTCCTCTCTTCATCTTCTGTCACCTTCCAAAGCTGGATTTATTTCAAATGTGCGTATGAGACCTACAACAAAGCTGGATCTAGATTTTAGCTGAATGAATGTCACTGGGAGTGACATAGGCTAGGAGTAAGGAAATTTACCATCCAAGCTGATTCCTCTCAGACTTTAAGCTGCCCTAGTAGGAGAGGCAGAGTGCCCCTCTGGGGTGCGCACCTCTGAAGGCTGAGACAGGAATGCAGTCTGACACCAGCCTGGGCTGTTTGGTAAGAACCCTGTCTCAGTCAATCGATAAAACCACTCCAAATATCCACTAAAAGTTGTATGGACTCCTATTAACTACTAAAATAGGCTATTCCTTTAATACAGAAGGCCCCATCTTTCCACTTCCCACATTAAGTAGTTTGTCCCAACATAAAGTAGGTATTTATAAGCATTTATCTCCAGATAAGTAATTCTCTTCCTCCCATGCATGGCATTTTTTGTGGCTTTTTGGGGTTTGCTTGGTTTGGTTTAGTTTTTGGTTTTTGGAGACAGGGTTTTTCTGTGTAGCCCTGGCTATCCTGAAACTCACTGTGTGGACAAGACTGGCCTTGAACACATATGCCTGCCTTTGCCTCTGTCTCTGCTGGGATTAAAGCATGCGCCACCACTGCCTGGAGCTTCTGTTTTAAGGAGAGTCTCACCCTGTAGCCCAGAACTCACTATGAAGCTTCAACTCACTACAGTCCTGCCTCAAAACTGGTCTAAGTGTGCCGACACATCTCGATTCCAGTTTTATCCATCTCTACCAAGCTTCACCTCTGCCTTTTTCTATGCTTCCAAATTCCCTTCCCTACTCTTTATTCCACATGCAAATGTCCTTGGGACTAACTAAAGAAGAAAAGTTAAGATGTATTGATCCACTCAACAAACATTTATTTCATGCTTAAACTGTACTAGGTACCTGGAATGCCTATGATTGCAAGATACTGAAGGTAAAAACTCAGCTGATTTCTACTGAGGATTAATCAAATAGACACTTAAAAAAGTGACTAATTTTTTTAAAGTATTATAAAAAAAGAGCAGACATGCAATTTTACAGACTAAGAGTAACTTGGGGGGTTGGGGGAGAGGCTTCCCCAACAAAGGAACTTCTCATCTAAACCTGAATGAGGGAACAAGTCACTAAACACGGTATAACCCAGACAGCAGTGCAGACAGCCATTTATGTGATGCAGGGAGCTGAGAGGCGAGTCAGTCACCTGGGACAGGACACTTAGGCAAGGACACCCATTCTGTGTCTCCTTTAGTCCCTTACAAGTCACAACACCATTAAGGAAGGCTTTGGTTTTTGGTTTGTTTTTTGGGGGAGGGGGTTAGTTTTCCTTTTGGTCTTTTGTTTGTTCTGAGACAAAAGCCTCACTGAGTGACTGCATGAGTCACTCATGCAGCCTCCAGTCCTGCTTGCCCAGCACCTACTTGAATGCTAAAATTATAGGTATACAAGAACTAGTTTGACCTTAACACACATGCAAAAAAAAAAAAAAAAAAAAAATAGCTATGTGGCACACACTCATCAAGCCAATGCTGTAGCAGCAGAGGCAGGCAGATGCATCACCAGCCAGCCACAATAACCTCACCACTGAACTCTGCGTAGGGAAAGGGGCTGTCTCAAAAGAGAAGGTGAGTGGATCCTAAGGAAAATTTCCAGAAGCTGACCTCTGGCTTCTACAAGCTGAGTACCACAACCTCTGGCCAGCAGGGTTTTTTGTTTTTTAATAACAAAAAAATGTTGCTTCTCAAGACAACCAAATCCCTCTCCCACTTGAACTCCCTTTTTCAACTGAAGTTCTTCTAGTCCCTAACTGGTCTCCACAGGCCTTCAATCCCTTACAGGGCTCTAATGTTTACTTATTCAGCAAACAGGCCTTTTCCAAACTATGGAGGAGTCATGGAGGGTCTGCCATGAGTCCTGACCCTCCCTTCTCCCTTCCCTTCTTCCTCCTCTCTGGACCTAACTGGGCGCTGCTGAGCAGCTGTTGGCCAGCCCCAGCTCCCAGGGGACCGCACCTAGACTCAGCACATCTCACCTGTGCTACATGATCACTCTATGAGAATGCACATAACCAGAGTGAACTCAAGGAGATCCTGTTCATTTTCTTATTCAGCTGTTTTAAAGAACTTTCAGAATCTTTTCTATCACAAAAGGAATTATCCATCAATAGGGAATGTGTGTGATACAAAGATAAAGCAAAAAAATCACCACTGTAATGACAGTTTTTAAGCAAAAATTATCAAATCACAACAAACTTCTCAGCAAACAATATTTGTCTCAGGGACTAGTGCCCTATTTATATCTAAGTATTGTTTAGCTCAAAATTAACTCTCAAAAGGACTCTAAAATATTTTTTGACCTTCAAAAGTATGAAACCACAGATCCTGTGTCCTTTGACTAAGAATTTATTTCTGGCTCTTGTAGACCATATCCTTACTCTCTATCCTTATATCTAACTGTAAAGCACTTTACCCACCACAATATTCCACAATGGCAAAGGCAACAGGGGCTCTAGTTTAGAGCTGATTTCCAGGCTCCAGTCACCTGTTTTGGCACTCTTTGGTGCTCAATAAACAGTTCTAACCAGCACGGTGGTGCACACTTGTAACCCCAGTACTCAAGAAGCAGAGGTAGGCAACTCTGAGTAAGTGCACGGTCAGCCTGGTCTACATAGTGAGTTCCAAGCCAGCCGTGTGTGTGTGTGTGTGTGTGTGTGTGTGTGTGTGTGTGTGTGTGTATGTGTGTGTGTGTGTGTGTATGTGTGTGTGTGTGTGTGTGTGTGCGCGCATGTACATATGAATATGTCTACAATCATACACACATACACACACACACACATATATATAGTGAGATCCTGCCTAATCAATCAATAGCTTTATCAGCGCACAGGATGAGTCTTCTAATTAAGATACATGTACAAATCAATACAGCATGAGATTTCCATGAGAACACTAAAAGCTTGGTGTGACTGTGCTCACAGTCTGCCACACTAAGAGCCTGGTGTGACTGCGCTCACATGCTCTGCCACACTAAGAGCCTGATGTGACTGCACTCACACAGTCTGCCACACTAAGAGCCTGGCATGTGCTCACACAGTCTGCCACTCTGCATCTCCAACTATAAAGTAGGAAACAACTTTTTCCTTTCCAAAGTCAGTTTCTTTCGAGACAGGGTTTCTCTGTGTAGCCCTGGCTGTCCTGGAACTCACTCTGTAGACCAGGCTGGCCTCGAACTCAAAAATCCACCAGCCTCTGCCTCCCAGGTGCTCGGATTAAAGACGTGCACCACCACAACCAGGCGCACCCAGCTTTCCTAGAACACATCTCCAGAAAGCAGTCAGAACCCCTCTCCCCTTTACAATCAACAGAGACCACCACTCACCCTCACACAGAGGACATGCTGATGTTTCCTCAACTGAGAAGGAAGACCCTGTAGATTGTAAACAATTGATCAAAGCATCAATTATTCAACGGAATAAAAGTAAACCAGAAAATAATCAACTCTATCTTTAACCATATATCTAACAAAGAATGAATATTTTGTTATTTAAGACACAGGCCTTAAACCAGGATGGGGTCCCTGTCTGTAATCCCAGCAGTCAGAGGCTGAGGCAAGGGAATTTCAGGTGGGCTAGGACCATAATGGTACTGGGGGCTGGTGGAGGAATTAGAGTGCAATGCAATTCGAGATGTTCAAACTGAGCCTTCCGCCATAAGCAAAAGCAAGTCCAAACAAAATGTCCAATACTTAAAAATTTAAAATATCTGTCCTCCTAAGAATGAAAAAACACAAAAGCTGGGTGTGGTGGCAGACAGGCCTTTAATCCCAGCACTCACAGGCAGAGGCAGGCAGGTCTCTGAGTTTGAAGCCTGCTTGGTCGACAGAATGAGTTCCAGGATAGCCAAGGCCAAGGGCTGTTACACAGAGAAATCCTGCCTCAGAAAAACGAAATAAATAAATAATAAAAAAATATTTTTAGAAAAAGGAAATTGCGCTCTCCAGACACTGACTGTAAACATAGACACTGTATTCTATTTGAAAAGACAATGTGGCAGCAGACACTCAAATGTGCTTATAGCTGGTACAGTTTTCCTCATAGACAGGTATCAAACAGCAGATGCTCAGAGCACAACTGCATGTACCAGTAAGTGTGCTTAGAGCAGCACTGTTTAAAAGTGAAGTATGAGAACACTTTTAATATACCTTCATGAGAACTAAATAAACCAAAGCATATGTATAAAATGAAACAGTTTCCAAGCAAAATGAAAGTAAAAACAAACAAAAATAACAGAACAAAATCTGACAAGGGCTAGTGTCGCTCATTTGGTGGCCTACTTGCCTATAACCCATGAATCCCCAGACTTAACCCTAGCATGGCATAAAGCATGGTAACACACGCCTATAACAATGCTCCAGGGCCTGAGGCAGGAGAAGGACTTCAAGGTAGTTTGGGCTACATGAGATCCCATCAAGATACTGCTCCTCCAGAGAAACTCAGTTGGTTCCCAGCATCCATCTGGGGTGTTCATAACTGCCCATAAGCTCTAAGGGATCCAACACACTCTTCTGGCACCAAAGGGCACTTACACAAATGTGGCATACACTCATACAGACACACAATATTCTTTAATATTTTAAAGAAAGTGGCGCACATGTTAATCCTAACACACCAAGGCAGAGTTAGGCAGATCTCTGAGTTCAAGGCCAGACTGGTTTATACAGCAAGTTCCAGGCCAACAAGACATATACAGTAAGACCTCTTTATGGAAACAACAAATAAAAACAACTTAGAAAAGAAAAAAAACACATACATGGAAGTCAGGTACAGTAGCTCAGCCCTGTCACCCCAGCTCCTGAGAGAACGCAGGAGGACCGTTGTGAGTCTGAAGCCAGGGTGAGCTGCATAATGAATTCCAGACCAGTGAGGACTAGAGAGCCTGTCACCAAAATAAATAAATAAATAAATAAATAAAAAGCCAGGCCAGGTGATACAGGCCTATAACCCCAGCTACTCCAGAGGCTGAAGCAGGAAGATCTGAGCGCAAAGCCTTCCTGGAACAGAGTGAAGCCAAGGCTAGTAACAAACACTAGTAAGTTGCAGCCTCAGAGTAAGAGAAGGGGCTACAGTACAGTGTAGCTCAGTGGTGCAGCAGTAGCCTACAGCAGGTGATACCCTTGGTTCAGAGTTCAGCCACATTCAATTGTGCACGCGCGCGCAATTGAATGCACACACACACAGGGGTGGGGGGGACAGTCAGTTGATAAGTATGAAGTTTAAGTAAAAAGCTGTGATGTGTAATCTATCTTTGATTCTTAAATGCATAGACACTGCACACACACACAGAGACACAACTACAAACTTTAAAAACAAGACTAGGGATGTTGCCAAGTGTGCACAATACCCTGGGTCTGATTCCTCAGTGAGAGGGTCATATCCAGCACAATTCTACAGCACAGCACATATTAAACGTAATGCAGGTGTAACTGGGCATGAATTCACACAGACACATCTGGTAGAAAGCCTGTGAGTAGTTACCATCTATGGGTCCATGAGAGTGGGGATGACACTGTCCCATAGCAGTTCACTTTTTAAATCTCAGTGTATATCCCTTGTTGATCTTTAAAGATTAGAATTGCCTATGTGGTCAGAACTACATTAAATGCTTACTATGCTGCTACCATAGAAACCTTTCATGCTGGAAGACACTAAGGATACTCTCTGTCTGGTACACAACCCCAGAAAATCCTACATGGAATAAACCCCAAGAGTGTTACCACGTTCCAACAACTAGAAGATACCAGCATTAACCCCAGAGAAGCCTCTCCTAACCCTACCCAGGACAATCCCACCAAGTGAAGCTGTCAGACACAATGTTTCCTCAGGAAAAGGTACATGTGACACACTCTTCCTCCCATCTCAAGTCTCCCGTTAGTGCGGACAGCCAGCTGAATGATGCATAGTGCTAACTCGATAACAGGGGAGGGTAGTCCTCTGAGCCTATGTCCACTTTCAATTAGAGAAGTGAATGGCATGAGCTCCAACAAGTAAAAACTATAAGCAACCAGATAAGAAGCAAAGTAATAATTCAGGACACAAGCTTTGTGTCCATCTAATCACGCCAAGGTCTCACTAATCTATCCACCTCAGACCTACCCACTAGAGTCCTGCTACTAAACAAACTTCATAAAAACCTCAATTCTTGCCTTTAAATATTCCTCTGACTAACGTTGAATGTTTTTCTGTGGGGCTAAAAGAAAATCAATCATACCAAGCATTCCCTTGGAATGAGCCCCTTGCATGAAGAGCACTGAGTGTGTCTGAGACTGACAGCTACTCTGTAATGTTGATGCACCATGAACCCTAGTCCTCTATTCCATCTACAAAGAACAAACCACAAGTCAGAAGAGCCCCAGCTAGCGCAGCCAGGTCTAGTGCAGTTCAGACGCCTGGTTTCTCTGCACTCCTCCTCTGTAAGGCCAGAGCCATCAAGTCCCTCAGAGCTTTTCTCAAGTGTCTATGCTGCAGGATGACCTGGAGTCCTTATGAACAAAGCTCGTTTCAGAGGTCATCCAAACTATACAAAAATGCCTGTGCTTGGGAATTCCAAAAACCTGACGACTTCTCCAGAAGAGAGCAGGTCAGTCTGCCCCGGTTCTACTGTATCTACCAATAGCTAAAGAAAGGCTGGGTCTTCATTCTCCTCACAGCCATGACCTCAGGGAGGGGCATCAGGGAGACTGTCTCCTAAGTCACTGCTACCATCAGTGACTAGTGACCCTCACAGCATTAGTGACTCACAGATGCTCTAGCATCCAGTGTTAGTCCAGTACTCAATGTTGCTCTAGCACTACCTGCTGTGGTCACTACCAAGACTACACATACAGTGTGGCCCAGAGCAGACTACTAAGAGGAAATCCAAAAGTTTACACTCTACTATTTATATGATGTAATCACAACTATAAAAAATTGTTTCTATCAGAAAAGTGTCAGTAAAATATTAGCCCGCAAATATCTTCATTACAAAAAAATGTACAAATTCATTCTTCTCACCAGACTACAGATATATACAGACCCAACAATTATCTGATCAATCTGAGTCTTCAAACTATAGCACAAAAGCTAATGACCAATACTCAACAGTGGCTGTTCAAGAAACTGCCTTATTTCCAGAGATTTCTTCCAAAATATTTAGAAGTGAACAAGCAATGTTTAATTTTTCTTCATTCTGCCTATCTATAGAAGCAAATTCTCAGCTAAATAAACAGCCACCCTCCCAAAGACCACAAATCCCAGCCTCCTGTGCAGCTAAGTATGACCACATGACTAAATCTAACCAGTAGTGTATGGGGGAGGGGGTGAAGCCCCTGTTGTCCAATGGACAATCTAATGGAGAGGAGGAGACAGACATTAAAGGAAAAAGTGTTTATAAATCAGCCATGACTCATTCTACAGCTATCAGCAATAAAGGTTGTGAAAGAAAGGAGAGTCCTGCTTGGCTCTAGGGGGAGAGGCTGTGGAGAATGCTTGCCTCCTGTGTGCAAAGTCCTAGATTTAACTTTCAGCACCGCTAAGGGGAGAGGGGGCAGGGAGTGGGGACCATCCCTGAGGCAGTGATGCAGAGAAAGAAGAGTGAGTGTCTGGAAAGAAGACAGGGAAGCAGCAGAGAAATACCATTCGCCCATCTACACAGGAACACGAAAGCTGCCAACCTCCTGTCACAGGGAGGACACTCATGCTGAGCCTGGGTCCTGAAATCACTCCCTACAAGTACTTGAAGAGAAACCTCAAGTACTGCTCCGAACCAGGTATCACGGAGCTCTCCAATGCCAGTGTCAGCAGCCTACCCAGACACACCCAGACAACCTTAGCCATAAATCCTATCAAACAGCTCTAAATAAAAACCAACTAATCGCTGAAAACGTCTTTTGCTTTTTAAACTTAAAAAAAAAATAACAGAGGAGGAACAAACAAAAGCTAGGAGTGTTCGCCTATGAAGATGTTGTTTAAAGAGTTGATGTCTTCTAAATGCTGGTTTCAAACCATGTCAAACCATCACAGCAGGCTCCCACAAAGCAAAGCATCTCAATTATGAGATTTCAATTTTGTATAGTAAAATGATTCATCATCAAGACATGACTTTTACATGACTACTGTATATTACACACACACATAGAAAATATTTCTTTAGCTTAGTAACATTTAAAGTTAGCTTACTAACAATAATAACATACATTAAAAAATCATCCTTGAGGAAAATGGCATCCATTCAGAACTAACTGTCCAGAGTCCAGCCTGACTCCGTCAGCACAAGCTTGCCTTGGTAGAACCACATTAGGTTACATGTCCAACGTAAGGTTCCACTCTCAACCAAGAACTGTAACTCATCACAGAATTCTCAAAGGAGAATTTCAAAGCCAAAATATAACTTTAAAAGGGATTAACTGTTTAAGTCAATGTACCTCCAAGTCAAATTTTGTTCTTACATACAAATAAGAAACTAAAATTAAAAAAAAAAAACAAAAAACAAAAAACGCTTGCATTAGCTAATGTGAGCCTTTATTAGTCATGTGACATCTGCAGTCAACGCTCACATACCCAGCAAAAGATTTTACACGGCAGCTTAACATTATCAAGTTGACATGAAGCATAATTTCAAAAGATGCCATCATTTAGGGAAAACCTTAGATAACTTAAAATAATTAAATAATTTTTTCCAAGTAATTAAACACCAATTTTAACCCTCATATTTTGTAATCCCAACCTGTGCAAGCATTGGGTTATGAATTACCACAGACTGTCTTGCCATCAAACACAGCAACAGATAGGGCAGCACAGGTCCCAGCCTTTAGAAGACTCCATACACTACTACTCTGGTCCCACAGCTGTGACAGGTAAACTGAAGTTACAAGTGACCCTGTCTATCATGTCCAAGATGAAAGTAGACAAACACTCAACACAAAGTAGAATATTAGGGCCCAGTTACTGTTTAGAAATACCACAGAATTATTAAGACTAATAGCTGTAAGTACACAGTCAAGTTCTTGACAGACCTTCCGGAAACTCCGGGTGTTTGCTGGGTTTAAGGGCTAAGCTCCTTCTTGAGAGGGAGAAGAGTTGCTGGTTAGAGGGACACCAGCTGGCAGGTGTGAACAAGAGAAAAATGGCAAACGAACACATCTGATCACAAGTAGCAAGAGAGTCACAAATTAAGCCCTCCCTCTTTGAGTCTTATTAGGTATAATGTCCTGCAGGACAAAATACTTTTTGGTCATCCAAAATTCTACACAAAATTTCTTTCTGGAACAGACATTTGTCAACCATATACTCTGTAACATCTCTGTGCTATTAAAAACGGTTTAAAGTAATACCCAAAGTAAACACACACAGTACTTCTTTTCCTTGACAGTTACATAACAGCCATGACAAAGTTCACGCCATGTCTGAAACAAGGAATCTTAGCTTCACCCTCAGTCACTGCACTGCAGACTCGAGCTCCTGGGCTCACCACCCCTCACTCTCATCTGTGAGTCACAAGCACAGAAATCTAGCATGAAGAAAATTCAGTGACAGCACACTCTCCAAGGAGATCTCTCTGGCCTAGGGTCTAGCCTAGGGTCTTCTTGACTATCCATGTTCTCTTGAATGTTATTTTTCAACTCCTAGCACACAGCAGTAGCTGAGGTTAAAATTTTAACAGGTCACACACCAAAGTGTCAAGAAGCTCCACTGGGTCAAGTCCTACCCTTACAGGTAATTATCATCCCTCAACTCTGTTCCCTCCAGTGAAAACGAGGTCGTCAACATCCACCAGACATTTGTGTCTGTGCCTTACAGACACGGGGGCAACACTTCCAGAATAATTTCTGAGTTGATGCCTCTCTGGGGTAAATAGAAACTTTCTGTGGCCACTTTTACAGAAGAACTTGGTGTAGATGCTGACAAGAGTGTTTTAACTTTTTGGCAAGGTCTAACTCTACTTGGACAGTACCATAGACACCACCACCACGCCAGGGCAGAAGCTCTGAAGGGCAGGGTTAAGACATGTACCCTGAAAATCCATATAACCAAATAAACCTTCTGAATCATTATTCCTCTGAATCTTGACAAGTAAAATTTGAGCTCCTGCCTCCCACTTACAGTCTATTTAAAAATGTAACTCTTTCAGACACTTGAAATTTAACAAACAAAAAGTAAGGTAACTCCACTAATTATTAACATTAACATCTCAAATCAAAGTACCTAACAGTTATTGTTAACATGCAAAGTACAAAGTGTCAAAGAGAAACGTAAGTATTTAAAGAAAAAAAATAACTTCACACCAAACTTCATGACTTATCAATGTGCAGAAACAACTCTACTATACCAGTTAAATGAAAAGAACAAAATTCACCAGTGGTCTCAATTCTTCCACTCAAAAGCAGACTAGTTTGCTTTGGGGGGTGACAAGTTTCATCACAAGGGCTCATCTAACCCGTACTCCTGCAAACCCTAAATTAACTCCACCAAAACCTGTACCCAAACATCTCTAGGTTACAGCCCTGAGTCATCACACAGTACTTAATAATAAGTTAGGAGCCAATGATCAGAAACCCAGGCTAACAACTACATAGGCCTCCTGGAGTCCTGGCTGTATGACCTTGGACTAGTCACTGCCCACCTTTAGGCTCAGTGTGCTCATCTGTAAAATGGGTAACATTTCCAACTGGGAGGTTATTCGAGGGAATATATAAAACTGTAGTTTAAAAGGCCTGGCACTAATCTATGAATATGCAAACAGTTACATGGAATATTTTCTGGGGATATGGCAGAACTCAGGAAGCAAATGATGCTGCACCTCGACGACAGAAGTCATATAATCTCGGGCTGGGCAAAGACAAGTCGTTGGAGTCACTGACTCACGAATTTTGCCATTTTTAACTATTTCGGGGTAGGGAGGGGCCTCTAGCTAAGTGCTGATATTCAGCCGCTCTGGGGCCTCCAGAGCCTGAGTGGGTCTGCGCCTATAAATAGATGTTGAAGTTTTGTAGCGCTACACAGGTCTCCATTCTAATTCCTGTCTCCTCCCGCTGCTATGCAGGTCACCCTGGCCCCTCCGGTGCCCTGGGTCGCCCGCGCTCGCCTCCGGACTTCCGAGCACACCGGGTCCCCAGGCCCGGGCGCGGGCCCACTGGGCCTCGCAGACAGCAGGCTGCCGACCTTCGCCGGCCCGGCCCGGCCGGGCCTTGCGTCCTCGTCTCCCGGCCGCCAGCCCCATTTTCTGAACCCGTGCATTGTCCTTGCCCAGAACCCCGGCGCTCCGCACGCCGGTGGGGACCGAGAGGAGGGACGAGGGAGGAGCTGGGGGCAGAGGATGAGGAGGAAGAGGAGGAGGAGGAGAAGGAGGAGGAAGACAGCCTCCTCCCCTGCGCTCGGGCGGCCAGTGGAGGTCTGGCGCCGGCCCGGCCCGAGGCAGCGGGTCCCACCCGCCGCAACTTTCCTCGGGGACGAGGCCTTCTTCCCCGGGCCCCGGGCCGCCCGCCCGCTCCTAAGATGGCAGGTCCCTCCCTCCCTCCGCTAGAGGCCTGGCGAGCCCGGCTCGCAGGCCCCAGGAAGCCGCGCGCAGGGCCGCGCCGCGCCGGGCGGGGCGGACACTCACCGGGACGATGGCGGGGCGCTCGCGCCGCTCCCTCCGGTGAGTCTCAGCCTCGAGCTCCCGCGCCGCGCTCCCGCCGCGGCCTCCGCAGCCAGCGCCGCCCCGGCCGCCTCTCTCCGCCCCCGGCGTCCCGGCTCCGCGCCGCAGCCGCGCTGGCTCAGGGTCCGTCGGGCTAGCGGGGCCGGCGGCGCCCGCGGCCGGGGAGGCGACAGCCCCTCCCCGGCAAATACCGCAGTCCCCGGGCCCCCGAGTGCCGGCGGCGGGGCCCGGCCCGGCCCGGTGCGGAGGGCGGCGGCGGCGGCGAGGCCGGGCGCCGAGCGGCGGCCGCTGCCGGCCGCTTCTTCCCGACGAGGATTTTGTAAATCTCACAAAATGGCGCGCGCTCCGAAGCTGCGCAGCGAGCAGCGCCGGGGCCCGAGCGGCGGCGGCGGCGGCGGCTCCGCCAGGAGAGCCCGGACCGCCCGCCCCCGATCCCGCACAGACACTCGCGCACACTCACCGCGCGCACACTCGCCCTCGCACACGCTCCCTCACACTCACACCGGTCCCGCCCGCTCGCCGGCGGCGGCGGCGGCGGCGGCGGCAGCGGCAGCGGCACCAACAGCAGCAGCAGGAACAGCAGCACAAGCGGCGGCGGCGGCGGTGGCGCCCGCACCCCCGCTCGGGGAGTCCGCTCTCTCAGCCCGACCTGGCCCGCGATCGGCAGCAGCGACGGCAGCAGTCTCTCCGGATCCCCCCGCCGCGGTTGCCGCCGCCACCCCCGCCTCACTCCAATGGGGCTTTTTATTATTATTCGGGCGGGAAGCGAAAGGGTTTAAAAAAAAACCAACCAACAAAATGGCGACGGACCGACCCGGTCGCTATAGCAACTGTCAATCAAAACGCAAAACCCCGGCTGACGTGCTGACGTCCTCCGCCCGCCCCCCGGCCCCAAGCCGGCGGGCGGGGCCTGTTGCTCGGGTAACGGCAGATTCCGTTCCCTCCTTCCCCTCTCTCCTCCGTCCCCCAGCCAACCACCCAACCCCCCTCAGGTCACGTGAAGGATAAATTCGGAGCTCGGGCCCGCTACGAGTGTCAGAGGAGGGCGCGTGATTCGCTCGGGGGAGGGGAGAGGAGGGAAGAGAAGGGACGGGGGCGAGGCGGTGGCCTGCCGGTGCGCGAGCTAGCGCCTGCCGCCCCGCGGCCTCCTCGCCCCGCCCCCGCGCTCGCTCCCACGCCGACTGCGGCCGGGCCAGCGCGCGCCCCCGCAGCGCGCTCCCGCGCCTGGAGCCCGCAGCCCCGCCCGCGCGGCCCGGGAGGGAAGGGGAGTGGAAGGCAGACCGCCCACCCCGCGGCCCGGCGAGACCGCCATCGATAGCTCCTCGCCCTACCGGGCCCTCGCGGGCCGCGACGATCGCCGGCGTCCGGCTCACCTCCGGAATTCCGGCCGCGGCGGTAGGCGCGCCGCCGCCACCTTGCTCGGACCGTGCCCGCGCACGGACCGCGCAGAAACTTTCCAGGCTGGGCACGCTCCCGGGCGCCGGTTCCCCGGCTTCTCCATCGGAATGCTCAGCCAGGACCAACGCCAGGGCTTCTGGGGGGTTGGGGGGGGGGGGTGGGGGATTGGTTTTTGTTTTTGATTCTTGCCTGTCTTAAGTCACCTCGGTTTCCCGATTCTTAATTTGCCCACTTGGCCTTAACCGTCGAATCTTTACTGGAATTCTGCCTCTTTTTTATTTATTCTTCCGCCTGGCTAAATACCGCTGGGTGTGCTCTCAGGCCATTGACACAGAAGTCCCCTGTGCTGGCTACTTTGTAAAAATTAGTAGACAGCCACTGGCTAAAATTGTATCTTGTTCCTATCCTAAAATAATGGCGTTAGCTAGTAGCTTAAAAGGGTATACATAAAGATATTTTTGTTTGTATGTGTATATACACTGTTGCACACCAAAAGTAACTGGATTGATTTCTACACTTGATTTTTTGCCATATTGGCGTTGACGTTTTGCTTAAGCTCTTTGCAACAGATGCAGTTTTATAAACAAATGTAAAAACACAAATAATGGTCTCCGTGCAGTGTGACCCTAGGAAACACTTGCCTTCAGTGATTTCCAACAAACCTCCTGTAGTTAGTACACCACTGATACACTAAAGCAGCTATTCACCCTAACACAGACAAGAACAGAAGAAAAAAAAGACCAAAACTAAAGTAAAGTAGGGCACGGGAAGGAAAATAAATTGCTTTAGAGTATCCTGGATATCAAAAATTTGCAGCATCTGACAAACATACTTTTGGCTGCCCTGTTGGTATAATTAAAGTCCACAAACAACGTAATTAATCTGAAGAAACTGAAATGACCAAGAGTGTCCGGTTCACAGAAGTTAGTACCTGGTCCTTCCCAAACACAAGCTTCCTCCAGTTCTTCCTCCTGCCTCACCTGTGGACTTCTCACCACATTGACCCGAGGTTTTTTTTCTTTTTTTCTTTTTTTTTTTTTTTTTTTTCCCCAACACAACGCTGAAAACTAAAAGCCCCGTCAAATGTTTAAAACTGGTAAAGGAGGGAACTTGCTTAGTCTATGGGTAGCACTGGCCAACTATGACAATGTCTCAAGAAATAGGTCAAGCCAGAAGGCACCCAGTGGGAGGCATAATCTCAAAGCTGTACATACTCAGGCTTAGGAAGTGTTGGTCCCCATATCTTGGAGATGGACCCTCCCCCAAACCCATACTATGTCAACCTTACCTGACACAAATCAATGAGTTGTCATGTCTGGGCTGGGAATGCTATCAAGTATTTAATATAGATGTCACCTATAAAGTGGCCTACACATTATGGCTGGTGACAACCAAGGGACACAGCAGCCTCTGGAAGAAGCACCAGTCTAGTGTTAACCAGATACGGAAATTAAAATTTTGGTTTTATAGGAGAATCCCATCTGAGAACATGGAAAAGCAAAGACAATCCTCCTTGTCTCACTGCCATCCAGCCCATTCTCGAGTGCCCAGTCCTCACAGAAAATGACCCATCCCATTCTACAGAGAGAAGACAGGTTACTAGTGACACCTGGGCATGACATCACCTATGAGCGGTGAAAACAGGAATCAAATCCAAGCGTATTTGCAACCTGGTGATCCCACCACATCGAAGTGTTTATTTGGAGAGTAAATCTTCATAGAGGCCATCTAGTCAAAAACTAAGGCCTTTGGGCTGCACCCAGATTCCAAATGACCAATGTCTTTATAACAAGTTGGACATAGAGACAGAACAAACCACTGGCAAGGATGAAAGGGGCAAGGAAAATTGGAGACTACTGAACCCTGGCCAAGGACAGATGCCTCCCTGCTGTTAAGTCTGCACCTCATTCGTGATGGAGACCCTGTTGGGGTGCCAATAAGGTTTCTCCTGGCTCCTTCACACCCTGTTAGTGAACGTCTCGGTGGTGCACTGTTTTAAACCCATTAGGTTGAATAGATGGAATCCTGATGGGAGTTAAACCAAATACTCCAAGGACAAATGAACTGCTATTCTCTTCCCACCTCTGCCCCTCAGGCGAGGCAAGAAGGGAAACAATCCAGAATTCAGCCCTGGACAGTGCCAGGCCTGCAATCCAACCCCCTCCCACTAGATCTCCACAGACTAGGACTGGTGGAGTAACTTCTGGTACTTGACTGCATAGTGTTCGGATTTTAAAAGCTATCCATGTATATAAAAAATACTGAAACAAAGGAAGATGAAGGCCTTATAGAAACTGAGGCTGATAACAGGATGTGAACTATGAAGCTAATAGTTCTCTGCATCTGAGGTTCAAAAACAAAAAACTAAACCATGTATGGGCATTTAAACAATGTAACAGTGTGAAAGAGTAATCGTGTAAACACCCCTCAAAGGTGCTGGATCAAAGCCTAGGCTCCTAAAACCTAACACGTTTCGGAGACAAATAGTGAGAATGTGGAGATTTATTCAACTTAGCTACACCAGGAAGAGGAACAGAAGGAGGCCCGTGGAGAGAGGTCAAGAAGTAAGCTCAGTTAATGGTCCCTGCCCAGCCCTGTCCCACCCATCAGAAACAAACTCTGAGCTCCTCTTGTGAAAGGTGGTCTAACAAGTTGTCAGACGATAGGAAATCTCTTCCTCTCAGCCAAGTTCCTCTACTGACTAGCACTGAGGCCTGTTCCTTCTCCCAGCCTGCGACTCCTAGGGAAATTCCAATTCATTGGGGTGCATTGTCTGATAGCCAGTGGGAAAATTGCATTTCCTCCTGCGGAAGCTTACAAGATTGCCCAGAAAAGTCCGTACTGTCTTCATAGTAACATATATTCTTCCAGGGTTTCCTAGGAAAATGTGGGTGGGTGCTCACTCTCCACGTGCACTAAGTGTCCTTCTTTATTACTTGTAAAAATAGTGTTTTGGGTTTGGGGGTTTTTTTTCTTGTTTTTGGTTTTTCGAGACAGGGTTTCTCTGTGTAGCCCTGGCTGTCCTGGAACTCAGAAATCTGCCTGCCTCTGCCTTCCTCGAGGGTTTGGGGTTTTTTTGTTTGTTTGTTTGTTTGTTTGTTTGTTTAACCTCCCTGAGGACCTATGGGGCAGGTGATGATTACTGGGGGAAAGAGAGACATTCTCTTCAGTGATATAACCACTGGTAAATTACCCATGCTCCTCCAGTAAATAATCTCTCACCCATGCTCCTATGAGAACATCAATGAGTACCCCCAAATGTGACTATTGGATATCTGTGCTCCTTGCGTATCTGGTGTACACTCCGGAAGGCAGGAAGACAGGCATCTTTATGTTGACTTCTTTGCTGCTAAAAAGAAAAATGAAGGAAAGAAATGGGCTGGGCAGTGGTGGCGCACGCCTTTAATCCCAGCACTTGGGAGGCAGAGGCAGGTGGATTTCTGAGTTCGAGGCCAGCCTGGTCTACAGAGTGAGTTCCAGGACAGCCAGGGCTACACAGAGAAACCCTGTCTCGAAAAAAAGAAAAGAAAGAAAGAAAGAAAGAAATGAAGCATGTGTTGTTAGGCCACACCATGGATACCAACAGCTTGCACTCAGCAAGCCAGCCAGTTTCTCTGTGGCTGCTACCTCCACTCCCAGCATATCCCAAAGCAAGTCCACCCCAACTTCCTCCCTACCTCTCTCAGCCTGGGTCCTGAATGAAGTACTGAGCCAGCACCTTAAACTTTATGCCCAGATATGGTTCAAACAGTTCCTTTGTCTTGAAAGCAATACTCATTTCCTTCTCAGCCTGTTGAGTATGTTTTGCCAGGATTATTTCATAAATTATCATTAACAGTTTCTTTTCCTGGGACTTCAAGAAAAACATAAATAAATAGAAAACATGAAGTTTCAATAAGAAAAGAGCATACCTCAACATGGAGGAAGGTGATAACAGGTGCCTGAGAGCTGTCCTCAGACCTCTGCACAACATTGCATGCACCTGTGTGCATAGACAGGTATATACACACACACACACAGAGCGAGAGAGAGAGAGAGAGAGAGAGAGAGAGAGAGAGAGAGAGAGAGACCAAGCATCTCTCTCTCTTTCTAATATTTTTTTTTAATTTTAGTATTTAAAGAAAATATGAAAAAAATTTGTTAGGTTGACATGCATGGTTTCTTGTATTTGAGAACACTTTGAACCTGTGCTGTGCTTTTGGCAACACTTAGGAAGAAATGCAGTTCACACAGACCCACACCTGTCTCTGGTTCCTGCTGCTGCCGTGAAGCACCATGACCAAGTCAGGGAGGAAAGAATTTACTAGGCTCACACTTCCACATCATTGCTCATCATGGAAGGAAGTCAGGACAGAAACTCAAGCAGCATCTACTGGCTTGCTCCCCATGGCTTGCTCAGCCTGCTTCCTTAGAGAACCCAGGACCTTGAGCCCAGTGGATGGCCCCGCCCACAGTGGCCTGTGCTCTCCCTCATCAACACTAATAAAGAAAATTCCTTATGATTGCCTACAGCCTAAGCCGGGTGGTGGTGGCAAACGCCTTTAATCCCAGCACTTGGGAGTCAGAGGCAGGTGGATTTCTGAGTTCGAGGCCAGCCTGGTCTACAGAGTGAGTTCCAGGACAGCCAGAACTACACAGGGAAACCCTGTCAAAAAAAAAAAAATTGCCTACAGCCTGATCATAAAGAGGAATTTTCTTAACTGAGGTTGCTTCCTCTCTGATGACTCCAGCTTGTGTCAAGTTAACACAAAACTATCCAACACAACTGACCCCTTGTCGACTTGACACACAGACATATCACTGTGAAGCTACAAGTCTTCCCTTCTCACCCATTCCCAAGATCTCACGTTGAAAATGTGAATAACTCTAAAAGTCCCACAGTCTTACAAACTCAAGCACATTAAAGTCCGATCTCTTTAATAGATCCAAAACTCTCTTAAAAGTTCAAAGTCTTTCAGCCGTGGACTCCTATAAAAATCAAAATCAAGTTAAATACTTTCTCGGGAAGAAAAAACAAGATGCACAGTCCATTTGAACAAAGCAAAAACTCCAATTAGTGTAAATAACTCAATGTCCAATTACCTGGGATTCACTCATGATCTTCCGGGCTCCTCCACGGGGTCTGGGTCACTTCTCCAGCTCTGCACTCTGCAGCACTCAGCTTGTCTTCTAGACTCTGGCTCCACTCCACAGCCACTGCTGCTCTTGGTGGTCATCCCATAGTATTAGCATCTCCAAAAACTGCTAGGGTCCCTTGCTGTAACTGGGCTACACTTTCACCAATAACCTTTCCTGGGCTCTCTTCAGGGACCGCAGCCCAGCCACACAGTGCCAAGCCCCAGCCGCCCTCCATGACCCTTTCATGCCTTCACATCCAGGACCACCTGGGTGACTCTTACACTGCCACGTTCAGCTGCCAGCACAAGGTACAACTTCAGCCACCTCCAGGACACAGCTCCTGTGTGCTGACTGAGGAAATACCGGAAGATTTCACCTCAATGACACTGGTCTCTTCTTAATCACAGTTGATTCTTCGACCCCAGCGGGCCAACTTCCATTGCCCCAGTAACTCTGTGATCTTGTTATCATGGCTGACTCTTCAGTCCCAGATGATCGGACATTACAGTTTCTTCACACAAATGGCTGAGTAGTCTTTGCTTCCTTCTGAAACTTCCAAACCCAAGTCTCCATCGTCTGCACTTTGAAGCTTCTCATCCTCCAAGCTCCCACAGAACATCCCGCTGAGCTCTCAACACTCAATGGCTTTTCTAGCCAAATTTCCAAAGTCCTTCCACAATCCTTCCCCAAAACATGGCCAGGTTGTCAGAACAACACCCCACAATGCTGGCACCTAGTTGCCTTAGGGTTTCTATCACTGCAATGAAACACCATAACCGAAGGAAAGTTGGGGAGAAAAGGGCTCATCTGACCTACACTTTCATATCACTGTTAATCTTCAAAGGAAGTCAGGACAGAAACCCAAGCAAGGCAGAAACATGGAGGTAAGAGCTGACACAGAGGCTATGGAAGGATGCTGCTTACTGGTTTGCTCTCCATGGTTTGCTTAGCCTGCTTTCTATAGATCTATAGATCCTAGGACCACCAGCCCAGGTATGGCACCATACCCACAGTGGGCTGGGCCCTCCCCATCAATTACTAATTAAGAAAATGTCCTACAGGCTTGCCTATAGACCAGTTCTATGGAAGCATTTTCTTAATTGATGTTCCCTCCTCTCAGATGACTTTAGCTTGTGTCAAGTTGACATAAAACCTGCCAGCACAACACCTAAGCAATAATTTCTCCAAATTAGCAGGTGGAAGGGGAATGCCCCCAACAAGGTTGACAAACAATTCATTGCATGGAACTCATTGTTAAGTAGGAGGCTCAGACTGCAAACCCTTGTCGGCCTCCAAAGGCTCAGTAATACAACAGTTCTGGCCAGCGTCCTTCCTTTGTCCCGGCTGTGTCATTGAAGTGTGGAGGAGATACTGTTGTCAGCTGCACAGTAACCAGCATTCTCAACGTTTTCCCTGTTTTGCTTCAAGTCAATACTGTAGCAATGGCCTTACCTTATAATGTTACAATTACAGCTCTATTTCTAACCTATAGATACATACTTTAAGGGCAAGAATCAATCTCTCTCTCTCTCTCTCTCTCTCTCTCTCTCTCTCTCTCTCTCTCTCCCAGATCCTAGAACCTCCTGCATGCTAGGCAAATGATCTACCACTGAACTACATCTCCAGCCCATGGATTCTGGTTTTCACCTTTATCTCACACGGGCGTATCCAGCATGTTGTAAGTGCTGTTTTGTATTTGTTTGTGTGTGTGCTTGGGTTGTCCTTTGCGTACGCTAGAGGCTGAACTCACCCTCACCGTCTCCTGCTCTACCACAAAGCTACCACTAGCTCTATTTTGATTTTTAGTTTCAAATATTTACTTATTTAGAGACAGGGTATCACTATTGTGGTCTTGGCTTGCCTGCAACTTGCTGTGCTGCCCAAGCTAGTATCAAAGTCAAAAATCTCTGCCTGCCTCTGCTTCCCAAGTGCTGGCTAAAGGCATATAACCGCCAATGAAGTAAAAGACTGTATTGTTTCCTATCGTCTCTATCCTATCTATAGAGGTCTGAAGCCATTGACTGACATGTACAGCAGCAAGAAATGGGTGTTTTCTGTGCTTAAGCTGGATAGGAATTTTATACTGCCAGAGGAAAGAGGGATTAGTCAACAAAGCCTAAAGAAGCAGGTTCCCCCTCAGAGCCATGGCAGTGTGGGTGGTCACTATACATCCCTGTAGTTCTGAGATGGCCGGGTGTCTCAAACTAAAGTGTCCTCATCCACTTAGCACGTCGTCCCAACTGAAATCCAGTTTGAAAACTACAGATCTGGGAAGACAGCTCAGTCAGTAAAGGGCTTGCCTGAATCAGTCTCCAGCACCCACATAAAAAGGCAGGCTGGAGGGTGCCCAGCTGGGTTCCCAGCACTAGGGAGGAAGAGCCTGGCAGATCCCTGGGCCTTACAAGCCAGCCAGCCTAGCCTGATCAGTGAGATCCAGATTGAAGAGCTCCACCAAGGTGGCTGGCTGGGCTGGAGAGATGGCTCAGTGGTTAAGAATACTGACTGCTGCTGGCGGTGATGGCGCACGCCTTTAATCCCAGCACTTGGGAGGCAGAGGCAGGCAGATTTCTGAGTTTAAGGCCAGCCTGGTCTACCGAGTGAGTTTCAGGACAGCCAGGGTTACACAGAAACCCTGTCTTGAAAAAACCAAAAAAAAAAAAAAAAGAATACTGACTACTCTTCCAAAGGCCCTGAGTTCAGTTCCCAGCAACCACATGGTGGCTCACAACCATCTGACAAGGGATCCAATTGAAGAGTGACTGTGTGCCCACATATGTAAATAAATAAGCAGACCTTTAACCCACCACAGAAACTACAAACTCCTCTGTTCTTTAGACAGAGAGGACCAGACAAGACCTTGAAGTGGTGAGTGTTGACTTCCATATCCAATGCAAAAATAACAGTCAAACAGTCTCTTTGAATACACTCTTGTCAGCTTAAAGGCAAAGTCAAATATCAAAAAGCCATCTTATGAAGGACAACACACACACACCCACTCTTTCCCATATCTGTACTTCCTTCCAGACCGTTCTTTCTTTTGTTTACTTTTTTAGCTTTTTATTGATTCTTTGTGAATTTCACATCAATCTCAGTCTGAATCATTTTCCTACCCCTCCATGTCTACCCTCCAGCCTTCACAACCCTACACACACACACACACACACACACACACACACACACACACACACACAAGAAAAAGCAAATCTCGCCAAGGAAGCTGCACTGTGTCCCACCCTACACCGTTTTCCCAAACAGCTTTACTTGCAAGTGTTTATTGCAATGAATCATTGGTCTGGTTGGTGGCCTCTGGCTTCTCACTGGGACTCCTCTTGGATATCCTGTTGTTGTCCTGTGTCCTGCAGATCCTGCAGCTTTTTCCGAGGGACCGGCTTCTTCACATGCACCAGCAGTTCATTGATAAAGTATACGTTAGGGTGGGCCAACTCAAAGCTCTGGATCTGGACCTGGGTGTTAGCTGAGTTGGTCAACATGCCAGCTCTCTCAAGCTCAAACCAAGGTCTCCCACTTTGCCCAGGTGAGGGATGGGGCCAGCTCTCCTTCCTGTGGCATCTGGCAAAGGGCTAAATCGGCTTCCTGCATCCATGGCTTCAGGGCTGGCTCTCCCACACTGCGCCAGTCCCCTTCCTGGGCTTGAGCCCTTGAGCCAGCTTACACATGCCCATTCCCCCCGAACCAGCGCTACTGTGCTGCTCAGGCAAGGAAGGTGTGAGGGCTGCTCTCCCAAGTGTCTTTTGTTTATATTTGTATTCTATGTGTACGGGTGTTTGTTTTGCCTGCGTGTATGTTTGTGCATCACATGCATGCAATGCCCTCAGAGGCCAAAAGAGGGCGTTGGATCCCCTGGAGCTGGGGTTACACATGATTGTGTGCTGTGTAGGTGCTGGAAACTGAACCCAGGCCTTCTGGAAGAACAGCCAATGCTCTTAAATGCTGACTCATCTCTCTGGTCCCCTACAGACTTCGCTAAGCAGAAAAGTATTGATTGTGTCTCCCCTATTATTGGATAAGACAAGTAGAAGAAAGCTATACAGAGGGAGGTGTCCCGGATAATAAATGCTTATGTTCAAAAAAAAATTTTTTTTTGTTGTTTTTTTTTTGTTTTTTTGAGACAGGGTTTCTCTGTGTGTAGCCCTGGCTGTCCTGGAACTCACTCTGTAGACCAGGCTGGCCTCGAACTCAGAAATTCGCCTGCCTCTGCCTCCCAAGTGCTGGGATTAAAGGCATGCGCCACCACTGCCGGACATGTTCAAAAATTTAAAAAAAAATATTAAGCATATCATTTAAAAAGCCAAACTGAACTGAGAATAAAGTCAAGCACCGAAGCCTCCCTCCCAGGCTACCCGACTCCTATGTGCTTTCTGAAGGCCGCAGGAAGACTATAAAATTCGATGCTGTATCATTGCTTGCTGAAAAGCTTAAAGGACACCAGGCTGGACTGGGATGAGGTTTGAGCTCAATTGTTTTGCACTCCCATCCCTTTGTGGTCTGCCTCTCTGCTTTCTTTGCTGAGTCTTTTAAAATGTGTGCTTCCTAACTCATGCAGTTATTTCATGGTTGTTGTCCTTCCCCTGGGAGACCTTATTCCCTATGAAAGTAAATATCTCCTGGGTCATTATTGTGGGCTTCCTCTTTCAGTCTGCAGGAGAAAAGGAAGGCCTTCTAGGGCACAGACCTTAGTTCCCAGGTTTTAGCTCAGTGCTTAGCCCAGCACCTGATCTTTACAGAGCACAAGATAAATGCTTCTGAAAACACAAAATCATCATTAACTGCAAAAACAGTGAAGACTGGATGCAGCAGGTCAGCCCAGAGACAAGGAAATGGTTAACAACCAGGAGAAACTGGCTTTCAGTGTGGTTTGAGAGAGGTGGCCATCTGCTTCCGGCCTTCCTCTCCCACCGATGAAACTTCCTGAACTTCAGGGGGAAGCCTGTCAGAGGACGGCCACCCTGGCACTAGTAAGCCAGAGCCGAGTGGTAGTGGGGGCTACACAGCATTCTTTTTCTTTTTCTTTTGCTACAAAGGAATATAAGAAAGATCGCCCCAAGAGTGGCAAGGAGCAGGCAACCTTCCAATTGCCAAAAATAACCTTGACATTTTCTTCCGGTTCATCTGACCCAAAATAGACCCATGTGGAGGAAAATCCGTGGTAGACAACAGAAACAGAAGAAACTTCTTGGGCTTTGCAGCTGGACTCATGAAGTGAAGGGTGGACACCCAGAATCCTGAGATGACAGAGCCAGGGAGACATGACCTGGAGGAAATTGGGGGTGTATTCTCATCAGGGCTCTCAGAGTGCCAGTCCCTGTCTGAACAACGTCACAGATTCACAGATAGATGTTGGGGTTGGAAAGGAAAACACCCTTACCTGTCAAAACCCCTCACCCCTAGAAGGAATTGGTGACTTTGACAATCACAGTAACTTGAGGGCAGGAACAGGGGACATGGAGATATAGTCTAGTCTCATCTGTAGCTCTTGCTCTGGGAACTTGGCTCTCTGAATGATTCCTTTTTAAAATTACACTCATTGATTTGAGTGTGTGTGTATGCAAGCACAACTGGGCATTCAGGTACACACACAATACACATGCGGGGTTCAGAAGACAACCTGAAAGAGATGATTCTCCTTTTCCACTGTGTAGGTCCAAGGTTGTCAGAGTTGGTGGTAAGTGCCTTCACCTGCCTGCTGAGCCACCTTGCCATCCCTGTTTTCATTTATTTTTTTCAAAGTCTGATCATTTATTTGTTACTACTTGTAAAGATTTGTTTTCAAGTGGACGCAGACTTGGAAGCAGATGCCGTCATGGAGGACAGGCTCTGTCTGTCGGCAATCTGTTCTGGCACTTTTTCTTTAGCTAAGGGTTGAGTATGTTCTGCAGCCTCCAGAGCAATGTATCCACACCCATGATGCAGGACGCATTTGGGCAACAAGACCCTGAATCTTGGGTGCTTTGGTCCAGGGCTTCTCAGCTTTACTTATGGACTTTCTGACAACATACTGGGCATATCATCTTTGGAGAGGCTGAAACGCTTTCAAGTTTCTGATGGCTTTTTCCAACCCCAATTGTCAAGGCACAGTAGCACTTGTCAGTCCAGGACATCCTTCTCACCTCGTTTTATCATAACCAAGTTGAGAACACTCAGTGTGGCATCCATGGAGCATCCCAAACTGACCCTACGTGTCTCCTCTCCAGTTCTCCTTGGTCCATAACAGGAAGTCTCCCTCCTGAACACCAGGTGCACTCTGCCACAGTCTCAGCTCCTCCTGCACCATGCCTGCCTGGATGCTGCCATGTTCCCATCTTGATGATACTGGACTGAACCTCTGAACCTGTAAGCCAGCCTCAATTAAATGTTGTTCTTATAAGAGTTGCCTTGGTCATGGTGTCTGTTCACAGCAGTAAAACCCTAACTAAGACAGTGACCTTCATGGGATGCTCTTGTTTGTTGTTCCCACACTGATTTGAACCACACAATCCTCCTCTCCTCATACAGAGCACCAACAGCTACGCCTGTGGCCGTGCACTTGTTTTAGATAGTTCTTTTAAAAAAATTTTTTTAAAGATCTATTTATTTTATTTATATGAGTACACTGTAGCTGTCTTCAGACACACTAGCATTACAGAGATTATATTATAATGAAATGACTCATTATATAATCCAAGCTGGCCTTGAACTCACAGAGATCCACCTGCCTCTACCTCCCAAGTGCTGGGATTAAAGGTACTAAAGTTGTATGCCACCTTGTTTGATAAAAGCATTCGGTATGTACTAGGTACAAGTGCATGCTACATGTAGGCATGCATCATATGTGTGCACATATGTGTGGAGGCTGGAGGTTAGACTCAGGTATGGTTTTTCAGCAGTCATCCGCCTTGTTGTCGGACCTGAAAATCACAAATTAGTTTAGGTCAGCTGGCTAGTGAGCCTCCGGACCTCCCTGCTTCTGACAACCAACTCCAGGATCATAGGTGTGCATGGCCACGTATGATTTTTTTTATATGAATCCTGGGGATCTGAACTCAGACCTCGAACCTACACAGCAAGCTCTCTATGTACTGAACCATTTTCTCAGCCCAGTTTATGGGATTATAAGTAACACTAAGACTACTTTGCCGGGCGGTGATGGCGCACGCCTTTAATCCCAGCACTTGGGAGGCAGAGGCAGAAGGATTTCTGAGTCCGAGGCCAGCTTGGTCTACAGAGTGAGTTCCAGGACAGCCAGGGCTATACAGAGAAACCCTGTCTTGAAAAAAACAAAAACAAACAAAAAAAGACTATTTTAAGAATGGGAGAATTTTCTTCTGAGATGGTTAGGTAAAACTAGTATAGACAGATACACTTACACTCACACACACACTCAAATACACACTCACATAGACTCACCCTCAGAGACACACTCACATAGACACACACAAACACTCAGACATACACACACATGTTCAATTACATACACAGATTCACACAGAACACTTAATGAATGAGTGAGTGGATTTTAAAGAGAGTGATATTAGTAGTGCATGGCAAGACAGATGGAATGGAATCGCTCACACCTAAAAATGAGACATTTAAAATTAGTGGGAAGAGAGGGTGTTGCTACAACAGATTATCTATACAGCCCAAGGAAGGCTGGCTTTTTCAGAAAGGTTAATTAATTATTTGTAAATAATGGTAAAGTGGAAAATTCACCTTATAAATATTGGAAGAAGATATGTAAAAATTTTTAAATACAGTTTGAATAGAGAAAAACCTTTAAAAAATCCGGCATAAAACCCTGAACTGTGCAAGGAAAGTCAACAAAAAGTAATGCATAAAGCTGGAAATGTCAGTCCTGGGGCGATGGCTCGGGAGTTAAACTCCTGGATTGCTCTTGCAGAGGACCTGAGTTCTATACCCAACGCCCACGTTAGGAGGCTCGGAACCACCTGAAACTCCAGCTCCCGGGGACAACAACACACTCTTGACTCCATGGAGGCACAGACAAAAATGAAACGAAGATGATAAATCTTAAAAGATTTGCTACTCGTAGCAAAAGATTGAAAAATATATAAACAAGGATCCCATTAAACTGATTTTGGTTTACCTATAAACAATGCCCTATATTAACTTCAATAATCCCGTGGCTCTCAACCGCCTTCACTCTGCATCCCGTTAATACAGCTCCTCATGCTGTGGTGACCCCCAACCATAAATCTCATCGCTGCTTCATCACTGTAATGCTGCTACTGTTATGAACCATAATATAAAATATCTGATATGCAGTATATCCGCTTTCTGAAGGGGCCGAGATCCCACAGGTTGAGAACTGCTGTCGCAGACTGCTACACTGACGTGAGAAGATTCTAAACCATTCTACACAAAAAGCATGTGAGGAAAAGCCTGGAGTGCATGCCTTGCCTGTGTGAAACATAAGAAGAGTGTGTAAATATTTTTATTTTCATGATGACCCTGGAAGGTTGCCTCAAAAACCAGAAGGAGCCGCTTCTGGGAAGGTGGACTTGCTGGTTAAGGTTCTGGGGTAAGAGGAAGGTTTAATTTGCTTTTCTCCTATACATTTTATTACTTTTTATTTTAATTTTTTATGTGCGTTGGTGCTTTGCATCCATGTATGTCTGTGTGAGGGAGTTGGAACGCCTGGAACTATAATTACAGACGGTTGCGAACTGCCACCTGGGTGCTGGGAATTGAAACTGGATTCTCTGTGAGAGTAGCCAGTGCTCTCAGCTGCTGAGCCATCTCTTCAGCCCCTTATACAACATTTTACAAGAGGGTACACTGACAGCCATAACTAAATTGGGAAAGTAACGGAAACTGAACACTGAGTGCTGGCAGGGGTGGGGATACTTAGATGGTGTGGCGGTTCGATGAGAATGAGGCACAGATGTTTGAACACTAGGTCCCTAGTTGGCGCTGCTGTTTGGGGAGGCTTGGGGGTGTGGCCTTGTTAGAGGAAGTCACTGAAGGCCAGCTTTGGGATCCTGGTTTAGCTGGAAGCCCTCAGCTTCCTGCTCCTGCCCCACGCTATAATCTGTCTGCTATATGCGGACTCCAGCCCTCTGGAACCATAAGCCAGAATAAAATCTTCCTTCTGTAAATTGCCTTTTTATCACAGAAACACAAAAGTAGAAAACTAATTCAGAATGCCTGCACAAGTGGAGAAACATGGTGACTGCCCTGCAGAGGGGTGAGGGTGAGGAAGAAGAGAGCTGAAGAGAAACTGTCCAAGGTGACCCCCAGGTCAGCAGAGTGGGTTTTTCCGTCACTAGGATCAGGGAAGGGGGCTAATCTGAGTACAGTTCTGGAATTTCTAAGCTTGGCCTAAATGTAGATCTTGAACCATCATGCCGGCTAGAGATAAGTTTCTAATGAGTCTTGGAGCCATGGAAATAAAGCGTAAAGAGAAAGAGGCAGAGCCTAGCATGAGTTCCAAGGAACCCCAGTATTCAAGGTTGTAAGGAAGCCAGGCAGGAAACGCAGGAGGTGAGTCGTGACACACTGAACAGACTGCCGTATTAAATGAACACATTATCTATAACGCCAGCACTTAGGAGGAGGAGGCAGCAGGAGGATCGGGAGTTTGAGGCCAGACATGACTGTGTAGCAAGTTCAAGATGAGACCCTGTCTCAAACAAACAACTCAAGTATTCCAAGCAAGCAATCTGACTCAAATTGCTGGGACCACTGACAAGGTGAGGTTAGGTTGTGTCTTTAGGCCAGTGGTGGATGCTCACCCTGGCACCCTGTCCTACTCTATACAGTATTCTGAGCAACCCACACTACTCGAAGGTCACAGCCGACTACCCAGGTTTTCTTGCTCCCATCAGCCCCAGCGACCTGTACTTCTATGGGCACCTCCTGCTCCCATCAGCCCCTGCGATCGGCACATCCAATGAACTCTAATTGGGCTCACTGTGTTTCCAGGATGCCGCTCTCACATCAGGCCATCCCTTCTCTTCCAGACCACCCTGTCTCTTCTGCTTGGCTTCTCCGTGTGCCAAGGTTTCTCTGCCCAGCGAAGCCTTTAAAGGGTCTCCAGGGATGTTTTCAACAGACTGGTTTGTAACATATCACTCTCCAGCTCAGAATCTTCAGCAATTCCACACCGTGTTCGCATGAGTTTTGAAACCAGGAAGAGACACTCATACCAGCACAGTGCTTTTAGCTTATGTCCCTTTTCCTGGCCTTATAAACAATATTGATGCTGATCAAGTCACTCCGCACTAATTCTGGCCACTGCCAGAAATTACCTAGCATTACTGTCTCCCTCTCTCCGCCATGTCTTGCTCTTTCTTCCATGGAAGAGGTTCAGCTCATTCAAGATTCCACCCATTTACTAAGGTTAAATCCAAACCCTAAATATGCCGCAGAAACTTTCTGCACGGCCTCTGGTCTGGCTCTTACACTGTGACAAATGCCAGTCCTGATGTGCAGCTCACAACCTGTGCTGTTCTGCCATGGTTTTTTGTTTTTTGTTTTTGTTTTTGTTTTTTTGTTTGTTTTTAGAAACGGGGTTTCTCTGTATAGCCCTGGCTGTCATGGAACTCACTCTGTAGACCAGGCCTCGAACTCAGAAATCCACCTGCCTCTGCCTCCCAAGTGCTGGGATTAAAGGCGTGCGCCACCACTGCCCCGCACTCTGTCCTGGTTTAAGCACACTTGCCACTTGCGTCACTGTGAGCTCACTCAGGGTAGGGGCGCAAGATTCCTTAGCCTTTGCTTGATGCAGCACCACATCTTACTCATTACAAGACGCCAAACAGGGCTGGTTAACCAGCTAAACAGCTGTTGTCATACATGAATGACATACACAAATATTTGCATACATGCATATGCAAATGTGATGGTGTACTAAATGCCTTCTCACCTCAAAAGAGTCAATGTGCCTATACAAACACAAAGGGATAAAACATGATCTCTGGGCAGCAAATCTGAACTTTACCAGTTCTACCGAAGAACTTAAAAAAAATTTTTTTAAGTATATAAAGGTCCCTTCCCAATTAACAGTTTGAGGGTCTCGTGTCTTAGAAAGTCAGTTCTGGTCGGCTCTGCCATTGGGTGTCAATTTGTTGCTAGATCTCAGTGCTTGTTTTAAATGTTCTAGTATCAGAGCAATGGATTTCTCAATCAACAATTGCAAAGCACCCTGTGCCAACCCCTGGCAAGCTTTCAGTCCTAAGTACGAAAAACAGGTTATCTTGGTTCCTGCTGAACAATAAAACTACCCTGGACTAAGGGGACTAAAACCAGACATGTATTTTTCACAGTTCTCTGAACTGGAAAAGGCCACACCCACAGTTACAGCAAATCTGGGTCTCATGAAGGCTCTCCTCCTTCTCAGCAGATGGCTGTTTCTTCATTGTATCTCAATGGAGGGGAGCAGAGACGGACTCTTGTGTCTATTTTATGAGGGCACTAACCCTCGCCACAGGCTTGCTTTCCTGAACCAATAACCTCCTAAGGTTTCTGTCTTCTTACACTGTCATGCAGGAGGTCAGGCTTCCAACACAAGACTTTCAGGGTCAACACACACACCCAGAGCACGGCACAGATTTACTTAATTTTTTTAAAATTATTTTTTAATTAATGTATGCTATGTGTGGTTAGAAGCACACGAAGCCAGTCATCCACAAAGGCTAGAAGAGGGTGTTAGGTCTTCTGGATCTGAAGTTACAGACGGCTATATGGGTGAGAAACCATTTCTCCAGCACCACACGGAATTATATTTAAACTAAAGGCAGAGAGTCAGTGCAAAATCTCACTTGAATAGCTTGACAGACTTGTACATCTGTATGGATCTGTCTCCCAGTCCCAGATGCATACAGAATATTTTCAGGACTCAGGAGAGTTCCATCCTGGCTACTCCAACCCAGTATTAAGGTGTGGAAACTACACTGCTCCATTTTCTGCCTGAGTTGGTGTCCCCTACCCCAGCCTGAAAATGGACTTTCCCCGTTCTTGAGCTTTATGTGTGGAATACAGCCTGTACCCCTGGACGTCAGCTTCCTCTCATTCCATCTACTTTGTGCATTTCAGGAGTTGACTCTACTGCCATGATACTAATTTCCTCTCCACTACAACAAATAATAGATGATACATTTATTGATTTCATAAATTTGTTGGTACTTCCTCTGTGCTTATCACACTTACCTAAAAGCTCTATATTTGGATGGGTTTCATCTACATGTTTAAAATGTCTCATTCTTACCCCTAAGGAGCAGCAACTGGCCAAACAGGTCACCGGCATCAACTGTGAAGTGGAAAAATTAATAACCTTCTAAATAATAGTCTTAATGGCCTTTACCTGAGTGACCTGAAGAAAGGGTTAAGCATGTTACTAATATGGGGCTAGAAAGACAGCTCAGGTATTAGGAATGCTCTCTGTTTTTGCATAGGACGTGAGCTCTGTTCTCAACGCCCGTATTGATTGACCCTGCAACTCAACAACCACCTGCAACTTCGGCTCCAGACGCCTCCTGCTGGCCTACATGTGCACCTGCATTCACATGCACGCACAAATTTAAAGTGAATTTTTAAAAATAAAAAAATGGTAATCTGACCTTCTGTGCTTGTTTTAGAAAATATTGGTGAGTTGATGGGAGATGTTGCGTCTAGTTCTTTTTCTGTTTGGTAACCAACTGGCAAGTTAAAACGCCTAAGTTGCCTTCTCTCCCACATGGCTAACTTTCAGCCTCAGGAGTGACTGAGTAGGTATTAGGAATAAGAGATGAAACACAGAGAATCTAGTCTTTATCAGTTTTCCCCAAGGTTTGCTGTAGTCAGAGGCCACACCTAAGTGTCGGTGGCTTGTCACAATTAGGCCTTCACTCTCCTCAATCTTCCAGGTCTGTCACAGGCTGCGTGTTTCTTCGCTGTGTGTTCCTTTATTCTAATATCTCACAGAAGCCGCGGCCTTCATCTGAGACATGCCAATCAACAAGCAGAAGCAAGGGTGCACTGACGTTTCTGCTTTCAAGTTGGGATGAAGCAAGTCACATGGCCAAACCTACACCAGAAAGCAAAGACATTCCCCCATAAGACCTGATGGGCGATAAGAGAAGTCCATGGGTATCCTGAGTAGCAGGTAGTGCTCTCTGCCTCAGCCAACATCACTATGGCAGCTCAGAGCACAAGGACTGCCTGTGACTCAGGAGCGTGCCTCTAGCTGCATCCTGAAGTTATGGAGCTGATCCATCCCTGATGATACCTTCCATAACTCCAAGGTATACAGTTCAACCACACCACTTTATCCCCATAGGCTAGGGTCTCTCTCTGAGCCCAGAGCTTGCCATTTCTTGATTAGCTTAGATGATTACCCATGATTCTCCCTCTCTACCAACTAAACTATACCTCTGGCTCCCGAACAAGTTATTTTTAAAAAGATCTATTTATTTAATGTATATGAGTACACTGTAGCTGTCTTCAGACACATCACAAGAGGGCACTGGATCCCATTACAGATGGTTGTGAACCACCATGTGGTTGCTAGGAATTGAACTCAAGAACTCTGAAGAGCAGTCAGTGCTTCTAACCACTAAGACATCTCTCTAGCTCCAACACGTATTTTTTTAAGGGGGGAAAAGAGCTAAGATATGGCTCACAGGTTGCTTAGTAACCCTTGGTATTGGAGTATGTATGGAGAACCAACAATTAGATACTCCTAGGATATTTGTCTGGGCGTTATAACACTTAGGGAAGGACTGCACAGAGGGTGACTCTTCAGGTAAGGAAGGTGGCTCTGCCACGCTGCTGTGGCCACGTTAGCCAAATGCATATGTTCTACAGGGAGACACTTTCCAGCACTTTTGTCCTCTAACGCTGGGGAGGTAAGCCTGATCTAACCGGTGGACACAAGCACATTAGTCCCTGTGCGTTGCTCTGCCCTACTTCTTGGGAGGAGGCCAAGATGATACTGTTGGCCCTGAATGCCTACAAATGATTGCTTCTATTAGGCTATCTAAGATTACCTATTACTCAGTAAGAAAACATCAACTCTGAGATTTAGCACTCATTTCTCTTCAAACTATCCATGAACTGGGCAACGGTGGAAAGATCTGTAATGTTTAACTGTTTAAATTACCTAATATTTACACCAATAAAGACAGGAGTAGCATAAACTGAAGTAAAACCTGCTAGCTTGTCGAGGCAACCTTATTTTCTTAACTATATACAAAGTATCTATTTACAAGCCTGACCCTACAGCTAACCTGCTGGCTCTAAAGAAACCTCTTTCTATCTGTGTTATTCCACTGAGCTAGTCTCCCTTTTTCTTGAGCTCCTCAAATCCAAGAGGGTTTCTCAGCTCTCTTCTAGAATACTATTCTGTGTCCTGCTGGCTGCTTCTCTATTGTTTCTGCAAGCCACGAGAGAAAACTCCTAACTCTTACCCAGAGCTCCATCCATAAAGAAGCCAAAGAAAGTCCAATTGCTTCTAGAAGTCTCTAACTCCTCCCCCCACACCCTTTGAAGACTGTCTCCATCATGGTGGGGCTCCAAGCCAAGTCGTCAGGAGCTGAACCATTTTATCTTTACAGTGGGGTAGCTCAAGGCCATCCAGCTAACTTTGTCTGGGGTGATAGAGCAAAGACCACAAGACTCCTCGTCCTCTCCCACCCCTGGGGAATTTGTCTTAAAATATGCAGGAACTTCCCATTCTTCAGCATTCTTATCTCTGGAGGCTTTTAGGGGCACACCCAGACTGCATCTCTACAGGACACGCCTAACTGTATCTGACATCTATTTAAGTTTTTATATTTTGCTAACAATCGGATTTTCTAAGTACAATAATCAAATATCCTGTAACAGAGATCCCTCCTCACCTCACAGAGGAAGGAGAAAGTCCTTACCGTAAAAGAAAATGGTGCCTTCCAGGGGCCCTGTAGTTCTGTATGTAATGTCTGGCAGACAGTAGAAATCAAGTTTCTTTCTTTTCTTTTTTGAGACAAGGTCTCATGTAATCTCAAACATACTATGTAACTGACTGATGCTGGTCTTGGCTTAAAGAGCTATATCCCTGACCCGCAAAATAAATTTTCAAAGAGGCCACACTATATAAACAATCACAAATAAAAATACCTAGGGATGGGCTGGGTATGAGGGGTTCACACCTTTAATCCCAACAATCAGAGCAAAGTCAGCCTGGTCTCTGAATTTCAAGCGAGCCTGGTCTACTTTGTGTGTTCCAGGACGGCCAAGGCTACATAGAGAAACTCTGTTTCAAAACAAACAAACAGACCGGGCGGGCGTTGGTGGCGCACGCCTTTAGTCCCAGCACTTGGGAGGCAGAGGCAGGCGGATTTCTGAGTTGGAGGCCAGCCTGGTCTACAGAGTTAGTTCCAGGACAGCCAGAACTAGACAGAGAAACCCTGTCTCGAAAAAAACCAAAAAAAAAAAAAAAAAAAAAAAAAAAAAAAATCAAAACAAACAAACAAAAAGTCACTGCCACATTGGAAAACAAGTATAATTCCAATGCTCAGAAAGCTGAGGCACAAAGATTTTTGAGTTCAAGATTATCCTAAACTACAATTTAGACCCTATCTCAAAAGCAAAGAAACAAACAAAGTGGCAGGCTGAAGATGTCTGTATTGAGACTCGATGGTGTCATGTGGATATGATTGTTATATATGCACATGTCACATGTGACATCCAAGATTTATTTTATTATAACATACATTTAATATGTAAATGAATAATGTATTATTATAGTTATATAAATGTAATACTTCTGAACAAGAGGCCAGCAAGAAGGCTCAGAAAGTAACAGTCTGAGGAGCTGGGTACAATCCTCAGGTCCCACGTGGTGGAAGGGAAGCAACTCCTACAGACTGACCTCCACATGCATGCCTGGCACATGCATACCTACACATGTACATACATATGCACACAAAGTGATAAATAGATAAGAATAATTCAAATTTAAAATAATAAATTTAAAATAGCTGAAGTATAATTTTTTCCTTCTATGAAGAATGAAATATAAAGTATGATATATTGGTAGAAAGATAGGTATATAAAATGATATATACATATTCTGTGATAAATATCAAACAGTTTTGTATATAAATTTATTGTTTTGCCCTGAAAGCCTGTTCACTTTATTATGTATCATTGAACTTCAACAAAAATAAAACCTACATCAAGAGAAGAGTAAGAAATATTATATTCATGAACAAGACTGGTGCAGCTCACTGATCGTCAGCCACCTAGAAGACATCAGGGCCTGTGTCCGCTCCCTCAGACACAGCGGGACAGACTTTGGCTGCAGCGGAGACTCCATGCTTAAGGGCTCTGGCTGCCCTGGTAGAGGACCCAGATTCAATTCCTAGAGACACATGGCAGCTTACAATCATCCACAACTCTGGCTCTAGGGATCCGAGGCCCTCCTCTAGCCTTTGAGAGCTCCAAGCATGAGTGAGGAGCAGAGACACGTGCGCAGGTAAACACTTACACACATAAAGTCAAACTGGTCGTTAAAAAAAGAAAACAGGAGACTGGAGGAAAAAAAGAATTCTAGGGGATAAATACGATAACTGAAAAAACAGACACATATGGCAAGAAATGGGGAATCAGTGAAAAGCCTTAAAGACTTGCTGAAGATTATCTCTGAACAGAACAGAGTGTAGTCAGTCCTCCGAGAAGAACGGCAGCCTAGAGACTCAGCATCTGGTCTCAGGGAGAAGATGCTCCTGAGAGGATGGGTGCTGGGCCTGTGACGTCACAGCACAAGGCTGCTGGCCACCGTGTCCGATGACCGAGGTATGATCCCTGGAACACAGGGTGGAAGGACAGACTCAAGTCCACGTCTCCTTCCGACTGCCACAGGTGCTTCACACACACACACACACACACACACACACACACACACACACACACTCACACACACACACAGAGAGAGAGAGAGAGAGAGAGAGAGAGAGAGAGAGAGAGAGAGAGAGAGAGAGAGAGACACAGAGAGAGAGTGTGTGTTTAAAATTAAACCTGACCAGGTGGTGGTGGCGCACGCCTTTAATCCCAGCACTTGGGAGGCAGAGGCAGAAGGATTTCTGAGTTCGAGGCCAGCCTGGTCTACAGAGTGAGTTCCAGGACAGCCAGGACTACACAGAGAAACCCTGTCTCGAAAAAAAAAAAACCAAAATAAATAAATAAATAAATAAAATAAAATTAAACCTGAGAAAAAATGGAAAAGGGGAAGTTATTGAATAAACAGTTAAATAGTTTAGAAAGTCGAGGCAGGAGGATGCCACAGGTCAGCCCAGGCAAAACTATATAATAATATTCTGTTTCCAAATAAATAAATAAAATAGATAAAATAAATATGAATGAGACTGGGGTATTTAAAAAAACAGTTCAATCCATCAAAAAAGCATGAAATGGAAACACCATCAAGTGGCCAGAGCAGTGAGACATACTGTGGTGTAACCTCAGGTCACCGGACAGAGGAAAGTATCCCAAGAATGTGAGAGAGGAAGTGGATCCTCCGTGCCAGCGAGAACTCAGTCAGATGACAAAGCAGAGCAGGGAAGGCATGGGGTCCGGTGAGGTGCAGGAGCCATGGGTCCCACAGAACAGGGGCGCTGAGAATCCTGGGAGAGGGACCACCAGAGAGTCACGCTACAAAGCATCCTCAGAAAAACACTGGCGCAGACGTCACCTGTGGGAAAATGGCGTCAAGCGCGCTTCTCCTCATAGAGCCTTCCTCTTAGGTGAGGAATCGTTTTGCAATAACTGATAAGAAGCAGAGTGACCGGAGAAATGCAGCAGTTATGGAGCCTAGGAGAAAATCATAGGGTTTCTCATAGACTAACTTGAATCGTTGCTTGTTCTTTTGTTCATCAGTGCATGGCCCTTTACATTTATTTATGTTGAAAATAGGGAATCTCAACACAATTTTGTTATTATTATTTTTGTTTGTTTGTTTTTTCGAAATTTTATTTTTTAAAACTAATTTGGAATTATTTCAATGGTACTGTTTGATAATTCAATAAGGGTACACTGTGTGATGATAAAGTCACTGTCTTGGAGACGCTCCGTGGGAAAGGACATATTCACCCTACTGTGTGTGTGCTCCCTACTGTGTGCATGCTCTCATTGCCTACCCTTCCCGGGGCTTAGTTTCTCTTCTTCTCTCCCTAGAACTTTTCTTCATTAAAAACAAAGCACTCAACGTTTCTTCTTTTTTAGATTTCTGCTGAACTTATAAAATTGCGTGCCGGGCAGTGGTGGTGCACGCATTTAATCCCAGCACTTGAGAGGCAGAGGCAGGCAGATTTCTGAGTTCGAGGCCAGCCTGGTCTACAGAGTGAGTTCCAGGACAGCCAGGGCTATACAGAGAAACCCTGTCTCGAAAAACTAAAAAAAAAGAAAAAGAAAAAAAAAAAGAAAAAAAAATGCATGTATTTGCAGCGCACAGGGCGATTATCTCTATCCGTGTACATGGCAGGGAGCCACAGTGGTCCCATCTCAGCCTCTCTCATCTCTTAGGGTTGAGAGCCTTCAGTCCCTATCTTCCGGTTACTCATCCTCAAGTGTGACACATTACAATTGGGAAAGGTGGAGAGAAAGAAAGCAGGGCATAAAAAGAAATAACATCACTTACAATGATAAAATTATTAATAAATCTAAAATAGCACCTAATGGGTTCTAGAGATGGCTCAATGGTTAAGAACACTTGCTGTTCTTCCAGAGGACCAGGGTTCAGTTCCCATTCCCAACACCCACATCAGGAGGTTTAGAATTGCCCCTAACTCTAGATTTAAGGGATTTAATGTCCCCTGGCACATGGGTAGCCGAACATGGATGGTACACAGGAACTCACAAAGGCAGAGACACACACATGAGAGAAAAATAAAGTTAGCAGTCAACATACAACCGGTGTGAGAGTTGATACTTACACTAGGATGTAACCCCAATATGAGGAGAGACCCTGGCCCCTGGAAGTGAAAGCTAGGAGATGAAATTTGTTTCATAATGAGTCTTTTTGCAATGTACTGATTTTCCTATTATTTGGCTCACTGGACAAACTGGTGATCCCTGGGGGTGGGTAGGAAGATGTCAGGTTTTTTTTGTTGGTGGTGGTGGTGGTTTTTTTTTGTTTGTTTGTTTGTTTTTCGAGACAGAGTTTCTCTGTGTAGCCTTGGCTGTCCTGGAACTCACTATGTAGACCAGGCTGGCCTCGAACTCAGAAATCTGCCTGCCTCTGCCTCCCAAGTGCTGGGATTAAAGGCATATGCCACCACCGCAAGATGTCAGTCTTTTAAAGATGTATCTTATATTTATCTGTGAATATGTGGCATGGACATTTGTGGGGTAACTGTTGGAGCTAAAAGAGGGCATTGGACCCCTAGGGCTGAAGTCATAGGTAACTGTGAGCTGCCAAATATGCGTGTTGGAAATAGAATTCATGTCCTCTGGAAGAGAAGCAGGCATTGTTTTATTACTGAGCCATCTCTCCAGTCTGTTGGCCTTGCTTCCTTATCCTGGATCTTGTGTCCTGATATTGAATCCTGGGTTCTGGTCATGGACTGGATTTTAGGTCTTGGTTGTGGGTACTGGCTCCTGAAACCTCAGTCCTGAGATCCTTGGATGCTGGGTCTTGGTCCTAGTTCTGGGTCCTGGTCATGTAATTTGAGTTCTGGGTCTTCAGGCTTGGGGCCTGGTCTTGGTCCTGTGTCTGACCTGCTAGTGTTTACGGAAGGAGAGAAAGAGAGTGGAACAGTATTTAAAACCTTAAGAAATATATCAGTCACAATGAATGAATATGGATCGTTTGTCCTGATTCAAACAATATTAATTCAACTTAAAAATGTTAGGCAGTCAAGTGAGCCGGTGGAGCACTGAGCAGAAGGAAGCAGTCCTCCCAGGGATCACACTCATATCAAGTTCATGCTGTTTGTGTAATACCTGCATCTTTTAGGAATCCTGAATGAGAGGGTGGCCAGGATTTGCTTCCAAATCACCCGAGCTGGGTGCTGGCTGTCGCGACAACAGAGGCCAGTGAGGCGGGCCAGAGGTGGGTCGGTGTTGAAGCTGAGGGATGAGCACACACCAGTGCGAAATGTTTCACAACAATTTTTAAATGACAACCAGGAAAAAATAAATGTCACACGTAGTGAGGAAAAAGAGGGAGGAAGGAAGAGAGGAAAAGACACGACTTGCATGTTCCGTTTCTCACTGGCAACCCCTTGGGTTTGCAAGGTAAAAATAAACTCTGTGTTTGAGAACCAGGAGAAGGGAGAGGCCCAGTGCTCTCCAACCACAAGGCAGGCAGCCGATGTCACATGCACACACAGTAGCTGTCACGCATGCGCACATTAGCTCAGCCGCTCATTCGCTTGATAAAAGCCTGAAGTGCATACTTTTTGTTTTGTTTTTGCATTTAAACAAATGGCTTACTTTAAACCTCTGAAAACATTTTTCTTTGTTTGTCTCTTAGTTCCTGCGTCAGAATTTATTTCTTCTTTTTGTTTTGTTTTGTATGGAAATCTCCGAGCAAACCTCTATTTAGAACATTAGAATTCTTCACTGTTCGTCACTGTGTGACTGGGGGAAATTTAATTTTTTTCTTTTGGTTTCTATTTAGGAGATGAAGGGAAGCAGGGCTTTGTTTTGTTCCCCGGGGTCCACCTACATGTCATCATTGGGTCACCATACCATGCTTCTGGTGAAGCCATCAGGAATGTTCTGTTCCATTTAATCTTGTTTTTGTTTTTTGGTTTTTCGAGACAAGGTTTCTCTGTGTAGTCCTGGCTGTCCTGGAACTCACTCTGTAGACCAGGCTGTCCTTGAACTCAGAAATTCGCCTGCCTCTGCCTTCCAAGTGCTGGGATTAAAGGCGTGCGCTGCCGCCGCCAGCGCCGCCGCCGCCGCCGCCACCACCACCACCACCACCACCACTGCTCGGCTTCCATTTAATCTTTAACCACATTTCCTTTACTGACTGTGTTATTCTTTATCTCTATCCTATGAGAGTTTCTAAGGAACAAACTGATGAAGCCGTGTCTTTTGATTTAAGTTCTGTGTCATCAATATTCATAAGTATATTGCAGGAAGATTCAAATACAATATCCTACTTTAATGATCACAAATATGAGTTTGTAAAAATTGGATTTTTCTTTTCTTCCCTCCCTCTTCTCTTTCCTCCAGCACAGCCCCAGATTCCACTTCTTCTCTCCTCCTGCACACTCTCAGATTAGAGTCCTACTAGCTGAAAACAGTCAACTACCCAGTGCCCTCATATTAAGACACCTAAGTTGAAGGCTAAAAGGCTTGACTCAACAGTTAAAAACACTTGCTGCTCCTTCAGAGGACCCACATTTGGTTCCCAGCACCCACAGAGTGGCTCACAATCACCTCTAATTCCAATTCCAGGGAGTTGAACTTCTTCTTCTGGCCTTCAAAGACATCAAGTACTCATGGAGTGTACACACACATGCAGACAAACACTCACACCCCAAAAGTAAGAATACATATTTTTTTCTTTAAATTTCAGACCAACCCCTGACCTCCATTCCACAATGCCAAGGGCAGGCAGTGTCTTATCAAAAGAAGGACAGATAACACACGGTTACTGTATAAAGATAACCACTGAAGTGCTTGGAGGGCATGATGGATGATGTCATAGCGAGACTATCTACAAGGTCTCTAAGCAGGGCAAGGCTGAGGAGAGGTCAGTCTCTGGGAAAGACTTCCCTGGGCTCTGACAGGGTTTGCTATATGACTCTGCAAATATTAAATATAGCTACATGAATCACAATATGAAATTCCAGCCCTGAAATCTGGTGTCAGGTGTAACACTTTGTTCCCTCTCCTTAGTTCATGAATAACAAAGTATCAATTGAGCAAATTTTGGTCTGTATGAAGAATACGCAGATGCTTCTCTCCTCCTTATAGAGTATAGGCTGTAGGTTCAGCTTAGCGTATGCTTTCCGAGTGTTCTGTGTTGTGTATTTATCTTGGGACTGAGTTATCTGTCCTTGTAACTGGAAAGACGCTTGCCCCAGAACCTCTGACTCATGGTAACGTACACAACAGCTGATAAACTCTAATGACTTCACCGGGACAGATGGACTGCGTGACTTTGAACACCCACGTGGCTCTCAGGACAGTGGATGAGAGCACACAGGGTCCCACTGTTTGGCCTTTTCTCGTGAATAAAGGTGAAAACAGTGGTCATGTTTCCTGCTCTCCTGCTCATCAAAGCTTTCTCTGCAGTTCCAATGCCACCATTCTGCCTCCTGGTGTGACTCTGTGTTTCTTTTCTTTTTCCTTTCTGTCTATCTGTCTGTCTGTCTGTCTGTCTGTCTGTCTTGTTTTGAGACCGGGGCTCTCTGTTGAGCCCTGGCTGTCCTAGAACTTGCACTGTAGACCTGGGTGGCCTCAAACTCACAGAGATCCACTTGTTTCTGGCTCCTGAGGACTGACACTAAAGGTATTCACCACCACAACTGACTTGAATGTATATTTCTTCCTAATGAAAATATAGGGCTGGAGAGATGGCTCAGCGGTTAAGAGCACTGACTGCTCTTCCAGAGGTCATGAGTTCAAATCCCAGCAACCACACGGTGGCTCACAACCATCCATAATGAGATCTGATGCCCTTTTATGGGGTGTCTGAAGACAGCCACAGTGTACTTACATATAATAGATAAATTAAAAACCTATGGGCCAGAGCGAGTGGGGCTGGAGCGAGAGGGAGAAGGGAAGAGGAAAAAAAAAAACCAAAGAAAATATAGCCCATGTTTTTGGTAACAGTAATGAGAGCTAGTATGTGCTGGCTGCTTCAGAAATACATGTCATTCTGCTAAAAGCTTCAAGTCCGATCACACCAAATCTTCAGAAACCCAGTGGGATTCCTGTCACTGCCTCCAGTTTGCAATCAAGAAAATAAGAGCCCAAAAGCATCAGAATGTGTACCCCCACCCACTTATCCTTCCTGGAAAAAAACAAAACAAAACAAAACCCGAAACCTACTCTGTGTGTGTGTGTGTGTGTGTGTGTGTGTGTACACTTATGTGCAGGCCACACAACAGCTAGTAGGCTCTTTCTCTCCTTCCAGCACAGGGTCCTAGGATCTAACTGTGCTAAGGTTGGAGGTGAGCACCTCTTAAGGCTGACACATCTCAATGATGCCTTACCTAATCAAGTATCTTTTTGTATCTGCAGCAGCTCTCTGCCTCTGCCCTCATTAAGCCCTGTCAATGCTTCTCTGTAATAAATTACATACATGGTGGCAAAGATATGTTGGGAGCCGACTTTTAGCAGAAAGCGGCTAGATCAACTTTGCAGCCATCTCAAGCCATATACCCTGAAAAGAGACTTGTTTTTCAGCAGCCTACAACAGCTGAGCACACTCTGATAAATATCATGTTTATTCCACATAGCTTGTTTTGATGTTTAGTGACCCCAGCTACATGGTGCACATGGTAAAATGTCTTCACCTGTGTTCCCCTGCTTGTGCTTATAAATACCCAGGATTTCCTTGGAATAGGGTAAATAGAAGTCAATATGAGTCAATATGCGCCAATATGTGCCAATAGGAGGTGGGAATAAAGGAGTAACCAGACTTGACTACACACTCTGGTTTGTCTCCATTCTTCTCATCTCTTGCCCCTCCATCTCTACTCTCTCTCTTGACCAGAGCACTTAGCCCCAAGCGTGGGGCAGAGTGGTCTGCAACATAGTGTCCCTCAAACGTGGGGCAGTGTGGGCCGTTACAAAGATACCTAGAAATTACATGGTCATCTTGATAGACAGAAAAAAGCTTCTCACAAACTCTAACTTCTAATGTAAGAAGTACTGAAGAAACTCAGAATTAGGAGGGCCATATCTCAAAATAATGTAACAATATATATGGCTATTTATGTGTGTGTACTGGCTGGTTTTGTGTGTCAACTTATCACAAGCTGGAGTTATCACAGAGAAAGGAGCCTCCCTTGAGGAGATGCCTCCATGAGATCCAGATGTGAGGCATTTTCTCAGTTAGAGATCAAGAGTGTAAAGGCCCACTGTGGGTGGTGCCATCCCTGGGCTGGGAGTCTTGGGTTCTATAAGAAAGCAAGCTGAGCAAGCCAGTAAATAACATCCCACCATGGCCTCTGCATCAGCTCCTGTCTCCAGGTTCTTGCCCTGTGTGAGTTCCAATCCTGACTTCCTTTGGTGATGGACAGCAATGTGGAAGTGTAAGTTGAATAAACCCTTTCCTCCTCAACTTGCTTCTTGGACATGGTGTTTTGTGCAGGAATAGAAACCCTGACTAAAACAATATGCTCATTATATTATATTACAAACATGTGTTATTATATTAAATGGGGGAAAACTCAAAGTATTCTCACTAAAGTCAGGAACAGGACAGAGGTGTGTCTACTTCTGCACTCTTGCCAACGATACGGGAAGACTCAGCAAGAGCAGAGAGAGAGGAGACACGTAAACTGTGCAAATGGTAAAGTTAATCAAGGCATTCCTCTTTGCAGACAATTGGACTCTGTACACAGGAGGCATTAAGGCTCACAGAACACAGAAAAACTCATAGAACTGATATTTCAAAGTGGCAGGATGCAAAATCCACATACAAAAATCAGTAGCCTTTCTATGTAACAGTGGCAATCACACTGGGAAAAAAATCAGGGAAATAACCCTATTTAGAATAGCCTCAAAAAAATAAAATGCCTTGAAAGAGCTCTAACCAAGGAAGGGAAGGACCTCTATAACAAATGCATTAAAACACTGAAGAAGGGTGCCGGGCAGTGGTGGCGCACGCCTTTAATCCCAGCACTTGGGAGGCAAAGGCCGGTGGATTTCTGAGTTTGAGGCCAGCCTGATCTATTGAGTGAGTTCCAGGATAGCCAGGGCTACATAGAGAAACCCTGTCTTGAAAAACCAAAAAAAAAAAAAAAAAAAAAACTGAAGAAGGAAAGTGAAGAAGATACCATTAGGTGGAAAGATGTTTCTTGCTCATGGGTCAGTGGGATTAATGTTGTGAGACTGGCCATCTTACCAATCAATCAACAGTTTCAATGCAATCCTCATCAAAATCCCACTGACATTCTTCATGGAAACAGAAAAATAAAATAAAATTTGTATAGAAACCAAGAAGAGCCCAGATAATCAGAACAGTTCTAAACAGAAAACACTGTGAAGAGAAGCACCCGACCTGAGTTCAGGACGCACAGTGTAACATGGCGCCAGACTACAGCCATAGTGAATAAAAAGAGCATGGCCCTTGTGTAGACACCACACAAAGATCACTGGAATCACAGAGGACACAAAAGCCATGCAGCCACGGCCATCTGAGTTCTTCACACAGATGCCAAAAGTCTACACTGAAGGAAAGGTAGTGTCTTCACCAAACCGTGCTGGGGAAAGCGAACAGCTGCATGGAAAAGGAAGAAAGACGATCCGTAGGTCAGATCCCGTCCCTATATCTGTCCATCCTACCCTTTTCAACAGTCAAAGTCAAGTGGAGCAAAAGCTTTAGCCTTAGATTCAAGCCCTAAAGTTGCTAAGAGGGAGTACATTTGAAGAGAGAGGCATAGAGAGATTTTCTGAACGGGACTCTGATCCCTCAAAAAATAAAGTCAGTAATGGACAAAAAGGACCCTGATATTAAAAGGTTTCTGTATAGCAAAGGAAATTGGTCAGCGAAGTGAGAGACATTACAAAATAAGAGAAAATCTTTGTCAGCTTTACATCTCACAAGGGTTGTATCTAGAATATACGAAGACCTCAAGAAACGGAAACTAAAAACAATCCAATGAAAATCTTGGCTACAGACCCGAATGTAATTTTCAAAAAGATGAAATACAGATGGTTTACAGACACTTTAAAGTTTTCACTATCATTAACCATCAGGAAAACATTAAATAAAACTATTTGAGATTGATTCCACCAATCAGAATGGCTATCCACAAAAACAGGTTGCAGGAAGAAGGGACTCCTTATCCGTTTTGCTGGGAGCGTAAATTGCTGTGGTCACTATGGAAATCAATGTAAAATTTTCTCCAACATTAAAAATAGAACTACCATATGACCCAGCTATTCCTCTCCTTGGTATATGCTCAAAACCCTACATATTCTACTGTCTTAGGGTTTTTACTGCTCGGACAGACACCGTAACCACAGCCGCTTTTATAGAGGATGAACTGTGAGTGGGGTGAAGATACTCAAACTCAAAGCACATCTTCAGTAAAATCAGTCTTCTAACGAGGCCACACCTCCTAAACCTTCCCAAACACCACCAACTGGGGCCCGGGTGTTCAAACACATGAGTGTGTGCGGGTGGGGCTGTTTCTCATTCAAAACACCATGTTCCATGCCCTTGCCCTTGTAAGCTCTTGAAGCGGACCGTCAGACCATGGTCATAGACAAGAGTCTTAGCCTGGATGTAGAGTTGTGCAGCAGAGTAAAGTTAAGTGGAGCCGATGGAGTCAGGGTTAGTCGGGGTTCTCTAGAGAAACAGACTGATGGAACAAATACATGTTTAAAAGGGATCTAGTACCCTGATTTATGTTATAGAGTATGGGTGTCCAGCATTGACTTTGTCCCATGGAAGTGGCTGAGAATCTGGCAGTTGTTCAGTCCATAAGGCTGATGCCTCAGTTTGGTGCTGGAGATCTGGAGGATTCCTAGAGAGTGGCTGGCCTCAGTCTGCCCTGGAAGCTGGACGAAGCTGGGTCAGTATCCATGGAGTGATGAGCAACCAGAGAGGTGACCTTGCCAGGAAGTGGAGGCAAGTAAGCAAATCATCCTGAGAGATACCATCTACATTTAGGGTGTGTCCCCCATTTCAAACAGTCTGGGAAAAATCCACCATGGGGCTCTGTAATGGCTTTTTGGTTGGTTCCAGATCCAGATCCAGGCAAACTGACAACCAGATTAACCACTACAAGGAGAAAAGACACACCAGCAAGGAAAGGGATGGGCACTGGGAACCCATAGCTGTGGTGGGGAAGCCTGGTCCCAGAGTTAGCCTCCAGCTCTCGAGCTGTGGGAGGAGGATGGCTCCTTTGGGTCCTGATGCAAAGGGTAGACCTTGGCCATAGAAAAGATGAATATGGGGGTCATCTGGAAATCGTGACCTCTGAGGAAAAGTTAGCATTTCCTCCGAGATCTGTGCCTCGAAAAGACCACTCACTGTTAACCATATGAATACATACATACCTTACAAACATATTTGGATGTACTTGGATGCTCTGTAAGTATCTGCTACCTCCTACCTCCCACTTACTCCTAAACAGGAAGGTCTGCATAGATCCGTGGGGCTTTTTATAGCTGCTGGAGAACTCTCAAGACGCTTTAGTTTCTGAGTCTATTAGAAAAGTGGTCTATTTGAGGCAGCTTCTTTTATCCTAAAATCTGCTAAACGACTTTTAACTAAGTAACCACCAGTGCACAGGTGTGTGTGTGCACATGTGTGAGTCTTATTTTTTTTAAAAGAAATCTGCATATCTCAGAATACTTTATTAGATATATCCTAAAAGGTGAATTAAACACAAAGCACAAGTCACCAGTGTCATACAGGGGAAGGGGACACATTCTGTTTTGATTCCCATGCTACACTAGCTGCATGCAGCACAAGACCAAGCCTCAACTTTACAACTTTTTGGAACTTCACCTCTCAGTTTCAAACCAAAGCTTTTTACTTTAGAATGCTGGCATTTTCTGTTATTCCAGAGGAAACCCCACCCCAACCTCCCAAGTCAGTATTTTAAAACTTGTGACTAGCCGGGCAGTGGTGGCGCACGCCTTTAATCCCAGCACTTGGGAGGCAGAGGCAGGCGGATTTCTAAGTTCAAGGCCAGTCTGGTCTACAGAGTGAGTTCCAGGACAGCCAAGACTACACAGAAAAACTCTGTCTCGAAAAATCTTAAAACAAACAAACAAAAAAAAACTTGACTATTCCAGCACTCAGGAGGCAGAGGCAGGTAATTTTGAGGACCTCTCTGAGTTTGAGGACAGCCTCCTGTATAGAGTAAGTTCCAGGACAGCTGCAACATGCAACAACACAGAGAAACTCTGTCTCAGAAAAAAACAAAACAAAGCAACAAAGAAACAAAAACAAACAAAAAAAAAAACCTTGTGATTATGCATAAGTGTCTTAGTTTCTTTTTCTGTTGCCGTGAGACAATACTCTGATAACGTGACTTAGGGGAGAAAGGGTTAACTCTGGCTATAGTTAGAGGGAGCAGTCCATCATGGTGGGAAGCAAAGGCAGCAGGAGTTTGAGGCAGCTGTTCACAGAGAGCAAAAGAGCCACCCAGCTACTTGGCTTTCTTTCTCCACTTTCAGATCTCTGCCAAGGAATGACACCACCCACAGTGGGCAGGTCTTCCTGCCTTGTTTAGTGTGATTGAGATAACCGCTCCTAGGCATGCCTGGTGGACTCCTGGTGATTCTACAATGTATCAGGTTGACAATTAACATTACCCAGGACACTATGAGCACACACAACATTAGGTAGGTTAGTATAGTGATCCTTCCTTAGCCACAGTCAATCCTTTGCTGCTGCTCATAGTCAACCCTGGCTTCCTACTTTCTGGTGGTGTTTTGAAACAAATTCTGGCTTGAAATCATTTCAGGTATAAATGCTTCAGCGTTTTCTTTTGTTGTTGTTGTTGTTTGTTTGTTTGTTTGTTTGGTTGGTTTTTCAAGGTTTCTCTGTGTAGCCCTGGCTGTCCTGGCACTCACTCTGTAGACCAGGCTGGCCGCAAACTCAGACATCCACCTGCCTCTGCCTCCCAAGTGCTGGGATTAAAGGAGTGTGCCACCACCGCCCTGCACAGCGTTTCATTATAAAAGACAAATATTGCAATATAGAGCATTTTCATAATTTAATCTTTACATTTTTGTAATAAACTTTAAACGTTCACCAAATCTAGTTGCCAATTTAAAACCAAATCTTTTTTGAGGTAAGGCTTCATTCAGTGCCCTAGGAAAGACAACGTGTTCTGCTGTCTCCAGAAGCAAAGCAGAGAGAAATGCTACCTACCTGTGTTCCTGAGGACTCTGACTACAGGACAGACTTGGGACAACAACAATAAAAGTCCCTTATTTTTCATTCAGTAATACCAGACCCTGTATTCTTCATCCAGTGTTTCATGGAATTGAGTTGGGAGGCTGGCCAGGCCTCTGGAGAAGCCTGAGGAGCCCGGGGTCTCCCTCTGCTCAGCAATTCATTTAGATCCCTATATTGCTATCAAAAAGCAAAATACAACAGCTTTTTAGTTTGTTTTCTAAGTGATTTAGGGGGACCTCCTCAAGTTGTATTTATGTATATTTGTGTATATACATGCATACATGTATCTGTAATGATAATTTGATATTAAGTTGAGACTGGTAGGACATGGGAGGGGGTCAAGGGCTGGAGGAAGCAAAGGCAGGGGAAATGATGCAAGTTTATTTCAATTAAAAACGTAATTTAAAACATTGTATTAGAGTTCCGGGAACACGGCTTCAGTGTACTGTTCTCACCTCTGTTCCATGCTGTTTCTTGTTCTTATTTTACCTTAAGCAAGAGTTCTTTACTTTTTAAATTTTTTTTATTGTTGGAACTTCCTGATACTTTAAAGTTGTTTACTGAGTCTCTCTCTCTCTCTCTCTCTCTCTCTCTCTTTCTTTCTTTCTCTTTCTTTTTTCCTTTCTTTTTTCCTTTCTTCCTTCCTTCCTTCCTTCAACCATCTCAGAAATTAAAATTAAAATAACTAGGGGTTAGCAAGGTGGTTCAGCCATAGGTATCCTCCTCCTCTCCTCTTCCTCCTCCTCCTCCTCCTTTTCCTCCTCCTCCTTGTTCTCTCTCTCTCTCTCTCTCTCTCTCTTTCTTTCTCTCTCTCTCTCTTTCTCAAGAATCTCACAATGGGTCCTGGCTAACCTAGAACTCACTATGTAGACCAGACTGGACTTGAACTCTGCCTCCTGAGTGCTGGGATTAACAGTGTATATCACATGCCCAGCTTGTGTGTGTGTGTGTGTGTGTGTGTGTGTGTGTGTGTGTGTGTATCCACACACACAGAGGACATCTTTCAGAAGTCAGTTCTCCTTGTACCATGTGAGCCCTGAGAACTGAACTCAGGTTGTCAGGCTTAGCAGAGAGCGCCTTTACCTAGGGCTGAATTGCCTTGCTAACCCCTAGTTATTTTAATTTTGATTTCTGAGGCAGGGTCTTCTGTAGCTCAAGCTGGCTTCAAACTCACTGTGTACCTGTCACCTTATGCTCTTTCTTTCTGCGTCTGCTTCCCAAGTGCTGGGATTACAGGTGTGTATCATCACCTGCTTGATAATAATTTAAATTAAAAAAAATTATGCATATGAACATTTGCTTACATGTAGGCACTTACATCACGTGCATGTCTAGAACCCGCGGAGGGCTGGTTCCCCGGGAGATGGAGTTACAGGTGGTTATATGCTGTCATGTGAGTGCCAGAACCAAAACCCGATCCTCTCAGCATCGAGTGCTCTCAGCCTCTGACTATGTCTCCAGCACCCAGTCCAAAGGTCCTCTCTGGTGGGGTGGGGCTATAGTTCAGTGGACACGACTCAATGTGCTGAGAGGGAGAGTTCTTGGTTGGTTTGTGGTTGTAGAAGTGGGCAGCACAGTATACCAGAGAGTGTGTGTTCTGGCAAGAGGAAGCTGGCTTTATAAAGGGCGAAAATGACCACTTCACAGTCACACAGAAGGTGGTGCCAGGGAGACACAATGATAGAAAAATAACTGGCTGGTGTCAGGCTACCCATTGTTGAAGGAGAGAGAATTGCACCACAGCTCACACTGAAATCGGTCTGATTCAGAAATTCGACTACCATCTTTCACTGCTGATTTCTTGGAAGACCAAGGTCTGTTTGTTCATGTGAACTTTAGCATGGCTGACCTCATTTTTATTTTTAGTCTGGAATTTTTGAGCCCAGTGGAGGAGCTTAGTCTAAAACAACAGCTGAGGCTGGAGATGTGGCTCCATGGATGTGCTCTCGCCTAGTGTGAGGCTAGAACACCAGGTTTCTTCTCCAACACCAGAAACTACATTAAACCAATAATAGTTTTTGAGATGGATGCTTGACCCACTCAGCTCTCCTGAATAGTCACCTGCAGCTGGTTTGGGAACCAGGTGTCCAAACATGGTGCCCCTGGGGGCTATTTCTCATCCAAACACCACGGTAGAGGTCTCGGGGAAAGCTGGCCACCTCTAGGCTACAGAATCAAAAACAGAGAACAGTTGGGTGCAGGATCTTACAGAAAGGACAACCTTCTGCTCCCCATGTGAAATCAAAACAGACAATCTTAACCAGGTGTGGGGAGCTGACAGAAGACAGCTATCATCCTTGCAGCCATCTTGAGCCATATATCCCTGACAAGAGACTTGTTTTCAACAGCCTATAACAGCTGAGCACACTCTGATAACATCTTGTTTTATATACCCAGGATTTTCCCTTGGGTGTGTGTGACTTAAAGGTGTTACTTGAAAAGTCAGACTTATAAAAGTTGAGAGGCAGTCAGAAGAAAGGGGACTGGAAACTTGGAACTTGGAGGCACTCGGGATTAGGAATTAGGGACTAGGAACTAGAGACTAGGAACTCTAGACTTGGGACTTGGATTAGGAACAAGGGACTTGGAAGGAGAGAAGAAGAGAGACTTGAGAATAAACGGGACTGAATCACACTCTGTCTGGTCTCCATTCTTCGAGTCCTCCCTTACTCTCTCTCTTGCTGAACCTTGACCCTTGGACTGGAGCAGCAGTGCTGGCTCTAACAATTTTGGCCCCCAAGCTTTTGGCAGTGTGGGTTCCAACATTTGGCAGATCGGTCCCCGAAAACCAGGGTTCTGTACTGGGTTGGGTTATTGAACTCAGCTAAGTCATGGTCCTTCCCCACCTCAGACGGGCTTTGAACCAGGGAGCCCTCCAGAATCCTTTACAGCCCTGAAGTAAGAACCACCCTACAGCCAACAGGCAAACTTTCAGCGTGTATAGCACAGCCTTGTCCTGTGGAGGTCCTGCAATAGGAATGCCTCAGAAACTGTCATGATCACCCCTGGTGGGACTCCTCTACCTGAAAGTAAGGTGTGGGTGGGTTAGTCGGGAGGAAGGGCCATGTGAATTGTGCAAGGAGATCAGACTATAAAGCAAGTCTAACTTCTCCCCAGGACTGAAAAGGCAGAGCTCCATAAGCTACCTTCCTCTTTGTATCTGCACCCTTGGGGTGGGGTTGTCGATTTAACCCCCTTCCTTCCTGCCAGGTCTCAATACAGTTTCAGATTCTTGTTTCTAGAAATTCAGTGCCACAGCTCTGTGGACCCAGCCTAGAGCTCTATCTAAAAAATCAGGAGAATCTGATGCTTATCCAAGTTTGACAATCAATTGCTATGGGCAGAAATGTTAGTTCCAGAGTGTCCCATTCACTCTTTTGCCTCTGAAGATCAATTTCCCTCTTCTAATTTGACTCCATTTCTGTGGCGACACTGGTGTACATTCAGCAATGCCACAGTTGTTAGGGAAGGCATTTAAGCCTACACCCTAAATACCTTTCCTCATGCCGGGAGCTGCCCTAAACAGCTGCCCTGTCAAGAAAAGCTCCCAGAGCTCTCACTGACTCCTAGGCACGCACCATCCCCCAAATGAGGGGAGCACTCTGCTTGTTTCCCTAAATTTAACACAATATTCTTGGCCCAGCATTGGTGTTATGAGCCAACAGAAAAAGTATGTCTAGAAATTGCATATTCTAGCTTTTGAAGATCTCCAAGTCTGGTTTGACATAATAGTGTCATCTCCCACCCTAGGAAGGTATGATGGCTTCTGTGAATGTCACAATTGAGCAGTTACAGGTTGGCCTTGAAAGAATCTTTTAATTAAAAAAAAAAATCCAGTTTCGCTGAGGTATAATTTTCATACCCCAAATGTCACCAATCATAGGGTACGACTTGGTGGGATTTAGTAAACTGCCATTGGACTTCTGTTTTCTGACATCTAAAAGGTTCTCCTTGTTCTTTTGAAGTTACCCCTGCTTCCAGCAAGCACTGACGTACCTCATGGTTCTGCCTTTTCATATGGTATTTCATATGAACAGAATCCTTCACTCTATTATGGGTAATACCCAGCTTTCTGCTGCAGTGACCAAATGCCTAAAATAATTAACTTATAAATAGAAAGGTTGGTTCATAGTTCCAGAGATCCCAGACCACAGATGATTTTCTGTGTGCCTTTTGCCTTCAAGGAGGCAACAGCCAAGTGCTTGGCTTATCACTGGCAATGATGTGGAAGAGGGGGAGGGGCTGGTTTCAGAGCCCTTGTAGCTCATTCATGACCTCAATAATCTTAATGTCGAGCCATCAAAGCAGACAGATTAGAATTTCCCATCTCCAAAAGTTCTGTCGGCTCCCAACAGTGTTGTCCTAAATCCAAATGTCACAATGTGTGTCTCTGTAACTGACTCCTCTCACCTGAGCAAGGGTCCCCTGAGCGTCTGCGCAGACTCCGCCATCTTTCCTTTCCAGGGCTGAGGGGTATTCGGACTCATGGGACCTTCCTTGACCCCCTTGAATTCTCTGAAGTAAAGCCCAGTGTTCCCATATTGCACAGACAGAACAGTACCCAGGAACTCCAAACCTGGGCGAGCTGGATGTTGTCAGATGGTCAGGCTTGACTGCACGGGGTTGGCTGGTGAGGAAGGATGTTTCTCAGGTAGCCGTTTGGTTCAGCACTCAGCTCCTGTTTACTTTTTCATAATTTTATTCTCCTCTTTAATTATTATTCTAAGTGCATGGTGTGTATGGTGGGGTGTGGTTATGCTACAGTCACACGTGGAGGTCGGAGGACAATTTGTACAGGTCAGCCCTTGGCTTCCACTATGTGGATGGGAACAAACCAAACTTTAGAGGCTGCGCCATCTTGCTGACCCTTTCTCACTCTCCCTCTCCTCCCTTCTCTTCTTTTTCAAGTCTCCCTGCTCAGGCCAGTCTCAAACTGCCCAGCACAAGAGGTCGATGAATGATGTCTATTCTCAGTGGGAAATCATTGCATCTCTTTTTCGGAAAGCAATTGTTAAATCCAGTTTTATTCTGCAACATGCTAATGCCATACCCTCACCGTGAGCTTAAAGTGTATTTTAAGACAATCAGTCCCAGGTACAGTGAGCAGCTGCAGATGCAACTGTCAAGGGCTAAGGAAGAGCTCAGGTAGGACAAGCACCTGGCACGACCAGAGAAACAGACCAGGGTGGGGAGTGGGGGTCTGTGACGGTGTGGGGGTGTGGGGGTGGGGCAGGCTGTGGGGCTCCTGTTTTACCTTCATTACTGAGCTGAAGCAGCTCCTGAACCTGGTGCACTTGTGACTGTATGTGTGCAGGCTTTCAGAACGTGAGGTCTCCGGTTCCACTGTCTTCATTTGTCCAGTGCTTAGCAAGCGCTTCCTCTGCCTCAAAGGCGTCCTCCACACCCCGATGCAGTCAGCACTCCAAAGTATGTGCAGAGTGGCTGCAGCCTCCATTTCTAGCCACACAGCTGACTGGCCCAAAGAGGAAAGAGCATCTAGTCTCTTGAGAATTCAGTTCAGTGGAGCCTACAGTTTGTTTCTTTTTTTAATTTTTAACAATGTGATTAACTAATATTTTGACAGCCCAGGAATTTAAGCATGTGTTTATTAAGTGCCTCTTTTGAAAAGGACACGATGCCAGGTATAAGGCAATTTATATGATTTATATGTCCGGCTCATTAGAAAGAAATCTCAATACCGCATGCCCCCAAGCACATCCAAACACACACGTGAGAAATTCTCAGTTCAAGAAATTGACAATCGGCAAGAAAGGATGTGACTTCAACATTGTTGCTTGGGTGATTTGCATATTGCTGATAGACTTTGGGAAGCTGCAGTTTTATGTGCTGGTCTGGGGAGCTGAAGGTGTTTTGTGAGCCTTTGCTCCACTGGTCTTTCTTAGCAGAAGTGGAAGAAGTTGGAGCCAGCTGTTCCCTGTATCACATCTGTGTGCACGTGGCAGGGTGCATGTATGGAGGTCAGAGGACAAGCTGCAGGAGCTGGGTCTTTTCTTCTCCCACGTGGGACCCCAGGATCAAACGCACATCACCAGGCCTGGCAGCACCTGCCCTTCAGTCCTTTTGTATTGTGGTTTAGGTTTCCATATTAAGTGTTGAAGACTTAGCTCCTGGCTGGTGGCACTATACAGAGGTGTGACCTAAGGGATAATCGTTCATAGGTGAGCCAATCCATTGCTGAATAGTTGAACACTTGAGGTACAACTCGGAAGGCAGAAGCTCTTCCCTGGATTCGTTCATTCCGTTCTCTCTCTCTCTCTCTCTCTCTCTCTCCCTCCTTTCCCACCTTCCCCTCCCCCTCTGTCTCCATCCACCTCAACCTCTTTCTCTCCCTCCCGCTTTCTTCCTCTGATCCTACGGGGTGGTAACAGAATCTAAATTAATCTTCTTCTATGAAGCTATTTACTGAGCACACAGTCATTGTTCTCTAGGACCCTGTAATCCCAGCACTTGGACGGCAGAGGCAGGAGGGTGGGGAAAGTGATGGTGAGCTTCAACTTGAGTTAAAAACTGGATCTTGTGGGGGAAAATCTTGTTCCCAACTTAAGCATATACTACGACATAAGAGAAAGCATTCTGCACACTGGTCTCCATCTTGAACGTTCCATTCTGATCTGTTGATCTTATTCTAGAATAATACAACTTTGGTTGAGACAGGATCTCTCTACTTAGACCTGGCTGCCCTGGAACTCACTCTGCAGACCTGGCTGGCTTCAAACTCACAGAGATCTGCCTGCTTCTGTCTCCTGAGTGCTGGGATGAATGCATGTACCACTATATCTGGCTCTAATTATTAGAATTCTATTAATCATCTTTATCTTGAGATGGAATCTTGCTATGTAGTCAAGGCTGTCCTCAGATTCACAGTTCTCCATCCTGACCTGGATTTCCAAGTTTTAAAAATATATTGAATTTTCTCATTTAAATTGTATTGTGGTGTTCAGAGGAATTAACTAGAACTAAACTTAACATAAATGAACATTTTTAAATGTTTAGACTCCTTATTCATAAACACTGTATCTCTCCATGCCATCAGCTTAATTCGGCACTGTGACCCTTATTCATGTGGCTCTAGCACATATCACATTCCAATCACTGCAAATATTGTATGTTTTTTATTGCTACTGGGAACTCACTCCTTATCTTCATTTCCTGACTGGTTATTGCTGTAACTAGGAAAGGCCTATTGATTTTTATATATGTAGCTATTGCAAAATTTATAAGCACAACACAGAAATGACCAAAAACCAAACCAACAACAACCCCCTTTCCCCACCCCCCCCAAAAAAAAAACAGTTATTTCTTTTTAAATTAAGCCAGTTTGGCTTCCCAGTAGCCGTTTCTGCTAAGGGAAAATCAATCTTGTAACCAGCTGCAACTCAACTGATAGTGTGTTTTTCAAGACCCTCTCCATGTCCCATCTCATCTTCTGACACCTGGGATCAAGGCTTCTGTTCCAAGCGCCATGCTTGCTGTGTATCTGACCATTTTGAGGGCTGAGTAGTGCATGGGCCTCAACAAGCTACCAGAATGGTTTGCTCTGGTCCTAGCTTAGTCCACAGTTCCCTCTAGCTCACTCTCAGTCTCAGGTCCTTTCCTGCCTCAGTCTTTCAGGGTCATGATTTCTGTAGCCCTATCCCATTCCAAGTGGGTCACTAACTCCGAAGGGGATGTCAGATGTGACCCCAGGACTTCCTCTGTCTCTCTTATTTTTCTATATTCCTTCCTTTAGACCTGACATTTTTAATATTTGGAGGGAAATCTTTTTTATTATATAGCCTGTGATCTAAGGTAAAATCTGTCGAGACTTGGGAAGAATGTACAAGGAATGATGAGAACTAACACTACTTCAGGTTTATCCTGCCTGACTGGGTGCGTCTATCCTGTCTGCTGTGGAGAATCCAAATGTGCACTAAAGCCCCCCCCACTCCACTTCCAACAAGGATCAATAATTCTGTTTGCGTGTGTTTGTCCAAATCCTGCTGCTGGAGGGCACATGCTGTTCACCTACGGTCACTTACTGTGAGATGGGATTTCTCACAGGCCTGGAGCTTACCAGGTGATCTAGGCTAGTCGGCCCATGAGCCTCTGGGATCTTCCTGTTTCTGCTTCCCAGCATTGGGGTTAAGAATGAGCACAGCTATCCCTGCTTTCTCATACAGCTCTGGGACTGAGCTGTTCCTCGTGTTCGGTAAGCAGAGCACGTGCCATCTAAGGCCTTCACCCAGTCACGGTTATCTGTTAACAAGCAGAACTGGGGATAAGAAATACTTTTGATGTGTGTAGAGTTGCTCAGTCACAAGTGGGGCGTCTCTATCACACACCCTTCCCCTGAGGCTAAGGATAATTACAGAAGAGGAGAGGGGGCAGAAAGATTTTAAGATCCAGAGAACAGGAGGACCAGAGTGAAAGTCTCTTCTAGGAATGTAGGACCATGGTACCCATGAACTCACAGCAGCTGTGGTTGCTGTACAAGACTAAGCTAGCCAACACTCCAGCATGGGGCAGCACCTGAACCCCTAGCTGACGAGCTATTGACAGTTGATGGCTTCTGAGAGGAAGAGTCAGTTTCTTTTAATAGTTCATGGTAGGTCAACCATGTCCATGAGTTGTACATAGGCAGCACAAGTTGGACTTGCTAGGAGAATATGAATATATATGTTTACACATTTATGTGTATATGTGTGTGTGTATGTGTGTATGTATGTATGTATGTGTGTATGTGTGTATGTATGTATGTGTGTATGTGTGTATGTATGTGTGTATGTGTATGTATGTATGTATGTGTGTATATATGTGTGTATGTGTGTATGTGTGTATGTGTGTATGTGTGTATGTGTGTATGTATGTATGTATGTGTGTATGTGTGTATGTGTGTGTATGTGTGTATGTGTGTATGTATGTGTGTATGTGTGTATGTGTGTATGTGTGTATGTGTGTATGTATGTATGTGTGTATGTGTGTATGTATGTATGTATGTATGTGTGTGTGTACGTATGTGTGTATGTGTGTATGTATGTATGTATGTATGTGTGTATGTATGTACAAAAAGTGGAGAGGGTGAAAGGAGATGAGGGTGGACCTGGGCAGAGTTAGACAAAGAACTGTGGGGTGAATATGATCAAAATACATTGTATATATGAAATTCCCAAAGAGTAAAATATCATATATTTAAGAAATACTTTTTAATATAGATTTCAGATTGGGCATTAAAGACAGAGGCTTAAGAAAAAGAATATATTATATACACTGGGATGGCCATGGATTTCTGAATAGAGTTGCTCACACTTGGCAATCTTTAGTTTTTTGTACACATATTTGTTCCTTGCCCTAATGTATTTGAGAATGTAGTTTTGATGGCTAGCTGGCTAAAATTCTTGTTAAAGTATCTGCAACATACAGAGTTGGCTGAATTTGACTTTTTTAAAATGATGCACTGTGCAATGTTATCAATCTGCTTAGTTAGATACAGTTTATTTCTCTCAGTTCTGAAGGGTGAGATGTCTACAATCTAGGTGCTGTCGGACTTGGTGTCTGGTGAGACTTAGGCTTCATCTTCCAAGATGGTGCCTTGAACACCCCATCTGGAAGGGCTTATACTGTTAAGCAGAGAGGTTATTCCTTTCAAGCCCCTCTGAAAACTGTAATGTTCACATATCATACATTTGTAGCCCTGTCTAACATCTTGGCCCAAATTCCTAGAGACCTTGTGCCAGTCACTCACGTGTACCTGGCCCACATAGATTACAATACTTTGAATGTGTGCAGTTTTAAACTACTGAATAAGTTGTTATGCCACACTTGATGGTAGCTGTGCACCTGACTAGTCAGTCCTTCACAGTTGTCCTGAACTTGAGAAAAAGGAATGGTCTCCATCTCCTAAGTCCATTAGTCCATAGGTTGCTTTTGAAAAGCTGGCATGGCCTTAGGGAAAACTGAGTTCAGTCAAAGGCAAGTTTTGAAGAGCGATGTATCAGAGAGCTGCTGAGACTATTACCAGCAGTTCAGGAAGCCCATCCTTCAGTCCTTAGAGAGACCAAGGGAGAGATCCCAGTTAAAAAGGCCCAGTGGGACTGTTGCTGTTGTCCCAGAATCCCCTGCAAGCTAGTGACTGGACAGTACTGTATATTGTAAACTTGACTGGATTCCAGAATTATCTTGGAGATGAATCTCTGTGCAAGTCTGTGAGGAATTTTTTAGCCTAACAGAGAAGATTCTCCCTAAGTGTTGGTGGCACAGTACACAGCCTGGAGTTCTGGGATGCATAAAGAACAGCTGGCCAAGGACCAGCATTCATCTTCCTCAAGCTCTGGCTGCCATGACTTCCATACTGTGATGGACTGTACCCCAAACTCTGAGCCACAGTAAACCCTTCCTACCCTGAGTTGCTTTTTGTTATCTATTTCATCATAAGTGACAAAAGGGACTAAGGCCTTGAGAGATGGGTCAGTGTTTACAAACACTATCTGCTTTTGTAGAGGACCCCAGTTTGATTCACAGCACCCACACAGTGGCTCAGAACTGTCTGTAACTTTAGTTCCAGATCTGATGCCCTCTTATGGCTTCCATGAGCACCACACACACAGGTGGTACAGATATACATGTGGGAAAAACATCCATGACATAAAAACTTTAAAGGAGACTAATATACACATCGTATTCCAAGAAAGATGCCTATTTGAGGAATTATTTCTAAGCACTTAATAAAAAGATACACATCTAGTTTTGCTTCCACTGATTTTCCTGAATTCTCCCTCACCATGGCCTAGTTAAGAAACACAGGACACTGGGGCTTTGTGGTCTAGTGGTGGGAAGTGATCCAGTACTGGAGGATGAGCTTCCATAGGCATCAGTAGTACCATAGGCAGGAGAGTCTGCTTCATCACTATGCTGGTTCATTCTTGTGTTTCAAGAGAGAAAAGATGATCAAATAGGGATGGCACCGTAGACTGGTCACAAGACAAGAACAGATACACACACAACCAGGGGTGCACATGTGGAGATCAGAGAGGACAACTTGTGGGAATTGGTTCTTTTCACCAGGATGGACCCCAGGTTGTCATCAGGTGTGGTGGCAAGTACCTTTAGTCACTGAGCTATCTCATTAGCTCAAGAGAACCCCATAGAAGATAAGTTGTCTTTAACCATCTTGTGAGAACAGCATTGTAGTAGGTTACTTCTTGGATGCTGGCAGTAGAGTTGACAGAACAAGACAAGCTGGGAACTATCTCCCATTCAACTGTCTGGGGAGGAGGCTCTTCCAGCCTCCCCCTCTGTTATCCATGATCGTTGATACTGCAGTTGTGCAGAAAAGCAGGGATCAACTCCGAGGACTGCAGCTGTCATCTGTTGGAATGCTTGCATGGTTTCCTCTTCTTATTTCCACACCAGAACCACAACTTCCATTTTATTACCCCAACAAAAGACCTAGTGTCCCACTTGAGCCACGAGACTGTCACTTTGACAGTCTGATATTCAGTAGCTGAAAGTGACAAAATCGAACTTATTTAACATGAGATTACGGGATGGAAAGACTTTAAAAGAGTAGTGTTTGGGGAAAGCAGACTTCTGATTTTTGTAGGGAAGCCTTTGCACGCGATGACTCTATAAACATTGGTTACTCCTGGAAGGAGCGCTCTTCACAGTAGACTAGTCTTCCTTAACCATGTGTGCAATTTTCAAAGAGGAAATCAGGCACATCTGCCCTGGAAGAACAAGAATCCCCCCCCCCCCCCCACTGAATTTGTTTGTTTTTCCACCAATTAAAAATGGTGGTTAAATCTGGGACAACAGGATATACTTGTCTTCCAAATAGCTAAGCTGTGTCCCACGTGACTTATTTTAGAATTGCTAGGAAGTTTTCAGGATACACGGTAAAGTCCTAAGGGTAGAGACGGGAGCTGAAAATGGAGCCCTGAACACGTTGAGAAACATTTTATTTCAACCGTCAAAAGCAATTGTAGCCATTGTACATAGTTCTCGGTCCTCAAACACCTAGAGTCATTCACGAAACCACTCTACAGAGAAATCCGTTTTCCTAAAAGTGATATACATGGAAGAAAATAAGAATCAAGGAATCCAAACAAATACCATTTCTTCACATTTTATGTAACAAAACATTCGACCTGCTTGTTGGAAGAGTCCGTTTACATATTTAAGAGACTGTGATTCAGTAACTAGCATGCTGGCTAACCGCAATACCCCCCTAAGGCTCGGCGTCCACTGCGGCAGGCTGCTGGAGATAGGGGTACGCAGGTCCGCTTCAGTTCCGAACCCGTCCTTCCTGCTCGCGCAGCCGCCGCTGTGCCCCACCAAAGAGCGAGACAGCTGCCAGAGCAAGCGCCTGGGGAATACCCAGAAGCCCTCGCGGCCGCAGAGCCGCGAGCAGCCGCAGAGCGAGGTCACCCCGCGCTTTCCGAAACCTTGGCCCGGCGCCGTGGGCGTGGCTTGGGGGCGTGGCCGCGGCCCTCCGCCAATCAGCGCTCGGCAAGTCGCAAAAACCGCGGGACCACCCCCCTGCGGTTGGCACAGACTCTCCAACCGGGAGGACTCGGGCGATGGGGCCTCAGAGTATCAGGAAGCAGACGCTGTTACAGGGATGGAGGAAGCAGATGGCACGAGGGGACAAGTTCCTGCTATCACTTCCGGAAACCCACATCCAAAGCACAGCTCTTCGCGCCGCACAGCCCGACGGGAAGGCAGCCTTCTTGTGTGGAAAAAAAAAACGCTGCGAAGCGGCCTCGCCCCCGCCGCGGGGCACGCCGGGAGAACAGAGAGCTCCTTCCAGCATTCCGGAAGTGTTTCGTGCCCCTGTCTGTGCTAAGCCCCGCCCTGTGCCGGAAGAAGGGTGGTGTGAGGAGTGGCGCCAACGCCGGTCACGTGCTATCACTGCGGAAGGAGCCGGAGGGGCGGGCTAGTAGGGGGCGGGGCGACCGGGTCACGAGTGGCCGGAAGTTGCGGCCTTTGCGGATATACCGAGATGGGGACCACTCTGGACATCAAGATTAAAAGAGCGAATAAAGTGTATCACGCCGGGGTAAGTGGAGGGGTGTCGGGCTTCAAGCTCCGCGGTCTCCAGCACGGCGCGCGCGTTCCCGACGCTGGGTGGGCGTGCCCTGCGGTCCTGTCCTGTGTGGGACTGGGGGCCGACGGCAGGCGGGCGGCGGGGCCCGAGTTGTCGCTCTCCAGGGTGAAGAGCAGGTGACAGACGCCCCTTTCTGCAGAAGAGCTTTCAAAACAGACATGTGTGCTCCAGGCGCTGGTCACTTGTAATGCAAAGTCCTCTTCTAAGCTTTTCACCACCTCAGGATCCATTGCCTTGGTTTTAGAACGCTATCGCCCTAGCTCTACCCCGGAGACCACAGCGATTGTAGCGTACAGCTGCTGCGGAGTCACAGCTAGCTTCTGTACAACACAGTTCAGTGGCTACAAGTGCAGTGCGGTGTTGAAAAGGAAAAACATCCCAGGTGAACATCTTAAATGGATGCTAAAAACCAGAAACCTGATATTGAACCACCCCACTTCCATCCTCACAACACAAGAAGCTACATTCGTGATATGTCTAACAGTCACCGTTCAAAGACCCCTCTCCCCAAAACCAGAAACCCAAACACCAAGTTGCCATCACCTCTTATAAAAGGGACTTTATGGCAAGATGCACTGAGGAAGAGGAGACTTATGCTAGATCACTGAGAAAATATTTAGTTCATAAAGGAAACGATCTATCCTGCCTCAGTTGAGGGACACTGTCAAACCACTGCCATATTAAAGATGTCAGTATCATGAAAATCAGTTGGGGGCTGAGGAAGTAGCTCGGATAGGAAAGTAGTTGCTAGCATGCACAAAGCCCTGGTTCAGTCCCTGGCACTGTATAAAACTAGATGTGGTGGTGGGTGCCTGTAATCTTACCACTTAATATAGGATCAGAAGTTTATGATCATCCTTAGCTGCATATTGAGTTTGATACAAGCCCAGGATCCATAAGATAAGGGCTGGAGAGATGGGTCCGCTATCAAGATCTGGTACAGCTCTTTGGAGGATCCAGCTTGTGTTCCCAGCACCCATGCCAGGCCACTCACAACTACCTGTAACTCTGGGTAGTCTCATGCCTCTGGTCTCCGATTGGACTGCACTTACAGACACGGTGTATAACATAGCTTAGAATAAATAGTTTTAAATGGAAGTCAATCAAATTGTTTAAAGTGAAAAGACACTAAAGGCAAGGACCAGAACACAATGCATAACTTTTGTCAAACAATGCTTTTGTGTCAGTGTTGAATTTCCCAAGTCACAAGTCACAAGGGAGCCCCTTCCATATGCTGAACTTTGCCATAGTAACCTCAGGTTTAACCATAAAATGTGGGTGTGTATAAATTTCTGCCTGTGTATACAGAACAAAAGTAAATGTAGCAGAACCTCAACAGTTGTGAGTCCAGTTGAAAGCTATGTGATTAGTTATTCTTAGTTAATAGCTTTGTAGAGCTATATTATATATATATATATATATATATATATATATATATATATGTGTGTGTGTGTGTGTGTGTGTGTATATACACACACACACAGAGCTATTAGAGATATAATTTGGATACAGCAAAAGCCAGCCCTTTCATAACATCTAATCAAGAGGCTTTAGTGTATTTATCATGCTGTGCATCCATCCCCACTAAGTTTAGAACCTTTTCACCAACTCCAAAAGAAACCCCATACTTGGTAGCTGTTGCTCCTCCTTCCCTGCCCACAGCCCCAGGTGAGTTTTGGTATTTTTTTGTTTTGTTTTTTGATAGGGTCTCTATATATAGCTCTGAACCAGGCTGTCTGGACACTCCCAGAGATCTACCTGCCTATGCTTCCTGAGTGCTGGGACCAGTATGATTTATTTTTTTAAAACACAGGTTACTTAGAAATGTCTAATTTTCCCCTAATATAATAATTTCTAATTTTAATATTTTAAATTTTAGGAAAATTTTTATGAGCAGAATTACAATACAGGATTTAAGAATGTGAGATTTTTAATAGTATTAGAAATAATAGAAAAAAGACAATAAAATGGGAATGTCAGCGAACAGCTATAAACATACTGTATATTTTATATGACTGCAGTAATTCTATTATCATAAGTCTTCTCTGTGAACCTGTCCACTAAAAGTATTTTTAGAAGTATTGATATGCATGTGTCCATGTGGAGGCAGAGAACATTGTGCAGGGGGTCTGTCTTCTACTGTGGGGACCCAGGAGTGGAACACAGGTCTGAATCAACAGTCCCTCTTAGGTATTTATTATAACATCTGTATCCAGGAGTGGAATGCAGGTCTGATCAACAGTCCCTCTTAGGTATTTATTATAACATCTGTATCCAGTAGCTGCCTCTGCATATATGTTCAGAAACTGTTCAGTGACTTTATAGGCATTAATTCACCAGGGGGAACTTGTAGGTACAGTGTGGAATTAATATGTATGAATAATATTCTAGATACTAGTCATTCTTAACACGATGGCTAAAGATTGAGGGTAGAGATTTTAGGGCTCCTGTGAATAAGGTTTTCTTCGTAATTCACGAACAGAGACTATTAGAAAAACTTGTCAATTTCTCGGGGCCTTCATCCCAGGACACATCACCACCACAACCATATTATCAGACTACTTTCTCTTAAAAGTCTTCCCAAGGTTGAAAACTTGACTTCTAATTCCATATTTCCAGCAACATTTTTAACTTCCTTTGGGAATATGTAACTAGTAATGTTTCATAATAGCATGTGGTAGTGTCCCCCTCTCATGCACGCCTTTATCTTTACAACTGTAGAGGTGATGCTGAGAGAAGGCAGAGCTAGGGAGGTCACCGACGTGGCAAGACATGAATATTCAAACTTGCTTTCTTCTCTCTCTTTCTTATATTTAGTTAGTTTTATGTATGTGTCTGTGTATGTGAGACACGCACACAGAAGGACAGACAAGAAGTCAGTCCATTCTTTGCCTTCTACCATGTGTGTCCTGGGGATTGAATTTCAATAGTGCTTGGTGACAGGTACTTCCCTGTGTTTTTGAGATAGGATCTCACTCTGTCATTCAAATTGGTCTGGAACTCACTGTAGCTGAGACTAGCCTTGAACTTGCAGCAGTCCTCCTGTAGTAGCATCTTGAGTGTTGGGATTATAGTCAGGAGTCAATATCCTTTTGTTCCCAAGTCCAGAACTCTGGGTCTTAATTGTCACCTATAGGATGCAAACAATACCTACTCAGATGCTTTAAGAATTGAGAGACGGTAGTACAAACTAAGCATAAGTTTGACCCACAGTAGAGCCTCAGATAGATGCTAAGTGGTCATGTTGTTGTATTGTCCCTGCCCCCCATAGTTGGTTCACTCTCAGAACTGTTCTGCCGTGATGTGAATACAGCAGCATACTCCACAGATGGCATCCCAGGTGCTTGCTTAAGCATTACACCATTGTCAGATGCCTGTGCACTATGGACAGGAAGGCCAAGGGTCAGCACCCAAGGGGGATACAGGTTCCAACACTTTGAAACCCCAAGGCTAAGTGAGATTTGGTGTTACTCTATTTGTGTGGTGCAGTGACATGCACATGAATAAAAGTGTGTGTACTTACTGGCTAGAAGATTCTTGCAGTAAATCTTTCTATAATGTAAATACAATGCTTTTGTTTTTATGAATTCAGGATGCTTTGTTCATAAATCTGAAGCATGTTCTCATGAAAGTGACACCATTGAATATTAGGGTTGTGAAATACAAGAGATCTAAACTAGCATAGCCAGGTTACTATGACAAGAGACTTTTGTGCCATGGGGTGGTTACTGTTACCTACCCACCCACCCCAAAACCCCTCAGAACTTTCTGTACATTTTGTCTTACATGGTGTGGATGCAACTTCTTCAAAAATAAAGAGGAGAAACCTTATACACAATAGCTCACTATTTATGAGGGAAAGTTACAAAACTGATGCTATTTAAAAGTGAAAGCATAGGGCTGGAGAGGTGGCTCAAAGGTTCAGAGCACTGCCTGCTCTTGCAGAGGATCCTGGTTTGATTCCCAGCATCTACTTGGTGGCTCACAACCAGCTCAATCCCAGCTCAATTCCCAGACTCCCACGCCTTCTGACCTCCAAGGCACCAGGCATGCACATGGTGCACAGGCATATATGCAGATAAAACACTCATACACAGGAAATAAATAAAATCGTTAAAAAGAAAGCAAGCCTAACTATTCTACATGATTGTGGTTGTTTGAATGAGAATGGCCCCCATAGGCTCATATATCTGAGTGCTTGGTACCTTGTTGGTGTGTTACAAGATATTTGAACCTGTTTTTACTTAGAGTGTGGCTCAGCCCTCAGTACACACCTTTAATCCTTCTGGCTGGAATACAGGTGTGCCCGTAATACACACTTTTAATCTCCAGCAAAGTTGGAGATTGGTAAAGTTAGTTTGTAGAAGGAAGCACCTGTGTTTGAAAGTGATGCCTAATTGAGTGGCAGACAAAGTGACAAATCAGAAAAAGGTTTGGCAGAATAGGATCTGCTTAACTCAGGAGATGAGAGTGGAAAGCAAAGCTACTTAAGGGAGAGACAGACAGTACAGGAAGAAGAGAGTACAGTACAGGATACAGTAGAGTTGAGAGTAAAGCAGCACAGAGAGGGAGAAGGAGGCGGTTCTACTGGGAGTGTTTTCTGAGACAGGTTGTAGATACAACAAGCTAGACACAGGTGAAGACAGAATGAGCAAGAGAATCAGGAGACAGACGACTAATACAGATTGCTAGAGTTAGTATGAGGCCAAGCAGAGAATCCAGGAGAGGCTGAGAAAGAAGTCAGATTGGAACAGTCAGCTTGGAGAGGAGTTTTGAGCCAGAACAGCTGAGTTGATCAACCAGATAGGGTTCATAAAGAATAAGAAAGGGTGAGCTTATTCAGCAGCAAGTGTCAGAGACTGAAAACACTCTCAGCCTAGATAAGGTTGTACGGAAGCTAGAAACTTCCAGGATTAGGCCTAGGTTAGCAGACTGAATAAAAGTCACTTTGAGGGAACTGTTAGTGATGGATTAGATGTGTTATTGGAGGTGTCTCACTGGGCTCTGAGGTTTCTAAAGCCCACAGCTGGCACAGTCTCTCTAGGTTGTGGATCAAGTTGTGAATGTAATCTCTTAGCTAGTGCTCCAACACCATGTCTGCTGCCATGCTCTCCATGGTGGTCATAGACTAACCCTCTGAACGTATAAGCAAATTCCTAATTAAATGCTCTTTTATAAGTTGCCTTGGTTATGATGTCTCTTCATAACAATAGAACAATAAAACAGTTGTCCTGCTGGGACGATCTGCAGTGAGTCTGAGAGATTGCAAGGTCACATGGCCGGTTCTGAACCTTTTAGGAAGCACAGTTAGGAACCTGTGAGGGAGCCTCTTTTCTCACCTGTAACCTAATATTCCTGAAAAGGCTCATTTCCTAATTCATAATCTGGTCCTTGTATAATGCACGAAAGGTATTTTGAGAATTATCCTAGCCTGTTTGAAAACTGGACTGGGGTAATTGTCCCTATGGTTCTGTGCTTGTCACAGCTGCTCTCAAGCTGGCCTGGACTCTGGGTAGCGACTCTGCAGTTGGACAGGTCTAAGCATGCCATATATCCTGCATATCAGGGCTTCATAGACTTTCTCCCTGCTCAGCCACTGTCTGTTCCTCCCCCCTTCTGCCCTAGCTTTACCTGAATTCTGTTTCAGGCTGTTCACCAGGCTTATGTGACCTGAAACCTGCATTCTTCACCCAGCTGCTGTTGCTGTCCTGGGGCTTCCGGTCCAGCTGTGTGGAGAGCCAGCCCAGGAACATTTGACAGTTGGTCTTTGTGTTACTTACTTATCGTATTGCTGACATAAATATCCTGACAGAGTTAGTGTAAGGGAACAAGGCTTGGTTTTTGGCTCATAGTCATTTGTGGAGAATTCGTGGTGATAGGGGCTTGAGGCAGCTGGTCAGACTGCATCTGCAGTCAGGAAGCTGAGAGAACTTTGAGTGCTTAGCTCCTTTCCTCAGTATATTCACTCCTGTGGTTAGGGTGGGCTTCTGGCCTCAGTTAGCCTAATCAGATAATTCCCTCACAGGCCTGCCCAGAGGCTGCTCTACTAAGTGATCCTAACAATTTGGTAGTCAGTATCCTTCATCACAGCCTTCTGTTGTACTGTTTTCCCCTCTGCTGACTCTTCTCCACTCAGTATCCCATCAGTACCCCAGACTGAGTCAGTACCCTACTGGTCTGTCAGTCCTTGGCTTCCACTGTAGCCAAGGTACAATGCTTTGTGGGCAGTCCCAGTGGTCTGGGGATAGTTTTCTGTGACACCCATCCCTCAGTGTCCTACCTCTGCCCCTGATTACTAGCTGACCTCCTCAGAAGGTGGGTCACCGAAATGTTCAAGGTGAAGCTGCTCTTCTATTTGCTCCCATCATTTCTGTTTCTGTTGAGTACGCAACACTCCACACACATCCTCCTCCCCACCCAGCCCCCAACTTTGAGAGGTGGTAATGTATGCACGCTGTTCTATTTGTAATCCCTTCTTCAACCCCAGGCACTACTCTAGGCTTCAGCTTGTAGTCAGGCAGGAGAATGACTGTTTTTCCATTTAACACACTTCACACACACACACACACACACACACACACACACACACACACACTTGCTGTGGTACTAGGTCATCCGTTCATATGTTCAAGCATTTTGCATTCCAAGACAGGTAACATTCACCTCCTTCCACCCCACCCTTCATTCCCTTCTCTTAGGCAGTCAGCTGTGCCAGTTCCATGTACAAGGAAAATGTACCAATACCACCCCCAACACCTTTTATAAGTGGGCGGTATACAACTTATAAATGTTTATTACAGCCCTATTCATGACAGCCAAGGTAGAAGCAATCAGCCTTTGTGCCTGTTGACCAAAGAATGGTAACGGTGATGTATCCATAGTGATGTGCTGGGACTGGAGTGAACTCAGCTGTCAAGGATTGACTGAAGAGCTTGAATGATGATGTAATGTATATACACAGCGATGGTCTGGTCTAATGAACCCCAGTTGTCAAGGTAATGATGATGTAATGTTTACACACAGGATGTTCCAGTACACTAGTGAACCCCAGCTCTCAAGGACAGAGGCCAGGTGCCTTGGGCTACCCTCCTGTGCTTGTTTTCTCATCTTCAGATAAAGAGTCCAAATTACGGCTTTGGTATTTTATTTCAGGTAACAAGTCATTATGCAGTTTGAGTGGCTCTTCCATTATATTGACAGAGTTGGAAAACTCTTGGTCAAAGGTGATAAGTTTTTGCTGTGAGGACCACAAGGCTGAGGTCTGGAGTGACCTGGAGGCTTGTGTTTATGTGATGTCTGATTGAGGGTAGGCTGTGAGGTCTCTGTCTACCTGCAGGGTCTCCAGAGCAGAGACTGAAGCTCTTTGCAGTAGGCCGATTGGCACTTTGGCCCTCTGTCTCAAGAAAAGGTTGAGTCAGTGACTCTGAGGCAGCCATGCTGCCTACTTTGATGAACACTGGTTTGAATTTTACATGGGAGGTATGGTGTATAGCCTAGAACATTCTGCCACCTTCTATGTTTTCTGCATACATATAACATGGAGTTGCAGTCTCCCTCATTCGTGTTTCTGGTTATCTCAGCTTTCTTGGGTTAAGGATCATCTTCAGATAACAAAGGGCTGCTCTTCTCCCTAAACACCACACACCTGCAGGGATCTCCCTAAGATTCCTAGGCTCGCTGCCACTCTTGATTCTAAGAGCAGCCCTGCGAATCCCTGATTCCCAGCTGCAGCCCCTGGCTGCTGTCTGGGGGAGGCACGGGTCCTCTGCAGAGCTATATATCTTACTTCTTCTGTGTTGAACATCTAAATAAGAATGGAGAGAGTTCTTGGGTCCTCATTAATTTCCAGGGTTCATGTTCATCCTGTCCTTTAACGGAGAACACTTATGTTCCACTGGCCTGTTTCCAGCTCTATGGCTACACTTGGATTAATTATCTATCCTCCCCCTTTTTATATGAGTTGTATAGACCTGTATATATTATAAATAAGAATGATCATCAAATTAGTATTTTGAATTTTTTATTTTTTGTTTTTCAAGACTGGGTTTTTTTTTTTTTTTTTTTTGGTTTTTCGAGACAGGGTTTCTCTGTGTAGTTCTGGCTATCCTGGAACTCACTCTGTAGACCAAGCTGGCCTCGAACTCAGAAATCCGCCAGCCTCTGCCTCCCAAGTGCTGGGATTAAAGGCGTGCGCCACCACCGCCCGGCTGGGGTTTATTTTATAGCCCTGGCTGCTCTGGAACTAGCTCTGTAGACCAGGCTGGCCTTGAATTCACAGAGATCCTTCTACTTCCCAAGTGCTAGGATTAAAGGCATGTGCCACCACCACCTGGCTTAATTTTGAGTTTTCTTTAATTAAATCAAAGAATAATCGAGTAGACTTTCTCTGCTTCCAAAGTTGTTTACTGCTTTCCCCTCATATGCATGGGGATTAAGGGAGAAAGGGGCACTGTGTATCTGGTAGGTAATTATAATGTGGCAGTCAGCAGTCAACCCAGACACCTTTTGACCTTTTCCCATGAGAGTAACCAAAATGTTATGATTACATGAGGACAGAACTATTGTCAAGGGTGGTGGATAGTTTAATTAATTAATGAAGTCTACAAACTTATTTTGTTCATCTCTCTTCTAGAGTATGTTAATCAAATTTGAAAAAATACTAGGACTTAATTTTTCTTAATTTAAATTTCTATTTGATTTGGTTATATTATAATAATAGTAGTAGTAGTTGTTGTTGTTTTTAGAAATAGGGTTTCTCTGTGTAGCTCTGGCTGTCCTGGAACTTGCTCTGTAGACCAGGCTGGCCTTGAACTCAGAGATCTGCCTGTCTCTGCTTCCAGAGCTCCGAATTAAAGGTGTGTGCAGTCACTACTCTCAAAGATCAGAATTATTTTTAAATTAAGTTTAGAGGCTAAATTATTGCAGAGGCACTTTCATGTAAATCTGCCTATGGCATTTTTATGTTCTAAGAATGTAAGATTCTTCTGGTGTCTTAGTTAGGACTTTATTGCTGTGAAGAAACACCATGACCAAGATAACTCTTAGAAAAGAGAACATTTAATTGGGACTGGCTTACAGTTCACAGGTTAGGTCTGTAACCATCATGGCAGAAAGCATGGTAGCACACAGGCAGATGTGGGGCTGGAGCAGGAGCTGAGAGTTCTGTATCTTGATCTGCAGGCAGCAAGGAGGAGGAGACTGAGCCACACTGGGCACAGTTTAAACCTCAAAGCCCACCCCCTCAGTGACACACTTCATCCAACAAGACCACACCTCCTAGTAGTGCCATTCTGTAAGGACCAAGCATTCACACACCTGAGTTTATGGGGGTCAAACCCATTCAAATCACCCCAGCCAGGATTCTGCTGTAAATGGAGAAGATACTTATTAAAAAATATTACATGTGTGAGTGGATATGTAGAGGTCAGAGAACATCCTGTGGAAGTTGGTTCTCTCATGTGGTTCCAGGATTAGAACTCAGGCATCAGGCTTGACAGCGAGTGTCTAACTGCTGCACTATCCTGCTGGCCCTGTTTGTTTTCATTTAGATTTCAGGACTGTGAAGTGGGCAGTGGAGAACAAAGACTTAGTACATGGAATAGACACAGAGTCCCGCAGAGCCAAGACGTGGTAAACTGTCTCCCTTGAAACTGAGTAGTCAGTAGGTAGGTGACAGCGCCAGTGTCGATGTGGACTGGTCTTCCATAGTCTTACCTTGGCTGCTGTGTGTTGTCAGCAGCTTTTTGCTGCCACAGTGCCATCTGCAGAGTTTGCAATCAGACCTTAGGTAGGCTCTACAAGCCAGGACTGAAGATGTATCTGGAAGGTGGCATGGGGAAGGGCCCAGTGCATCCTTTGTCCAGGTCTGACACGTCACTGTTGTTGGGCAGGGTTGGGGACTCGGGATTGCAACATCTACATCTTGAATCCAGTGATCTTCTTCTTCAGAGAGTACCTGAATGTCTGAATAAACAGGCTTGTTCCAGAAAGGTGTGCTGGTCTGATTGGAGGCTGTCTCTTGTCCCTCAGGAAATGCTCTCTGGTGTGGTGGTCATCTCTAGCAAGGACTCTGTCCAGCACCAGGGAGTGTCTTTGACAATGGAAGGGACTGTGAACCTCCAGCTCAGTGCCAAAAGCGTGGGTGTGTTTGAAGCCTTTTACAACTCTGTTAAGGTAAGAGCCGCACAGCCCTGCACTCGCCCTGTGCCTTGTTAGCCGTCTTTACTTTCATGGTCTTGACGATTTCAGTCCTTACAGAGTGAGCATTTGTGTTGCTTCTGTGTCCTGCCAGCAGATATTTACGTGTGTAATATCCCTGGCTGCTGCTCGGGATTAGAAACTTGTATGCCTTGAGTCATCCAAGAGAGCGTCTCTTAGAGATGCTGTGGCTTGTGGTCCTGCCTTGCTGTAGCAGACTTTTTTGCTAACTGTGAACACTGCTGCTGTTGAACTTCACATAGACGTAAGACACATTTGGAGCGAGGGGCTCTTTTATTATGTTTTTGTTATTTTAGATAGAGTTTGTATTTTAGAAAGCTCCCCAAATTTAGAAAAGCTCCCCAAATCTTTTCCCTGAAGGCCATGTGAGCTCTGTCCGAGGAAACCTCGGAAGAGAACATGAACCTGTTTAGGTTTAGTAGTGTCCTGTGTTTTTGTATCTTTCTAATTTTAATCCATAGGAACTTTCTTGGGATGATGTTATACCAAAGACGTCAAAGCGTGAGAGAATCTGGATGTGGTGGTGCTGTAGTCCCGTACTCTGCAGGCTGAGGCAGAGGGCATGAAAATCAGGACTTGGAGGCCAGTCTGGACTATGCAGGGAGACTGTATCTTAAAATAAAATAGAGAACATAAAAATTGGACTTCCTGAGTGATAGTCCTATTTATTTCTCTGTGGAGCCCACTGAGGAGTCTCTGTGGGCATCTGGAGCTAGAGGAGAGATGCCCACAGGGCTGCGGGAACTGGGGCAGCAATGTTGAGAGATGTCAGGTATGGAGTAGCTCTGGGCCCTATGTTGGCCAAGGTGGCTAGGCAGCTTCAATGTTAGATCTGCTTACTTACTATGCGTGTAAGCTTGTTAGGACACTTCAGTGAGGTGTTTGAGCAGGAAACAGGCATACATGAGTTCAGTTCCTATTGTGTATAGCACCTCAGTCCTTGATATGTGTCAGGACCATTATTGAACCACTGAGATGGGACCTACACAGTACTAGGAGCAAATTGACTTCCACATGCACACTGGTAGCATGTGTTCATCACACACACACACACACACACACACACACACACACACACAATGTAGTAAGAAAAAAATGTAAAGAAATAATCATTGTTGTGCAGACTTAAAAAACAGCAGCATCAGCTTGCTGTCTTTGTCTAGCTCCAGTACTGTGCTGCCAAGACACTGGAGCAGCAGGAGCTTTCGTGTGCCTGCTGCTAGTAGGACTGCAGAGACAGACACAGTGTGCGCTGGTGGCTGAAGCTGCTTTGTGTTGACAGCCGATCCAGATTATCAACAGCACCATAGATGTGCTGAAGCCAGGAAAGATTCCCAGTGGCAAGACTGAGGTTCCCTTTGAGTTTCCTCTGCTTGTGAAAGGCAGCAAGGTCCTGTATGAGACTTACCACGGCGTGTTTGTCAACATTCAGGTGAGTTCTTAACCCCACTTACTTACAGCTTTCTTTTTCTGCTGAAAACCAGCTTGATTATTTTTTCTCACGGAAATAACTGAACTCAAATCTACTAATGGATTGATTCCAAGATTGTTCATGTGTGTGCTGTTTCGTTTTCTCATTTTGTCCTATAACTGCCTTTTGTATATGACTGTTATTGTTTTTTCAGAGTTAGAGATTAAACCCTGGGCCTCACACATGCTGTGACATAAAGTCACACTCTGAGCCCCTGTGACCCTTGTGTTGAGTTCAAACCATGGCTATAATTTCTTCCTTAGGGTTCCTTTGTGCCATTGCATTTTTCTCAGGCCACAGTGACACCATCAGGGGCTTCAGCCTCCTTCTGACACCAGCACTAACTAGTCTGTTTTATTCTTATGAGTATCTCTTTGTGGAATATCCAAAGGCTGCCCATTCAACATAGGCTGTATTCTTTATTGAGCAAACCTTGTAAATGAGGGGAAGTGGATTTATGACTTCCCGTCTACCTCTGCTGGTGAGGGATGGTTTTCACAGTTGCTATTGTCTCAGGAGCAGAGCCCAGTCATGACTCAGCCAAAGGAAGAGGCCCCTTCCTTCATTCAGTGCAGAGAAAGGTACTTTTGTATATTTTGCCATGGGGCAGCTCCCTTGCTAACTGAGAAAACCCTTCAGACTTAGGATGCACAGAAAGTCAGGAGATTGGAAAGTTGTTAGATTGGTTAATTAAGTTTCAGTTGATCACATTTCACTTAGTAAATACCACTCATTTGCTTAAAATGTAGCACGTTTTAAGCAAAAAAAAGTCTCAACTATTTGGGAGGGCTGATAAAGGTTGAGTCTTACATGAGTTTCTCGAAGTGTTAGAAAATCTGCGAAGGTGAAGCTCACAGAGTATGTGCTCTATTGTAGAGGCTGCCTTTCCATGAGGAAGGTGATCTCAGTCCTTTCTCACATACCTGCTTCAAGTAGTAGCACACGCATGAGCGCATGCGCGCGCACACATACACATGAAAAAAAATCTTATAAAAATGGTGTAGAGAAGGCTCAGCAGTGAAGACTAGGTGTGGCTCTTGAAGAGACCCAAGTTTGGTTCCTGGCACACCTACATGGGGCTGCTTACAACTGCTTGGAAGTCAAGCCCCAGGGAGCTTTGATGCCTCAGTTTTCTGTTGCCGTGTGTGTGTGTGTGTGTGTGTGTGTGTGTGTGTGTGTGTGTGTGTGCGCGTGCGCGCGCGCACATTCGCACACGCCTATCTGTCTGTCTGTGTCTGTGTAAAATATGGATGCTTCCTCTAGGCCTGAGTTCTGTCTCTAAGACTTGCATGGAGGAAGGAAGAACTTACTCTGTAAGTTGTCTTGTGACTTCTGCATGTGAACTATGGTACACATTATGTTGCCCTACACACACAAGGCAAGCTTATTGGAATAAGATAGATTTTCTGGTCATAGTCTCTTTTGTTTATTGTCACTTAAGTGAAGAAACTGATTTACTTTATTGATTTCCAGTTAAGTTGGAGTCTCCTGCTTTTCCAGATGCTGCTAGGAGTACAGACGCAGAGTATGTGCGTAGACTGTGTCTGTGCTGGGACTCCTAGTCAGCAGAGATTGTGTGACTACTTCTCTAGAGCAGTTAATGATACCCTTACCCACCATTTTCCTTGGTCATCAGAATTCTAACTTTAGGATTAACCTCAGCTACAACATGGATCTGTATACAGCCCCTAATATCTCAACATTTTGTGAAGATGTAAGTTCTTCTTAGCTGAACCTCAGGTTTATATGGGCTCACCGCCACTCCATTGGTTAGTCTCTTCCTTGGCAGTGCTGTAGTGGAAACCCAGCTGATGACACGTGAGACATGTGCTCTGTCACATGGTTAGGTAAAACAGTGGATTAGAGAGAACTTGACTCCCTCTAGAATATAGCATAGGAGTTAGTCTCTTTGTTTCACCCTGCTGCCTTCCCAGCAGGTCCCATGGTCCATTCATTTACAAACTATTGGCCTCACACTCTGTATAGTGGCTGAAGTGGGTGCCTATGACTCATTTCCTTCCTTTCATAAATTGTAGAGTAAACTCAGATTGTATTATGGAACCAGAAATTCCAGGCCAGTGTTGGCTAGATTAGAGATCAGACACCCTGGCCCCAGAATATTTGAGCCTGGCTTTCCTGTACACTGGCTTTGTCCTCAGGAAGTTATCTCCCTTGTCAGAGCAAAGCTGGCTGTCACTGGGCAAGGCAGCCTCCATCTTCTAGGCCCAAGACTCAGTAAAAGAGAATTCTTTCTTTAGTTCCTAAAATAGTTCTGGCTTTACCCAGCACTTCTCAGTAGGTAGATAGTAGAGGCCAGACCAGGAAAAGAATTAGACTAGGTAAGCTAGAGAGAGGATGGCTTACCTCACTGAATATGATGTCCAGGAGGTGGGCAGTGCCCCAGCATGGATACACACACACACAAAGTCCTCACTGAGTTTGTCTGGTGTGGAGAGAACAGATTGCAGTCTCACTAGAGAATATATATGTTGCAAATACACATACATAAATTTTAAGGTTCTTTCAGGCAAGAGATGATTCTTATAAAAATGTTTTATCTTCCTTACTATCTCAGATATAGAGGAACTTATTTCATGTGGAAAGGTTGCTCTTAAGAGTATAGTTTCTTACAAGATTCATAGCTATGCATATAGTACTAGGTAAGAAAATTATTTCTGACACAATTCAAAAGTTTTTCCTATATGATTAAAGCAACAGCTAAGTCACTTAAACAGGAATTATGTGAGGGTCTGGGGTATTATTTATGATGCTGAGAATGAAACCCAGAATCAGACAAATCTTAACAAGTGCCACTTGGCCATACTTCAACTGCCCAGTATTTTTTTTTTTTTAAGGCTAGCTCTGGAGTTAGTTTCTGAGCATCCTCAATTCATGGCCAGGGATTTGAGGCCACAGTTCCTGTGCCACTCCCAAGGAAGCTTAGCAGCTACACTACAGAGCCTCTCTCAGAAGGGCAGCTCATCCCTCACAGCAGGAACTCCACAGTGACAAGCTCAGAAAAACCACACACAGTCCAGAAAGTGAACAAGCCAAGTGTAAAGCGAGTGTTTCCTGTGTCCCCCTCTCTTCCTGTGTCCCTTCAGCTTCTGTTCTAGCCGCTCCACACCCTGCTCATGGAGACGACTGTGTGTGTTTTGTTTAGAAATGCCCTTATGTTGCACATTAATTTTTCTTGCATATATTGACTGCATGAAACATATCCATTGGCCAAAGGGACCTTAAAATATGTTGACTGCTTGTTGCTTTTGGATGCTATGTCTAGTTAAGAACAGAAGCTACTGAGATGACATTTATCTCCTGCTTCTCCTCTAGTACACACTGCGCTGTGACATGAGGCGATCCCTCTTGGCCAAGGACCTGACCAAGACCTGTGAATTCATCGTTCACTCTGCTGTAAGCCTCACCTCGGGGCCTGGGCTCTCTTGTGAGGTGTGGGGTAGCTCCTGTTCCCAAGCCCATAAGTGGGATCTGGAAGGAGACAGGAGGCACCAGCTGAGCCCAGCAACATGAGCATCAGCATGGGCACTGTCTCTACAGCTCAGTGATGCCACCCTAAGAGGATGTGCCTCACTATAGGGAATCCCCACTTTACAACAGCAGAAAGCATACTGTTCCGTCTCTGCAAAGGAGACACCAATCTTGACCCTCAAGGTTGCTGCAGCAAATACACTATAGAGAAATTACTCTCATCCTTGGTACTCAATGTCCCGTGAAAACACAGGAGATGCTCAGGCCTGTGTCTGTCCGATCGGCACACTTTTTGCCTTTCCAGGCTATCTTGGGTAGTTGGTCCCTTGCCACCACTGCTGCAGCCACTTGTGGGGATTCATAGCAAGTCCTCCATAGCCTACATGATCACACAGAATCAACTGTGACAGCACCTTCCCCATGGTGTAACATGGTGACAGATACATCCCAGTGCACTCTCATGGAGGCAGAGCACATTGCCTTTTGCCTCCTGCTAGCACCACTCTTGGCCCGGCAGTGGCCAGTCAGTCTCCATCTCGCTGTTCCCTCCATCAGACTGCTGTGCCTAAGGAGTTCCAGGACTGAGTTAGACTACTTGTGAGGGACCATGGAAGAACCCTCGGATGGAGAGCTGCCTGGGATAGCACCAGAACTACCTCAGGAACTCGTTCTGAGGCCTTCAGGAAGCTGAAAATGCCTGCTCCATAACCTGCCAGGGAGCTCTGAGGAGCAGGGCAGGGGTAGAATGCCCATGTTAGCTCATGAGCATTTCTGACCAGCTAGTCAGTATGTTATCACCAACTGAGCTGGGCAGAGGCCATCAGACCACAGCACTGCACTCAGCACCCAGTCCTTTCAGCTGGTTTCCCGTGCTGCCATTCATTTCAGTGGGGAAGGAAAAGCTGTTCCACCCATGGTCCTTTTCCTGCTCACTGTGGTTTTACCTCCATTTCAGCCTCAGAAGGGGAAGTTGACCCCAAGTCCTGTTGACTTCACAATCACCCCGGAAACCTTGCAGAACGTCAAAGAGGTACTTGTCTCTCAATCACACACGTGTGTTGCAGCTTTCCTGGTAACTTGACCCAGTGACCAACTGGGTTCTTCAGTCGAGAATTGTCAAGGACAGAGGTTTTCGATAGTGTTTGTACCTAAGGGCAGTTTTCAAATTGATTTCTTGTTGAGCTCACTAATTACTTAGAAAACAAACGACAGTACTTCTCAGAACCCTTCACGTGCTTATGGTCTGTTTTCATGCAATGATGATGTCTTGCTGAACTGCTCGGACTGGCCTTCTCCAGCCATCAACTCCAGTTCCGGGTCTGCACCTGGCTCGAGTGCTCAACTGCACATGTGTCCTGAGCTGCAATACCACTGTCCCTGTGCCTGCTCCTTCATTTCCCTTAGTAGTCATGGTTGGCACTGGGCTTGGCCTCTCACTGGCATGCCTTTCAGACCCAGAACTGTCCATGGCGGTGGACAGCAAAGACATAAGTGTCGGGCAGCACCAGCACATTTTCCTGCATGAGATCCAAGGATGCATGGCTTTTGCTGGCAGCTTCCCTGGGCCTCTGTAATAGGTGGTTGGTTACTTTGGCCTAGCCCACCATTGTAGCAGCCTTCTTGGGTTAGCACTCTGATCCACTACCAGACAGTTTCTCCTGTTTTTGTTTTTTAGTAAATGATTCTGTGTTGGAGCAAGCAGTATTGTTTTGTCTACAGCTCTTTCCTGGATAGAACCTGGATTCTTTACTCAATTCTGCATTTTTTTTTCATGCTCATAACTGTGTTGAAGGCAAGTCTGGGAGTTTTGGGGCACTGCAGTCATAGCTGATGTCATTCTTTATCATAGGGAGCCTTTTCAGAAGGTTCTAGAAGGAAGTAGCCATCATATCCTAGGGCCAGGCAGATTCTCTCCCCTGTGAAGCACTTTCTCTAGACCTGTGTCCCTCCAAGTCCTCTGCTGCTGCAGACACTTCTCCCTGACTCATGCCTCACATGTCCCTCCTTACAGGGACATGACCCATATGTGGGGCAGAGTCCTCTTTCCCTTGCTTCTGTCTTCTTCAAATATTGGTTCTTGGTGTATACTTGAGGATTTTGGTGTAGATTTATTAATAAAACTATCCTCTACCAGCCTTTGAGCCAGTCTCATGTATTCCAGATGGGCCTTCAGTTATTTAGTTGAAGGTGACTTTGAACTTCTGATCTTCCTGCCTCCACTTCTTGAGTGGTAAGACGGCACATGTGTACTACCGTGCCTGGCTAGTGTGATGCTAGAAACTGAAGCCAGAGCTCCTCTGGTGCCAGGCACCCAGTCTTTTCCATGAGTCCTGTTACTCTTGTTTCTCATATTGGCTATTTGCAGAAGTGATGATGACATCTTAGGTATATTGTTGATCGTTTTTAATGTGGTCACCAGAAATTTTTAAATTATACACATAGGCAATTGCAAATTCTAAATAATTTTAAATTTATAGCTTATGTTGTTTCTTCTGGATAGTGCAACATAATGGAGATGAAGACTTCTGAAATGACTGTCCAGTTATTTTCCTTCAGTGTCAGGGCCAATTCCCCTCAGCCAACTTCCTGTCTACAGAGAAACAGTCCCAAAGCTTTTCATCAGGCATTGAGAAAAACTGCTCTTTCAGTATCCTTGAAATAAAAATAATTGGCTTCACAAACTTGCCTAATTGGGAACACTTTAAAACTACCTTTTTCTATTTTCTTAATTTTTTCTTTTGTGACCTGGGATTGAGGCGGTGGTTGTCCTTAAACACCCTTCTCAACTCTGAGGCTTTTTACATTTTATGTCTTGTTGCCTGAAAGCTTTCTCAGTCAGTGTAGGCAGGGCGTTGATTCTGAGTGAGCTGGGTATATCTGTTTGTCCCTTATATGTGTATAGGGTGGTTGATGAGTCAGTCTGGTGTCTACTGAAAGATGAAATTGCTATGATTCCTTCTTGGAAAACAGTTTTCATGGTTTATAGAACAATTACTCAACTTGGTTTTCAGTTCTTATTTGCACCAGTGCCACTGGAATAAGTGACAGCCACCTTTCCTTCTGTTCCTGATGTCTTTGTCTCTGTTCTCCATAGAGGGCTTCGCTTCCCAAATTCTTCATTAGAGGACATCTGAACTCCACTAACTGTGCTATCACGCAGCCCCTAACAGGAGAGCTGGTGGTGGAACACTCGGATGCTGCTATCCGGAGCATAGAGCTTCAGTTGGTCCGGGTGGAGACCTGTGGTAAGGTTTCTAGAGCATCTAGGTGTCTGTACTGTCAGCTACTGAGACATCCCTTCCTGTACTCTTAACATGGCACAGGACATCACATCGTAACAGCAGTTGTGCCAGAGACCTCATTATTGTAACAGAGCTATTCTGATGGCCCGGTGGCCTGCTCACCCCAAAATTCCCACTTGCAGATAATCACTGAAATACTAATTAGGTCCTCAGCACCTCAAGTCTTGCAAGCATTGTAAAACCAGTGTGGTGATGTTTGGGGACATGCAAAGCAGAAGAGAAGGTAACTCCCAGTCCTGAAGAAGAAATTGGAGAAGTGGGTGAATGTGTTGATCCTGGTTGGCACAGTATTGGACAGTTTGGTGACCAGTTTGCTTTGGTGTCATGGTATTCTGACCCCATGATGTTTCCTCTTTCTCCAGGGTGTGCAGAAGGCTATGCACGCGATGCTACAGAGATTCAGAATATTCAAATCGCTGATGGGGACATTTGTAGGAATCTTTCTGTCCCCTTATACATGGTCTTCCCCAGACTGTTCACCTGTCCAACACTGGAGACCACCAACTTCAAAGTGGGTAAGCAGTCCAGGCCTGGCCTGTGGAGTCTGGGAAGGGTGTGGACCCCCCAGGGAAGCAGCACCTTGTACACAGGGCTGCAGTCGTCACAGCCCACAGCATTCAGCTTCTTGATGACTCAAAAAAAAAACAAAAAAAAAAACAAACCCAGTAAGAAGCAGCCTTGCAGGCAGTAGAGGTTCCTTCCTGCAGGGCCCCATCCAGAGTCAGCTGTGAGCCAAGCAAAAGTACCATGAGTCTATAGGAAAAGCCTGAGAGTTGTCAGATAAGTAGTGTGTAAGTAAATATCCAAAAGGAAACAACCTAAGGAAGGCGGGCCTATTGTGGGTCACACTCCAGGACTGTAGTTCCTTGTGGTGGAAAAGCCATGACTGTAGGACGCTGCTCGCTCACATCTGGGGAGATAGGTGTCAGAAAAATGCTGCTCTCATGTTCGCTGTCTTGAGTTTTCTTTTTCTTCCCAATGGATGGTGCCACATTGGGAAGAAATTGCCACATTCAAGGCAAGCCTTCCTTCCTTAGTTAAACATCTCTAGAAATTGCCCTGAAGATATACCCAGAGGTGTGTCTCTTACAAGATTCCAAATCTAGTTAAGGTGAGAGAAGATGAACCACCAGTCCACTCTTGACAGCCTGACACCAAAACACATTGTGGTTTACAACAGTAGCATCCATTTCAACTTAAAAGTTCCATGATCTTAACAAGTTTAACACTGGTCTACAGACCAGAGTTTCTGAGTCCCAACTGTGAGCCCTTCCTTATACAGGCATATAGCATACTTTCAGCATAGACATAGAATAAACATTGCCATTCAGAGAGGGAGCAACAACGGGGCCAAAGCAAAGAAAAACTGAACTGATGCAGTACTAAATAGCAGGTCAGATCCCTCATGTTTTGTCGCCATGTCTAGCATCTGGGCTCCAGTAGCTTTCGGTAGTCCCAGCCATCCAGTTCTAGCGCATAGAGCAAATGTAAATCACTATCTTTGACCAGCTTTTTTGCCTGCTGCTTTTCCTTGGCAGAAGTCTTATTCCTTGCATCTCCAGCAGTCTGGAGCTTTCCCATTACAGCTCTGGGTAGAGCTCTGCAGCTTCACACAGCACCTGCGGGGAACCTGGCCCTGCCATGCACTGCCTGACCCCAGAGGCTTTCTGAAACACTTGTACAAATGTCTGACTCACTACAACCCTAGCTCTGACCACTATATGTATGTAACACTGTACCCCTAGCTCTACCACAGATCTGGTAGCCTCTCTGTGCCTTGGTGACTGAACCTGGAAAACTACTTCTCCATGTTTTGTTTTGTTTTGAATTGTGTGTATAGGTCTATGTGTACCCTAAAGCCCTACTCAGAGCTGAGGTTCTGTAGTGTGGTACCAGGCACTTCTTTGCCCATACTGGAAAAAAATAAGGACGGCGCTCATTTTTGTTTGGGGTGTTTTCCTCTTCATATACACCCCCTGTGTTTTGATGATCTTTACCTGTAAAACAAAAAACAAAAAACAAAAAGAACCTAGGAAATCCAGTCTACAGGAATGTAAAACCCAGTGCCTCCTTAGCTGATTTCCAAGAGTTGGCCCAACTATGTGCTGTTTTCCTTTGTTAAATAACAAACCCACCAAGGTTTTGCTTTGTAGCCTAGACCAGACTGGAACTGACCATGTAGCTCAGGCTGGCCCTAGGCTCATACCTTCCTCCTGCCTCAACTTCTCAGGTGCTGAAATTATAGGTGTGTGGGCTACTCTGCTGGCTTAGACCATATGCTGTTTCTAAAGAATGTGTCTTATTGGGAAATTGCCGGCTGTAGCACAGTTCAGAGCTTAGTACTCTTTAACAAACTACAGGAAATGCAAAAATACAGTAGAGGCTATAAGTATTTGAAAGAACTTCAGAATTCTCTGTGTGTCTGCCTGCCTGCCTGCCTGCCTGTCTGCCTGTCTGCCTGCCTGCCTGCCTGCCTGCCTGCCTGCCTGCCTGCCTGCCTGCCTGTCTGTCTGTCTGTCTGTCTGTCTCTTTTTATGAGACACGGTTTCTCTGCGTAGTCCTGGCTGTCTTGGAAGTCTCTGTAGAGCAAGCTGGCCTCTAACCCAGAGATCCGCCTGCGCCTGCCTCTGCCTCCCAAGAGCTGGAATTAAATGTGTGTGCCACCATCCCCTGGCTCTAGAATTCATTAGAAAGTGGAAAGTATTGTTGAGTAATTGTGGGTGCTCCTTCTGACTTAGTGCTCTAGCCAGTAAGACCGAGTTGGAGAAGTGAATAGTGCAGTCATCATTGTGGGGACCTCACTGGTCCTACGGAAAGTGCAGGGGGACACTGCCTGGGACAGAAGTACAGAATCCCAAGCAGCACCCAGACCCCGGCTCCCTGGTAGACTCTGGTCTCCAGTCCTCAGTGAGCATCTCTTTCTTCCCTGCAGAGTTTGAAGTTAATGTGGTGGTCCTTCTTCATGCTGACCACCTCATCACTGAGAACTTCCCACTGAAGCTCTGTCGGACATAGTCCAGCTGTAGCAAGGGGACACCAGAGTGACCACGTGGACATTGACCCAGTCATCTGCTGACATGGGGACGCCACTCAGGCCACCTGCTCACAGGCATCACGTCAGCAGCATACATTTTCATGATGTCTTCTCATGGCCTCAAAGCTTGTTTCTTGCAGGTGCCTTGCCTCAGCCCTTACATCTGGAATGCAACAGGGCTTCCTCATGTGTGTTGCAAGATCACAGAAAACATTGCTGCCAGCTCCAGCTGTGCCTGTATCTTCTCAGGTTCATTAAGCAGTGTGTCTGTACTTTTAAAGATTTGCTGCCAAGTGAGACCATGAAGGCAGAAGAGAACCCCTCTCCATCTTGCCCAGACTCCTGGCAGCCAAGAGTCAACAACCAGCAAGCTCTTTGATGGAATCTGTAATCCTCTCAAAGGAGTGACAGTGACTTTATCTGGAAATATAGAGCTTTTCCCTTCTTGACATCTTAATAATGTTTTACTAGAACTTCTAAATTTTTTAGGGAACTGGAAAAACAACAACAAATAGTCCTTGTTCTCACAGTGAGACTGGGGAACGGAGGCTGTCTCTGGAGTGTTTGCAGTGTGTAGTACTGGCACACAGTGAATGCTGCCATGCTCCCAGAGTGTATTGAGAGGCAAGGGGCTTGCATAAGGGGAAGAATGCGCAGTGGCTGCTGGTTAGCAGGTAGGTTCTGAGTGACAGGACACCACGCTGAGGAAGGATGATGGTCTTGGCCTGTCCCTGACCCCCTGGGGCACTTGTACTTTGAGCCAGGGGTTTCGGCCTGAAGCCTGTTTTCCTTTAGCCTCACGCTGTCACTCGTACTGTATGGAGAGCAGGTTGTAGTACTTTTCTTCCTTCCAGTCTTGCTGTTGCTCTGTTGGTCTACAGTTAATGGACACTCTGCATACCAGCTGGCCTGCCTTCACAGCTTCTTGGGGGCAGGCCTAGGCAAAGCAGGCCCCGACTGACAGCCTCCTGGCCACACTCCCACTGTTCTTAACAGCTGAGGGGAACTGGGGCACTGCTACTGGGGCCTCACCAGGGAAACTAAGGAGACTTAGCTGAGTCATCTGACAGTGGGTTCCCAGAGAATGTATTTTTGCTTTGTCATACTTATCCTTGATGTATTTAAACAACTCAGTACCCAAAAATGTGGGCCATACTTTCTAGTGAGTCTGTAAGGAAGTCTTCTTTGGTTACATAATTTTTTTAATGAATAAAGAAAGAAAGCTAAACAATTTTTAAAATGGTTTGGACTGCATATTGTTATATAATTTCTTTAGTAAACTTTTAGAACTGTGATGAGGGTACCCCTCAGTAGTATCCCCTCACATGCCACCAGCTGCCCTGCTAGTTTATGATTTCATTCAGTCATGAGCAGGCCAGCTACAGGCCTCAAGCTGGCCATCTCCTTCTTGACCTGAGTCACCATCATGTTATTAAGCAAACCTAACATGTTTGGCTGACTTGGACAGCAGCTTGCTGGCTAGAGGTAAGGGTGTCCAGGGTTCAGGGTCCAGATCCTCCAGTTAGACCAAGAGTCCATTTAGAGATGAAGTGACTGTCTAAATGAACAGAAAGTCCAAGCTAAACCGCACACTGCTTCTGTCTTCCTTCAGGTACAATGAAAATATCGGGTATATTAGACCCTCCAGAACACCAACACGCTTTAGCCTTAGCAGCTTTCTGACAGGAGTGTTAAGATTCCTGCTTCACAGCTAATGCAAGAAACAATGACTTGCTCAGGCCACAGCTCGTGTTGAGCCCAATATTGCCCCAGCCAAGAATCACAGTAGTCATTGCTACAGTGAGAATGTAGCTCTGTTTGTGGGAATGTTATGAGTACATCATGAATGGCAGCTGCTGAAGCCACTTATATAATTCCCAGTTGGTTTTCAAAAAGACAGTAAATTTTCATGCAAAACAGTCTGTTTAATAGTAAAATATATCAAAGTTAACCTCTGGAATTCTGAGTATCGATGAAAATGGCCAAGCAGGACAGTCATCCATATAACGCCTTTGAAAATAGGGCCTTTTCAGTTCAAGTTCAAGTGGATAGTACACTTGGACCCCTGAATGAGGAAGAGGCAGAACTGTTGTTACTTGATTGTCAGGCATGGACTGACTATAGTATAGTTCTGTGGTCCCAGTTGCCTGTCAAAGCTAACCAAGGTAGTAGGAGAGGTTTGTGGGTGTGAGACGTAGAGGTTAGAATCTTCTGGGTCAGTATCCTCTCTACTCACCAGAGCAGCTGCAGTGCTCACTGAGAAACAGGGAGGCCACTGTGTGGAGGGAAGCAAAGCTGTTGATGGCAGTCACACAGATGCAGCCTGATGGTAGCATCGTTCTACACAGGAGAAGGAGAGCAGGACTCAGAGCCAGGGAGAGCTCCTGCTGCTGTCATCTCACAGCAGTGCCCACGTCCGTCAGCAGGCTTCTGACAGTGGTGGTTTTCATCCCAAACCCAGCTAGTCCCAATCCCTTGCATATAACATACAAAAAAAAAAAAAAAAAAAAATCCAGTTTGGTCCAGTCTGATGCAGTTTGTACCTGCATCTGCAGGATGTTGTATGACTCTGGCGAGCACCTCCTTGGCCACTGAGTCACTTCTGATCTACAGCAGCTGTCATTCTCCAGGATGTTCTGTTTGGTCCTTTAAGCAGCATCTATGAGTTGCAGGCTACAGGCAAAGGCCTCTGGAGAAATATATGACTTCTGATGGAAGGATTACAGCAAATGCCCATCAAATGGGAAGTGGTAACTTCATTCCTCAGGAGTCATTGCTCTCACCTGAGCCAAAGACTAGATCCTAACCTTAGTCTTCAAGTACAAGATGGCATTCAGAACAGCACTGAGACCTTGTTTGCAGAGGAGCAGCCATGAGGGAGCGACCTGGAGAGAGTAGGCCGGCAGCCATGGCTACTATGCACAAGGGTGACTTATACTAGCTGTGTGTGGAAAGAACAGAACCAAGCAAGTCTGACATCTGAAAATACTTTGTTTAAAGCTGTTTTCAACACTAGTTTGCGTTAACCCAAACTCAAATATGAAGTTAAAAATCTCACATTCCTCTATATATTATGGCAAATACTATAGTTTAAGTCCACGGCCATTTTGTGAAAGTCAGATGTTTGGAAACCCTGTTCCATTTACCTCAAAGATTTAGTGGAACTGTCTAGACTGCATTCTACAGTGAAATGAAATTAGAAAATACTGTCCAAACTGGAAACAAATGTAACTACTTGTAGATTTTGTAACACTTTTCAGAGAGCAGGTTTTCCGTGTGGTGAAAATGAGCACATGCAAAGCTTTGAGGTGAGGCCAGGGCTGTAATCAGAAGAAACGTCGTAGCTGGAATGCGGTCAGCACGTCAGAAAGAAGAAGAACTAGTGAGCTGGATACTAAAATACCCAGAAAAAAACAAAAGCAAATGAGAAAGAACTGACAGTATTTAGAAATAGGAATTTCCAGTGTTATATTTATAGTAGTTATCAAGTTAGATCTTTAAAAAGACTACGTTGACTGACTGGGTAGTGATGGCATGCACGTTTAATGCCAGCACTCAGGCAGAGGCAGGTGGTTCTCTGAGTTCCAGGACAGCTAAAGCTACACAAAGAAACTATTTCGAAAAAAGCAAACAAAACCCCTAACTTTGATTAGCATAGCTTTAACAAAATACAAAGTAAGAGCCAAATATTAACTCTAAAAGACAACTTGATATAAAGAAGAACCTAATAAAAATGCCAACCTGGGAAGAAAAGATAGCTCAGTAAAGTACCTGCTGCCAGGCCTGCTAACCTGAGTTGGGTCCCCGAGACCCGCATGGTAGCAAGAGACAACTTGGGCGGTCCAACCCCTGCATATTATCTTCTGACTTGCACATCTGCACACGTATATACAAATAAAACAATATAATTTAAAATGTTTAAAAAATAGAGTATGTGCCTTCTTTGTTAATAAGTTTCTGAGCCTCTATAGAATGCAGAAGGACTCTAGGAAAGGTAGACTATCCGAATAAAGCAATAGCCTGTTAGGATGATCTTCCTCAAATTGTATTAAGGTGTGTCTCTGTATTTTCAATTGTTAATCCTATACTGGCAAATAGCTAGGTTCTGGTAGGATTTTGGTATTGTGATTTCTATGACCCATCACTGGGTTTTCTGTATGTAAATGTCCATCCTTCCTCACTTGCCTAAAGGCAACCTAAGATGTTTGTCAGGTGTTGTCTCACTGCTGATGGGTTGTAATGAAGACCTAAGGCCAGTAGCTGGGGCAGGAAATATAAGGGTGGGACTTCTGGGCAGAGAGAGTCCACAGGAGAGGAAAGCAGACACTGAAGGGAACAAATGGACCAGACTGGAGCTGGAGCAGAGAGGTCTATAGCTAGCCACATAGCAGCTTGTAGGCTAGAATAGCTGGGTTAGGTTTAAAAGTTAGCTGAGAAACTGTCCCAGCAAAAGGCCTACGCTTTAAACAAGTCTCCATGTCTTAGTGAACCACCAGCAGGATCTTTGAGAAGTTCACAATAATAGCCCATTGAAGAAACTGGGAAAAAGTGTTTGCCGTTTAAATGATTACAAGTTATACAAGTTGAATGAAGCAGGATCTTTTTTTTTTTGTTTTGTTTTGTTTTTTTTTTTTTTTTTTGGTTTTTTTTTTTATGAGACAGGGTTTCTCTGTGTAGCCCTGGCTGTCCTGGAACTCACTCTGTAGACCAGGCTGGCCTCGAACTCAGAAATCTGCCTGCCTCTGCCTCCCAAATGCTGAGATTAATGAAGCAGGATCTTAATGCCAAAACTGACCTGTGAGGATTAGGCTTGGCTGTGACTAGGAGACCCAAACTGAGGATGGCTTATACAGGAAGCATAAACAGTCTGAACAAAATATCAGGTTGATTTTTCAGTGTGTTAAAATGCTAGTATGCACGAACAAAAGGGTTTCGTTTAGGTTTTCAAGTACAGTTCAACACTAAGAGATTTGTTCATATATTGGGTTAAAAGAGCAAAAGTGGTATGTTTTTAAAGAACAGTGGTTTGCTTGTGATGGAGAAGAACACTATATGAAGCAGTGGGAGGCCAGAGCAAGCATCTGTAGGACAAGATGGACGTAAACCAGGATTAGAAGACATCAGGAGGCTCACTACGTAGTAATAAAAGGAACAGCCCATCAGAAAGGTAGAAGGATTGTAAGCATACACACATCTAACTTCATGAAGCTGGTGGACCTAAAGGGACAGACAGATCCAGAAGAGACAACAGTGGCAACTTGTACCCACCACCATTAAGAGATGGATCAAGTGAAGAAACAGACTACTGAATGTCACTGTAGATCAGATGGCTTAACAAACATGTCTGGAGTATTCCACACAGCCGCTGTGGATCACACATTTGAACTCAAAAGAAAATAATGTAACAAAATCATAACAATACAAAAGATTAAAACAGTTCTTGTGTCTTATAACATAATGGAAAAAAAAAAACCTAGAAGCCAACAGCAGGAAACAAGCACAGCAAGGCTAAATTCCTACAGTCAAACCGAACGAAGTAGAGCACAACTTATCAGAACTCTTAGGATATAACAAGTGCCTAAATAAAATCAGAAATCTCAAATACTTTCAACACATATTTGGAGGTCTTTGTAGAACCAGGAAAAGCCAAGCCTAAGATTAGATGGAAAGAGACAACCAGGACAATTCTATGACCAGGAGACAAAACTACAGTCAATGAGAGAAACAGTTGGTTCTTTGAAAAGGTGAACAAGACTGACAAACTCAACAAAGCTAACCAGAGGGAAGAAGACCCAAATTAATTATCTTAACGCCTGGAAAAGGGGGACATACAGCAAATACTAATAAATTCAAAGGATCACTAGGAAATACTTGGAAAACTTATTCGAACAAGCTGGGAAATCAGGAAGAAATGAATAACGTTCTACATGCAGGTGACCTAACAAACCAATGGGTTGCAAACAACTTATATATTTATAGTGAAAAGTGAGACTGGAGCAGTAATAACAGTCAACTAAAAAGAAAAACTGGGGACTAGATTTTGCCACCATTGAATTCTTACAGACCTGTAGGGAGCTTATGCCAATACACCTCAAATTATTCCATAAAATAGAAGGGAAAGAATGATAGCAAAGTAATTTACAAATGCCAGTGTTTAGACTGTTGCCACGACTTAATGAGAATGCACCAACAAAGCAAACTAAACCCATTCCCCTGATGAACCTGGGCACCAAAATCCTCCATGAAACACCTGCAAGATAAATTCAGCAACATATTAGATCATACACCACGACCAGGTTGGCTTAATTCTAATGCTACAAAGTATCTCAATACACACAGGTCTGTAACTACAATATGAAAGAGTCTCAAGGGAAGCAGGCCTAGTGCCCCACACCTGTCATCCCAATGCTTCTGATAGAAGGACTGGCACAAGTTTGAGACAAGTCTTGTTTACAGAGTGAGACTTTGTCTCAAACTAAAAATCCTTGTTATTAGGGTACTGGAGAGGACAGAACTGGTGGACTGAATGAACACACACTCACACGCATGTACACATGCGCACACACATACACATGAATGCAATGTGTACATATATTTGAGATTTAGAGTATTTTAAATGTCTCCACAGTCCCAATCTCAAGCTGGACTGCAAGATTCCAAGATAACTGCTGGTCTTATATCTGTCGCAATCTTGAAGAATTAGGCTCTAATACCATAGAAGGAATTTCTCATCAACAGGACAGATGGACATGCAAAGAAGAGTGAGGGCTAACAGGCAAAAAGCAAAAGCTTCCTTCTTCCCTGTTCCTTTATGTGCCACTAGAGGGTGTGGCCCAGATTGAGAATTGGTCTTCCCACCTGGAATGATGCAATCAAGAAATTCCCGCCGGGCGTTGGTGGCACACACCTTTAATCCCAGCACTTGGGAGGCAGAGGCAGGCGGATTTCTGAGTTCAAGGCCAGCCTGGTCTACCAAGTGAGTTCCAGGACAGGCAGGACTACACAGAAAAACCCTGTCTCGAAAAACCAAAAAAAAAGAAAAAAGAAAAAAGAAATTCCCTCACTGGCATTCCCAGATGCTTGGTTTAATTGATTCCTGATAGTGTAGAATTAACAACCAAGATTAGCCACATAATTATTACCTCACAGACATAGATCACTTAGTTATCTTGATACAGAAAAAGCCTTTAATATAGTTCAATATCCATTTTTGATAAAAGTCACAAAAAAAACTAGGCATAGTAGGAGCATTTCTCAGTGCTAGAAGACTGTTTCGGAGCAAAGGCACAGTATACTAAGTAGGGAAAGATGAGAAACATTTCCTCTGAAGCCAGGAGCAGAAGACTTTCTCAATACAGTGCTTGAGTCTTAGCTAGGGCGGCTAAGGCAGCAGGGCAGGAGGAAGAAACAGGAGGAAGGGCCTTAGATAGAGAGGAGGGGCCCATCTACTCCTGTTTCCAGTGGACATGTTATCACATTGTATATACCCTGGGTTCTACCAGAATACTTTGATATCAGGTAAATCTGCAAGCAAAGAGAATACAAATCAGCACATGAGCATCCTGAGAAAAGCAGCAGAGAAATCCGACTCAGAATAGCTTGAAAAATACAGTAATAGAAAGAAACCTAACCACGGAAGTTCAAAGACCTCAACAAGACAAGATTTAAATACTAGAGAAATAAATTCAAGAAGACATTAGAGGCAGAGACATCTTGTGCTCCTGTGTTGGTGAATTAATACTGTGAAAATGGTTGCCGGGTAGTGGTGGTGCACGCCTTTAATCCCAGCACTTCGGGAGGCAGAGGCAGGTGGATTTCTGAGTTCGAGGCCAGCCTGGTCTACAGAGTGAGTTCCAGGACAGCCAGGGCTACACACAGAGAAACCCTGTCTCAAAAAAAAAAAAAAAAAAGAAAAGAAAGAAAAAGAAAATGGTCTATCACTGAAAATAACCCACAGAGGCATTGCAAGCCCCTCAAAAGTCTCATGGTTTCTTTCACACAGAAAAATAATCCTGGCCGGGTGGTGGTGGCACACGCTTTTGATCCCAGCACTTGGGAGGCAGAGGCAGGTGGATTTCTGAGTTCAAGGCCAGCCTGGTCTACAGAGTGAGTTCCAGGACAGCCAAGACTACACAGAGAAACTGTCTGGAAAAACCAAACAAAAAAAAAAAAAAAGAAAAAGAAAGAAAGAAAAGAACAAGAAAAATAATCCTGACACTCATTTAGAAACTTAGAAGCACAAAAGGCTCTGAATAAACAGCACAATCCTGGGTGGAAAAAAGCAACACTGGGCTATCACAGGACCTCATTTCACAACACTGGGCTATCACCGGACCTCATTTCACAGCGCTAGAGCCGCAGTGACAGGAACAGCATGGCACTGTCACCAGGCACACCATACTCCCACGGAGTGCAGCAGATGGTGAGGAGACAGACCAAGCAGATACGACTACCTGCTCTTTTAAACAAAGGTACTTGAAAACATGTTAGATAAAGGGTGGGTCTCCTGCTCCAAGTGCTGCCCATAACAAGGGCGTCTGATGAGGAGAATGAAACCAAGTTCCTCCATCACTGTGTGCAGTAGTCAGTACAAAAGAGCCAGACCTTAAGTTAATGCCGCAACCTTTGAAAAACACTACAAGAAGGGCTGGAAAGATGGCCAGAGCTAGGAGCTTGTTGCTCTTTGACCTGGATTGGGTTCTCAGAGCTGACATGGCAGCTCACAACCATTCACAATTCTAGTTCCAGGGGAACTGATGCCTCCTTTGGCCTCTGTAGATACTGCATGCAAGTGGTGCACTTACGTATACATGCAGACAAGGCACCTGTACATAAAATAAAGCCAGGTTTCTCCCTTGATTTCCGACCCTGGCCTCCAGATAGTGGACTGTGACCTGGAGTTGTTTCTTGACATAAGCCCGTTTCTCCCCAAGTTGCTTTCTGGTTGTGGTGTATTGCAGCAATAGAGACCATCACTGAGACAACATGTAACATGCGAGCAGTCTCCAGAATATATAAAAACTTACTAAATTAAACCTAACTATCCTACTTAAAATTACAAATGAGCAGTTCTCAGATGATGAAGAACTAATAGATATGTGGCTGTGCGAATGCTCAGCACCCCAGCCAACAAGGGAATGTGAGTCAAAGCTGTACTAGCCTCCATCCCCACCTTCCCACTGCCTAGGATGGTATAGAGAGGAACATGTACTCACTGTTGGCCGTGATACAAACTACTGCCACCACTGTGGAAGTCAGCATGGAGGTCCTTAAGGAAACTACAGACAGAACCTCATAGGATCCAACCAGACTGCTTCCGAATATTCCAGAAGGAATGTAAATCAGCACACTGCAAACACCTGCACACCCATGTTTACTGCAGACTACTCACAACAGTCAAGCTATAAACCCAGTGTCAGTGTCTGAACAGATGAATAAATGAAGATTATGCAGTGTGTTCACAGTGGCGCGTCGCCCTCCATAAAGGATACAGTCAGGGTAGTTTGAGAGATCATCATATTAAGCAAAACAGCAGCCAGACTCAGAGGCGCGACGCTTCTCTCATTTGTGAAATCCACATAACGTACTCCATAAGCAGGAAAAGGCTCCAACAAAAGAGGCTTGTCTGGTTTTAGAGGATGCCAGGAAGGAAGTGGGTGGCCAGGTGACTTCTCAGAGGCTTTCTGCAGGCTGGTCTTCGCATGGTGCCCAGTGTCCTCTTACCCCACAGCTCCCTTCTCCACTCTGGCTGTACCGTTGGCACTGTCTGAAGTGCTGTAGCTTCTGAAAGCCTGACAGTATCTGAACTATGCCACGAGTAACAACTGGTCAAGGAGCCTGAGGACCCACGGGTAGCTCTAGTGTGCTTGGCTGGAGGACATGGCCTTTGCAAGAACTCACTGGTACCTCACCACTGTGACAGAGTACTCGACAGGAAAAGTCCATGAGGCAAAGGTCTGCTTTGGCTCAGTTTCAGGAGATACTTCATGGTAGAAAGACATGTCACCTGAAGCAGTTTAGTCCACAACAGCATGGGCTTCAGCATGGCAGGTAGGAAACAGGAGATTACTGGTACAGGGCTGGTTGGAACCAGCAAAGGCACACCCCCACTGGCCTGCGGTTCACCTGCTAGGTCCAAGTCTACAAGTATTGTCTGAGTCAGGGTTTCTATTCCTGCACAAACATCACGACCAAGAAGCAAGTTGGAGAGGAAAGGGTTTATTCAGCTTACACTTCCACATTGCTGTTCATCACCAAAGGAAGTCAGGACTGGAACTCAAGCAGGTCAGGAAGCAGGAGCTGATGCAGGGCCCATGGAGGGATGTTACTTACTGGCTTGCTTCCCCTGGCTTGCTCAGCTTGCTTTCTTATAGAACCTAGGACTCTCAGCCCAGGGATGGTACCACCCACAATGGGACCTTCCACCCGTGATCACGGAGAAAATGCCTTACAGCTGGATCTCATGGAGGCAACTCCTCACAGGAGGCATCTTTCTCTGTGATAAATCCAGCTTGTGTCAAGTTGACACACAAAACCAGCCAGTATAAGTATTTATAAAGTCTCCAGAAACTGGCAGGGAGGGTTGGGGGGGCAACTATTCAAGCACATGGGACTGGACATTTTGCACTTAAACTATAATAGACAATGAGGAAAATGTGTACTAAATAGCCCTGCAACCTCACAGGCACAGAGCTATACTTCAGGGCAACAAGGTTACCCATACCTACTGCAGGGTGGGCACATCTTCTGTATATTGCCTGGCTTTGGGCCTTTCACAGAACAGGTAGTCAGCAAATATCTGTGGGGCAAGCAGAATGAGAAGCACACCATGAGAAAGCCCCAGCGAGATCGTGGGCCTGCGGTTAGTACAGCTGAAAAGACATTGTCTGGAAAGGAGATGAGGTCACAACCTAAGTCAGCTTGATCCACATTTCATCAGAGACCACACATAGGGCACAAGGCCTCACTCCAGGGCAAGCAGTAAGCTAAACCCTGATCCACAAGACCTGAAAAACCCTTACCTTGAAGGCCTGCTGCCCAAAATGCTGGGTCCTAGTGGCTGTTACACATCTCCCCAAGGAAGCAGCATACTCAGCAGGGCACTTTCAGCCATGGGTGGGTCCTGTGCTGGGGAAGAGGGTTTCGTTCTCCCTGGCCTCCCATCTTAGGGTGAGATACACCACGAAGACAGAAAGTAAACAAGCTTTCAGACACCCAGATTTCAGTTTGTTATACTCTGAAAGTAGAACCAATTTTTGACCCATTGAGGCACGATCCTCTTTCTTCTTTATGTCCTGGAGAAATGGGAAGCACAGAGCATTTTCCTGGAGGGCACTGTATGGCTTCACTGCAAGTGTGGGAAGCTCTGTGGATTGACCACTCACTGCTCAACCTGAAGGAAGTTAGAGGGAAATTCTCAATATGGGGAACTCAGAAGAAACACAGTAGACATGAGTAGACCAAGATCAGACACTGAGTACCAAGGTGCGAGACCTGAAAGAGCTGACATTTCAAAGTAGCTATTTTAGTCAGAACTAGTTATCTTATCTGGTGACAGGTGCATGCTGGGAAGACTGTCAGGTGCCTGGGCTCATCTTCTTCCTCCTCTCCAGCTGTGGCTGCTGCTCTGCTCGCTGAGATGTGATGGTTTGTATATGCTCAGCCCTGGGAGTGGCACTATTTGAAGGTGTGGCCCTGTTGGAATGGGTGTGGTCTTTTGGAGTAGATGTGGCCTTGTTGGAGTAGGTGTGTCATTGTGGGCATGGGCTAGCTGCCTGGAAGTCAGTATTCTGCTAGCAGCCTTCAGATGAAGATGTAGAATTCTCAGCTCCTCCTGCACCATGCCTGCCAGGATGCTGCCATGCTCCCACATTGATAATAATGGACTGAACCTCTGAACCTGTAAGCCAGGTCCAATTAAATGTAGTCTTTATAAGAGTTGCCCTGCCGGGCGGTGGTAGCGCACACCTTTAAATCCCAGCACTTGGGAGGCAGAGGCAGGTGGATTTCTGAATTCAAGACCAGCCTGGTCTGCAGAGTGAGTTCCAGGACAGCCAGGGCTACACAGAGAAACCCTCTCTCGAAAAACCAAAAAAAAAAAAAAAAAAGAGTTGCCCTGGTCATGGTGTCTGTTCACAGCAATAAAACACTAACTAATACAATAGGCAAACTCGAAGCAAGAGGCCAGAGCCCCTCTCTCGTCTATGTGCTCACCAACAGCTTTGTGCTGCTGCCAGCAGTGTCCAATATTTCTTTGTATAGCTACAGGTTGGTCTGGTACTATGCAGCCAACCTCTCTCCCCTCGGTGTTGGATGTTAGTGATCTTATTCACTCTGACAATTTGTTTTAATCATGTTTATGTGTATGTCTGTGTGTTGGACTACGGTGGGTGCCTTGTAGAGGCCAGATACATCAGATCCCCTGGAGCCAGAGTTACAAGTTATTGTGAGCCACAGACATGGATGCTGGTAGGAGGAGTACACACTCTTAAGCACTGAACCATCTCTCCATCCCCCTGGTTTTCTTCACATTAAAGCCCTGTGTTTGCATGCTTCAACTTTTTGGGGTTGCCCAGAGGTACCAGATGATAGGCTTCCCAATACCCCAGCTCAGGATTTTGGCATGGCCAGTGCTGTGTGTGAAGACTCAACATCAAAGCAGTTACTATCGCTCCAGCCATTTCCTCAGGAATAGAGTCTATTTTTACAATCAGTGTGGTGACCACAGACAAGAGACAGACAAGAAACAGTCAGCATTTCATCTGTTTCATCTGAAAAACCAACAGGCTGTGAAGACCCCAAACTTGGGAGACCCTTACTCAAGTCTCGGGAAATCACGGCCACCCAAAAAATCGCAAGACACCATACCTGGATGCAATCAGCAGAGGTTTATTTCAGGATCAGTCAACTGAGGCTGAGACTTGTGACCCTGACGGCTGGGAGTGGAGAGCTTATAAAGGGCGGAACCACAAACCAAGGGGGGTAAGGGGGTTACCAAGGAAACATAACATAAAAACAGTAGAAAGTCTTAAAAGGTCCCAACCCAAATCTAGTCAGGGTCATGCGGAAAACATCTTATACACTTATCTTTTGTAAGGATGTAACCTCGCCCAACCATTTATCTTGCAGTCAACCAGTTCCCGGGACCACCCAGGTGACTTGCATCTTTTTTTTTTGTGGTCAGGAATGTGTCTTCCTGCTTTGGGCCTTCCCCACCCACAGGTGGGTTTTCTTCCCTGAGGTCTAAGGAATGTTAATCTAGCAAGTGTCCTCTGACTCAGGGATAATGTACTCCTCCTAGAATGTATCCCGGGGCAGTGAAGGCCTAAAATCTTACATTTACTTTCTTGAACTAGTGAACTTGCATTCTTTTGCTCAGGTCTAGGGATCATAAAAACTTTCTATATTTTTCATTCCCTTTAAAGAAAAGCCTGGATATATTTTATAAAATGGTCTTTATAATTTTTCACTCTACAGCCGGTGACCTCCATACAGGAGCAGAGGAATGCCAAGCAGCTGTGTGTACTGCTAAGACTTTTATTAACGACATCACTGGCTATCAGGAATGCAAATCAAATCTGCTGTTAGCTACAATTCTACATCCGTTTAAATGGACAGAAAGTTAAAAGATGGTACCGTGTGCTGGGAAGGATGGAGAGAAGCTGGAAGCCACTTGTACTCCAGGTGGGAGCATCAAATGGTGCAGCCATGTGGGAAAGCAGTCTGGGAGCGGCACAAAAACTCAACACAGGGATGGTGGTGGTGCCAGGCATTGCTACAGAGAAATCAGAAGCTAGCTTCACACAAAACCTTCAACAGCAGCACTATTCACAGGAAGCAAGCAAGCAATCAAACCAGATGCAGACACAATATCCATGAACTAAGCAATGGACATATAAAAAGCAGCCTGTGCACACAATGGGCATTATTTGGTAAGGAAATGAAACGAATTACTAACACATGTTAAAAGCATATGAAAGGTAATAGCATTACTCTAAGAAAAGATAGTCAGACCCAAAGATCCCAACTGCTGCCTGTCTGTTCACAATAGACAAATTTAGAGATATCAAGTAGATTGGAGGCCATCTGGGAGGCGGGAGGGTGGGATGACAATTACAGGAGATGACATTACATTTGGGATGAAGACCGTCTAAGGACGTAATGACCGTGATTTGTGAATTCACACAAAACATTAAGTGACCTGTTTAAGCTGTACATGGTGTTGCACATCGGTATTCCAGGACTCGGATTGCTAATGGGAGCCCAGGGCTAGCCTGGACACACGACTAGACTACATCTCAAGACCTATATTGTATGTAAAATAGTTAATTGCCTTGTGTTTGATTACACCACAATAAGGCTGTCATAAATACAATTCACTAAAGCAAAAGTAACGACAACATATTATATGATTTGTTGCATAGAAATGAGTAAAATGTATGACAAAAGTAACATAAAAGGGGGTAGAAGAAAAGGGGAGCACATCCCTGGGAGGGTGCACACCTAGAGGGAGGGAGCACCCCTGTGAGGGTGCTATACTATAGAGGAGGGAGCACCCCTGTGAGGGTGCTATGCTGTAGAGGGAGGGAGCA
>JANHMN010000011.1:73019671-73041581 GCA_030674055.1 Rhabdomys pumilio | reverse complement strand
CACACACACACACACACACACACACACACACACACACACACACACACTGCATCAAGAAAAGAAAAAAGACAGACACTATGGTACACGAAAGTGACCATAGCATATCTTAGTCCTGTTCTTGTGCCTGACTGTAGAAACACTGACCCATTTACATTAGAATGTTTAAAGTTTGGCCTGTTTAAAGTTTGGCTGGGCAGTGGTGTCGCACGCCTTTAATCCCAGCACTTGGGAGGCAGAGGCAGGCGGATTTCTAGTTTGAGGCCAGCCTGGTCTACAGTGTGAGTTCCAGGACAGCCAGGGCTACACAGAGAAACCCTGTCTCGAAAAACAACAACAACAACAACAAAAGAATATTTAAAGTTTGAAAGCTACACACAACACCAACATGGAAACATTAAGACTAACCCATTCCTGTTTTCAAAAAAACAGTCAAATCAACGACTTTGAACTGTTTAGGAAGACACTGTGGTTATGCACTTCTTCACACGGATCAACTCACCGTCTCACAAGCAGGAAATGAAAGCTCAGAAACCTGCACATTGGAAAGGTCAGTGAGCCGAGAGCCATTCTTAATGGCCTTAATTTGGTCTTCAAACTGACACTGTGGGTAGAAGGGAAAATGTTATGTATCTAAAAAATTCCAAAAGAAAACCACTATAATTGACAGGACTAGGATTACGATGAAACTTTAAGATAATCTTTCCAAAAACAAACAAATAAAACAAACCCTTTAACGCACAGACTTCTAGAGGGAGGGAGAGGCTGCAAAGGAGAGCAGAGCAGACCTCCCAGCCCCACGGCCACTAAAGCAAGACAGGTTTCTCCTAAGAGTGTGCTTGGGGGAAAGACCTCACCCTCCGAATACTGGAAGACTGATTATTCCTGCTTTTCCTTTTCTTAGTGCTCAGAAGTGAACCCTGGGCTTTGTGCATGCTAAGCACATGTTCTAAGATAATTTTTTAAAAAATCACTAATTTCATGAAAAATTCCTAATAATTCAACAAAAATAATTGATAACATTAAAAAAAAAGAATATTTTAAATTACAGTCTCCTGAGAATTAAAAGAATCATAATGATTTCAGTACATTTATGATGTTTTCTGACTTACCTTTGTATTCTCAATTTCTTCTCTTACAGTAGAAAGAAATGTTTCCCATGAAAGTATATCAAACTCCACATCAGGATACGCTGCAGAATCACTGGAAATTTTTAAAATAGAAAATTGCTATTTTTTGTCATACTGGGCTCTTACCTGTTTGTTTATCTTAATTTGTGTGTGTGTGTGTGTGCTGGTGGCAGGCAAACAGAAGGCAGGAATGGAGCACAGCTGACAGAACTTAGGGAGGAACATTGTAAATACACTTATTCCTTCAAGTGTTTCTAGCTTCATCAGAAAGAATACTGAGGGGTCGTGTACCTGCTCATCACTTTGAGACTTTTAAGACAGGCCTCCGACTGTGACGCCACGCCCTGTAGTCTGCACACTTCTCGTTCCTTCCAGTTTTCAAGTACAGATACCTGTCCACACATTAGAGGATAAGTATCTTACAATGAGGATGTGTAGCTTCTTAAATACAGTGTGATGACAAGCCCATTAGAGCAGGACTGTGTTGTCGTTTCACCAGGTGACTATTACCCACCTTCCTGCCACATCCAGGACCCCGAGGCCAATGTCTCCCAAGAGGAATCTGCAGCACTAACATCTGGGGCATGCGCTTTGCTTTCCCTGTAAGGTGACTAACTGGCTGTTGTGTAACATTGTGGGAGACACAGAATACCACTTCCTTGCCTTCAGTTTTTCAAACAGTATACCAATATTAATGTGTACTTCTTTAGGGGATGGAGGAATACTCAAGCAGACACCTAAATTTACACATATATTTCTTTTTATTTTATATTTAGGGATAGGTTGTCCTTAGACCTGTCATTTCTCCATTTGTGCTTCTTGGTGTATCTGAGATTAGAATTTTAAGTCATTACCCTAGTCAGGAATATATTTTATTAAGTATGTTCTGGGGGTATGTGTGTGTGCATACACACATGTGCACAAACATAGAGGTCAGAGGACAATCTCTGGTCCCTGGTCCACATTTCTCATAAAAGTGACATCTACTTTTTTTGTTTGTTTGTTTAAGACAAGGCTTCTCACTAGCCTGCAACTTGCTCAGAAGACAAGCTGGCTTGTGGGTGAGCCTCAGGGATCTGTTTGTCTCCTCAATGGCAGCTTATTAAAAAATACAAATTCTAGGGATGACTGCAGGTCCTCATGGTTGTTCAGCAAGCACAAGCACTTTGCCAATAGAGAGACATCTCTCAGCCTAGCTCAGGGGGTTCTTTTCATTTGCTCTCGAAGGATTAGTAAATAGTATGTTACTTGATTAAATATGATAAAGACATCCCATGGAAAGCATGAGACATAACTAAATTATTATGCTAAATAAAAATGTTATAAAATTTAATATATATTTTTGGGCACAACTCTGAAACGAGTATAAAATTTTGGGTTTAAGAATATAACTCAGTGGTGTGCTTGCCTGGCAAGCATGTGATCATAGTACTGAAAAGGAATAAAAACTAAAAATCCTTGGGCAAAGAAAAATAACCATTATCTTACTTAGAAATGAGATTATGGGTGACAGCACACTTCCTACCATCCTAGCTTCTGTAATAGCATTATCTAACAAAGGCCCTCTGCCCCTGCTGCTGCCCTGCTTTCTGGACTCACCTCTGCAGCCACAGCTCTCTGGTGACTCTCTTCATAGAGCTCTTTCCCTTTCCTGACAGACTCTTCTACTTTTGTCTTCTCATCTGCCAGCGCACTGCTGTGAAGAATAAAGAAAAAACCTTAAAAACAATCCAGCCATGGAGATCACAAGGATGTCACACGCCAGGTCAGCTTTAAAATCAAATCACATTTCTAGACTAACTTCCTGTCTCAATTCTGCCTCACTGTGCTCCCTGCACATTATAAGAGATCAAAGAGAGATAAGGAATCAAAGGGGTGTCTCTGGAGCAGAGGAGCACATGCAGGCACCACACCAGTTTATTTGTGTGACTGTGAGTGTGTACGTGTGTGAACGTGTGTCTGTGGTTTTAACCAGAGGTTAAACTTTGAGTGTGATTCCTCAGGATTGTAATTGTTCTCAGATGCTGTCTTTTATGCAGGAAATTACATTATGAAACAACTATAAGAAAAGGAACCAGTGCTCTGTTCAACACTATTCATGACCACATGTTCTGAAACTAGCATACAGAGTCCTGAGTTTCATTGTAGTTATCAGAACGCAGTGTTCCGTCCTCCCGGGCTCCTCCCTGGCCTCCGACCTTCTCCAAATGGCCCACCCTTCCCACCAACACTCTGCTCTTGTTTTCATTTCAAACACACTTTCCCCTTCAACCTGTAAGCTCTTTCTTCTTCCCACAGTCCCTCTCCAGTGTCATGATGTACGTGCATAAAAACTAAAGTCTACGATCTGCACAAAAGAAAGCACTGCAGAGGTGTCTGTAAGTCTGCGAGGTCTGCTTACTGTGACTTCCAGCTCCATCATGGCCATACACTATTACACTAAGAAAGGCACAGAGATGATAAGAACAGAGTACAGTATGCAGACGGCATACAGACTGAGTTCTAGGACAGCCAGGGCCACACAGTTGAGACCCTACTTAAAACAAATAGAAAAAAAAAAAAAGAAAGAAAGAAAGAAAGAAAGAATAAATAATAGTAATAAGTCTAGGCATTTTTATACTGACAATGGGAAATAAAAGTAGAAACCTGAAATATTCAAATGTTGAGAAGTACTTAGGAGAAACAGATAAACAATAATATACTTAGAGGTCTAGTGAGACCAGACTAATTAAGAATAATTAAAGCTTGGTTGCCTGATTCCAAGGGACTGGTCCAGATGTGGTTCAAATTCCTTATCTAATCCTTCACTTTTCTGGGCAGACCTGTAAAAGCAGTCAGAAATGCTTTCTTACCTCTCAGGGGTTTTTTTGGTACACATTCACACAGTAAACTGCACTCACGTCCACAAAAGTACCCTGTGAACTCAGACCACCCCTTCAGAGCAAGTTTTACTTATTTTTCCATGAACACGGTATACCAATCAAACTACTTTGTCTGTAATCAAATGACATAATTCTGGTGCTGCTGTTACACACAGTCAACCTTCAGCTGAACAGTAACATGCAGGGCTACTGGCAAGAACAAAAGCATGGTTCAGCAGGCTCCCAGTCCAGACTGCTAGATCAGGAGCAAACACAACAGCTGTTAAGTTCCTGAGCTTGGCGTCTTGGTGCAGCAGCAGAAACTAAACTAAGGGATCTGTGGAACTATGCTGAACAGCAGGAGATCAGGAATGGGTCACAGAGAGTGCTGGCTTTGTTTTAGATTATTTTCTATTGTTGTGTACGAAGCTTTGAGTAAGAATGGCCACCATAGACCCATATATTTGATTGTATTGTCACCAGGGAGTGGAGCTATCTGAAAGAATCACAAGGGTTAGGATGCATGGCCTTCTTTGAGTAGGTGTGACCTTGTTGGAGGAATGGTGTCACTGGGGGTTGGCCTTGGGGTTTTGAAAGCTCATGCCAGGCCCAGACAGGATGCAGCTCTAAGCACCTACTTCCTCATGCTCCCCACCATGCTAATAACGGACTAAGCCTCTAAAACAGAAAGCACGCCCCAATTAAAGGTTTACTTTCTTTTTTTTTTTTTGGTTTTTCGAGACAGGGTTTCTCTGTGTAGCCCTGGCTGTCCTGGAACTCACTCAGTAGACCAGGCTGGCCTCGAACTCAGAAATCCGCCTGCCTCTGCCTCCCAAGTACTGGGGTTAAAGGTGTGCGCCACCACCGCCTGGCCAAAGGTTTACTTTCTTAAGAGTTGCTGTGTCAAGGTCTCTTCACAGCAATACAACAGGGACTAAAACACTGAGATATCCATCATAACCAGACCAAACTTAGGAAAAAGGGTTTATGTCAGCTCCCACTTCTACGTGTAGGAGTCTATCACAAAGGGAAGTTAAGGCAGGGCCTCAAGCATGAGCAGACAGACACCACAGAAAGCTGCATGCTGCCTCACTTTCCGGCTCACCACATCTCTGGCTCATGCTGAGCTATATTCATTACACAGTCCTGGCCTGAGTACTTAGGGATGGTGCTACTCAGAGTAGGGTGGGAAGGCAGTCACCAACCAAGACAATGCCTCATAGACATGGGACACAGGTCACTCTGATCTAGGCAATGGACAATCCTCTGAGACTGCCTCAGATACAGTCTCTATGACAATTATGCCCAAGACCTTCAGTTATTAACAAACCGTGCATATCATAAGACCAAATGCTAATCATCTGAAGATTTAGGATTAAAAAGTAAGAATAAGATCATTATCCCTGAACCTTCATGCTGGGCAGAGCTTTAGATGCAGACTTCTCCTCCCAGTGGTCAGTAAGAAGGAACAAGCTCATGTTCACAGAAATGCTCACCTCAACAGCAGCTGGGCCTCTCCTGACTTGGTTTTAAGCTACTCTGACTTTTATGTAATTTACCTGAAAACATGCCAGCTTAGACAAAGTTCTAGGCTAGAGAACTTTTCAATGAATGTTTTTAAATAATATACAACCTCTGTGAAAATAGTATCTATAAAGGTCTTCAAAATGATTTATTTATTCGTATTTTATGTGCACTGGTGTTTTGCTGCCACGTGGTTGCTGCGAATTAAACTTGGGTCCTCTGGAGGAGCATCCAATGCTCTTAAAACAAGTCATCTCTCCAGCCCCTACTAAGGTCTTTACTTATAAAATTAAATACAAAGAAGAAACGAAAAGAATCAGAAACCCCAGGATATTAAAATAATGTCATCCACCTTTTAAATGTTACTTACATTTCACTGGTATTGAGAACCTTTTTAATTTTTTTCTTCAGGGCTTTTAATCTTTCTTGGATTTCTTTTTTCTCTTGTTGCCACTTTTTAATCTCTCTGTCCAAATCTTGGTGGAACCAGTCTAATTCCGTCTTTGAGATCTAAAAACATTTTAGAAAATGTTTGAATAATCATGGCAATACTTTCTAGGAAAAAAAAGAACCTGACAGTGTCTCAGCATGTGCAGCACCTCCAGTCCAGGGCGTGGCATCCTGGGGCAGGCACACTACCACTTCCAGCCACAAGACACCATCAACACAGCACAGCCACATGTGACAAGTACACTCCCTGCAAAAAGGTACTCTGAAGAACTCTGTGTACCACAGGGCTGACAGCTCCCTACATACATGTAATCTGCACATGTTTTTGCAGGCAAGTCCAGTAGATTTTGTTTCTAGAAATACAAATGAGGTACTGGAGCTGGCCATTAAAGACATCTGGATTGAATACCTGCCTGAATTTCAGGCAGTGTGGCAGAGAAACTCCAGAGGCCAAGCTGGTTCCCTTCCCCTGGAGGGTGAGGGTCAGTGCCATTCTCAGACCTATTCCTTAGCTCCTTACGCAGCTGCTAGCTTCTGAAATATGAGAACATGTAAATGTTAAATAGTGTCCAGTCTCAAATTCCACAACTACCAACAAATGCTTAACAAAACTCTACTCCTATTTGCTAGAGAAAGATTAATTTCTTAATTCTTACTTAAGGTCCTTGATCCTGTTTCCTGCTTAGGTTCAGAACACACTGAGAACAAGGATTCAGCTATAAAAACATGGGCTTTCTCCCTCAAATGACTGCGGCACCCTACATTAAACTATTCAAATATAACAGGAAGTAATGGGATTTAAGTAAAAAAAGATACAGACCCAAGAGGCCATTTCTCCCTTTTCTCTTATGCCTTGGACTCCCAGGGGTTTCATGCTTTTGACGATGGCCCTGCTAACTAGTCTACTAGTCTACTTCCTGCAAGCATGAGTCCCACGTCAGAGAACAGTCTGGATGGATGTGATACATGGACTCTTGGAACAGAAGTTCTGTTGTGTCCCCTTAGGTTGGTCTTGTCCACATTTTCCCTTCATGCTGATTCCAAACACGTTATGTCACTTCTGTGACTTAGATGACCCCATGCCTACCATACTTATAAGCTCCTGTATCCTACATGGTCATTTTTATGTTCAAGATCAATGTACATTTGCTTGCTGTGCCACTGGAAGCCAGGCTGTATCTGTTTACACTCTGGGCCAACGATCTCACCTTTGATCTGGCTTTTTGAAAGGGAGATGGTTATGCAACAGCATGAGAACCTATTTGGCAAAACTGCCTATAGGAACTCAGTTAACGAAAGCATAAAGAATTATAATCATGTGTGGTCTGCCCAATGCTCACAGTGAAAACATGACCTGAGCTCATGTGCTGCTTGCACTCACTACTCAGAAGCTTCGCAAGAGAAAGGATCATATTCCCTCTTGTGTAGACACACGAGGAAACTCAGATTCAGAATTTAAGTTCACCAAATAAGTCTAGAACCTGAACACACCTGTTGTTTGAGGAATGGAACAACTGGACTCACCATACTCTTGAACACAATCTTGACACCAGATCCAAAAAACACAAAATAGAAAAAGGCACTAGAAGAACCTGGCACGGGCTGCAGCCTATCCTCCCAACATGCACAAGGCTAAAGGAGCTGAACTTTGAGCCCAGCCTAGATTACAGTTAGACCTGCTCTCAAAGCCTGACACCTCAAAGGCATGGGGGTCAGACAGAACAGTAGTCAGAGCTGCAGCTCTGTCAGTCTTCCTCTTGGGTACAAAGTAGAGACCATCTGTACAAACGTCAGACTGTATGAATGAAGTCCTATGACGTTTAACCACCAGTTCGTGAGGCTGGAGAAGGCTCTACTACAAACTTCACTCACCAAATGACTATGTCAAGTACTATGTGCCCAAATCTGTCTGTCACTCAAACAGGAGGCCATACAGATTACTGTTCAAATCTTCCTGAGGCAATACCACATTTGTATCATTATTTTATTTTATTAAATCTCTCAAGTAGTTTATTCAGGTTTGTATTCCATGTATCATATGCTAAGCGGACTTTATTTATTTTTTTTCTTTTATTGTTATTTTTCCCAGACAGACAGCTGATCCTACTCCCTAGTCCGATCTCTGTGAACAGGTCCTGGGAGTGTTGCCACACTTTTCTTTATAACCATCTCCTTTCTTCCAGGTATACTCCAACTTCAATAAATGAGTTTCCTAATTAAGGTCACATTAAGCTAATTTCCTACTACCTAACGTATAATTCCAGATGTTAATTCAGACTTCTCACACCAGTCTTTCCCTTTTTAAACAGGCATCTCTATTCCCTTTATGAACAGGAACATCATTTTCTCACACCTGTAATCTCCTTGCCAGTAAAGCAACCTGGTTTTTTGCCACCTGGTACCACTTCACTGTATGTATTCAAACCAGATACTCCAGATGACATTTCCTCAGGAGGAAGAGCCAATACTAGTACCCCTCACTGTTTACCAGAGAGTTTTACTCCAAATATTCCAGATAAGCAAACTAAGGTTCAGTGGACTTAAGTAACCCAACTGCTCCATCAGAAGAATTCTAAATAGAACTACTGGAGTAGAACCAAGGAGGCTGCAGGCTCACGTTTGTGACCTCTCCTGACAGTGCCTCACAACGCAGACAGGAATTTAACTTGGAATTAAACACAGAAAAGTTTCAGTCAACCAGACGAGTGAATTAAAGATAAATTAAATTCCAGATTTATAATCCTTTTCTCAAAGCAGTTGGTAAAAGCTCTCTATCACTATGAGAAAGACTGCCACTTGGTTATGCTGCAGAGAGAAGTGAAAAGGCTACTGAGAAAGAATTCCTTCCTTGTGTGGCTGGCCACTGGTGCACTTCTGCTGATTGAAGCTGACAAGCACTCACACTCACTGCATGCGATCAAGGAGTCTCAGGAAGGTTTACCTTGTTCTCCTCCGTGTGCCTTTGCAGCTTTTCCTCCAGGTCCCTGGTCTCTTGTGAGCTCCTAAGTTCTGTCTGCTCAAAGTTCTCACATGCCCCCTTGAGCTGCTCTCTGAGCAAGCGGCACTCCTTCTCCTTCTGGGAAAGGTCCCCCTAAGAGTAAACCACAAAAGCATCAATTAATAACTATTGGAAATTATGATCTGTTCTAAACTGTCTCAAAGGAGAATAACAGAAAAAGGAAATTCATATGGGAAAATGTAACAATCCAGAAATCAAAACCTTTACTGTTCAGCAGAGCCAGCTCTTTTTTAACACTATTATTTTACTACTGAATTTGTAATAAAACTTTAACTTTTTATTGATTTGTGAATTTCACCTCACGCACCCCATCCCATTCATCTTCCTGTCCCTTTGTACTTACCCTGGAAACTGCAGGGTGTCATAGTCTACCCCTTTGTCCAAACAGCTTTACTTGCAAATGTTCATTACAATGAGGCATTGGTCTGCTTCAAGGCCTCTGGCTTCTGTTACACTATTACCAGGACTCCTCTCAGATACCCTGTTGTTGCCCTGTGTCATGGAGACCCTGCATCTTTGGGGCTGCAGGACTGGCTGCTTCATTTACTCCAGCAGTTCATAGGTGGGTGAGTCAGTTCAAAGCTACGGATCTGGGCCTGGGTGATAGCTGAGCTAGTCAGCCTACCAGCTCTCCCACACCCATACCACCAGGGCAAGCTCTCCAGAACTGCTCTGGTTAGGTCACCCAATGCTGCATCCAGCAAGGGGCAGAGCCAGCTCCACTGTGCTGCCCAGGTGAGATGAAGGGTCTGCTTTTCTGACTGTTATAGCCAGTGATAAGCAGGACCATATCTCCTGCTCTCATGACCCCAGGGCTAGCTTGTAATTTAGCTTTTCAACCTATACACTAATTAGTTCTCAAAGGTTGTTTCCTAAGTGCATAATGTCAGATCAAACATTATTTTCTGTAATTAACACTAGGGACTATTGTTAGGTTTTAAAGGTTGCATATACATATATTTTAAAGACAAGTTGAATGGTTTAGTGTTGACATTACCAAATGTCAACCAAGTTGTTGGTAATTTAAAAAAAAATTAAATTATCACCTAATGAACTAATGAACTACTTTCTGTTATCTACTATGGATTATCTTAAAATCAAAATGAGAAAAAGAAAATATGACACTGTACAATGAAATGCTGACAAACAATAAATATCACTTTATGTACAGCTTTTTCAAAAGCTCTCATTCAGCTACAACTGTTGCATCACATAGGACTGTGGGGTATGGGAAACCTCCTGGTTCAGAGAACGCGCTCCTGCGGCAGTCATGCTGCAGCAATCAGTTCCAGAGGCACAAACTTGGACCATCCTGAACAAGGTTTCTTACCCTGTCCCCTCCCCCAGCACTAAAAAGGAAATTATGCAACTTATCAAAGCACTGTGAATTACCAGCAGCACAGCAGACAGAGCAGAGTGCTTTGGTGGGAGGACTTCAGCTTATGTCTGTCCAGACTGAGGCTTTAGCACTATTGATGCAGCCCATGTATAATGAAACTGTCAAACCTACTATGACACACAAGCAAGACTTGACGGTAAAAACTTCAATTACCTCTGTTTTCACTCTCAATCTGGCAAAAGAATCACAGCAAATATGGCATTATAGATAACTTCTACATCCCAAGTCACCAACAGAGATAGCTGGAACATTAAATAGTAGCTTTATCCTATTATATTTACACATTACATTTTCATATAAAATATGTAATTTTTGCCTTTTATAGGTCAACAAAAAAAACCAAGGGTGAAAGGTGTGAGGCAACTTCTCAAAGCCCTGGAGAAAACTGTAGTCCTAAGATTCAAATGCAAATCTCAATAGTTGAAAAGTCACCAACCACCTTGACTTGTCTGAAAGCCTTGAAACTAAGAACTACTTTAACACAGCATTTGTGAATACTCCCAAGGCTGTCTAAGGTTTTGAACAATGACTTACTAATCAACAGAGCCTACCTAATTTGGAGCTAAGCACAAACTAAGAACATAGTAAGGGCCTATCTACTCAGTATATGGTGTGTTGAATAAACAGAGGTCTACACACCACAGCACTGTCTGCACAGCAGACAGTCTATTGTTCAACAATTAAGACACCAAAGAATTTGTCCCCTACTTTTGTAAAGAAATAAGCAAACATAATGTAGTTCTCTAACAGATACAAACAGAAGAGTGCATTACAAGACTTTCATCTTTTAAAAGACATTGTATAACTCTATGTAAATGTTCAAGTAAGGTTGTACCTTAAAGTATTACCAGGGGGTGGGCATGGTGGTGTATATCTTAAATCCTAGCACTAAGGAGGCAGAGGCAGCTGGATCTTTAGGAATTTGAGGCCAGCCTGATCTACATACTGAGTTCCAGGCCTGACCTGCTCCTGGGTTTCTGACCAAGAGGAACTGACAGAGCAAATGGTTTTCTTTTGCTAATTTAAGCCAACAGATTTTGAGGTAATTTGTTGTGTTACAACAGAGAACTATTAAACTTGGTTTAGATTTACAAGTGTAATAGGACTGTCTTGAATTAAGAAACAAAATTAGAAAAAAATATCAATCTTTTCATTATCATACTATCCAAACAAGTACATGGGCATGCCATCTCTTGTTTAGGGCTCTCAACAACAGTCTAGCTATCTCAATATCAATTTTTGCCACTAAGAATGGAATATTTTCTCTTAATAAGTTGGTCTTAGTATTTGGAAAATATTTATCTTCTATGCAATTACCTTTCAATTATTCTGGCCTTAATTTCTATAAACTATGATACTTATACCTCCTTTTCTTTCTCATTCCTAAATTCTATTAGTTGGTAGTTCCAGGACAATAATAAATACTAGTACTAATGTTTTATCTTTAAACGAGATAATGGCCGGGCGGTGGTGGCACACGCCTTTAATCCCAGCACTTGGGAGGCAGAGGCAGGCGGATATCTGAGTTCGAGGCCAGCCTGGTCTACAAGAGTGAGTTCCAGGACAGCCAGGGCTACACATAAAAACCTGTCTCGAAAAACCAAATAAATAAATAAATAAATAAATAAATAAATAAATAAATAAATAAATAAAATTAAAAAAAATAAATAAATAAACGAGATAAAGGCTTTCATTGTTGAAGAACACTGTTAGCATGCTGAGATACAGCCACTCCTATTTTATTAGCATTTTTAAGTAAAAAGGTACCGTAAGTTTATTTAGTACCATTCTGAAACTACATAGCTGGTTAAATAACTTTTATAGTATATTAATAAATTTTGTAACTGAACCTTTCTTAGAGTGGCTCAGGTCTTTTTATCTTCTGATGTTACTCATACAAATAATCTTATTTATAAGTTAATACATGATCACCACATAAATTAAAAAAAAAGCAGTAAGTCTCCTTTGAATTAAGTTTGTCTCCTCAAATTTCAACAAAATAAGTTTTTCTGTTGTAGTCTAAAGCTTTTCCATTTTGGAACTGGCTGGATCCAATTCAAATGTATGTCAATAAAATTGATGTACATAAACAAGTTAATGTACTTTTGACTCACCTGTTGTGTTTCGAAAGGTTCATACGGCTCAGTATTGACTTCCTGATGTATCATGTTCCTAGACACCTACGGAGTAAGACAACTGCTTAAAACTTAATCAACCACAATAACATTAGTTAAAGAAGCTCACTGTGTAATAGTTTAAAACATGCCCACAATTTTTCTAAGGACTTTTTTTCTATTTAGATTATATTTTTCTTATATAAAAACTTTACTCAGAAAACACTATTTAGAATATTACAGTAATATTAACATTTTTTTGCTTTTTTACATTTTAACATTTTTTAACATTTAATATTAAGTCTTAATATTTTTTTTCAAAGTTTGCTAGAAAGCAGAAAAGTTAAGAGGAGCAAAATTGAATAAGGATTTTCCTGAACTCACACCAAAAGGACAACTACAGAGAACCCTGATGTACTTGCACACTTATTAGGAAAGCACTTACATAAACCACTCATCTCTCCCCATCTAGTTGTCTGTCTTACAACTCTCATTCTCCCTGGTTTCAGAGCCTGGGCTCTGTGTAGCCTAAGGTCTTCCCCTTTACCTTATGTCCCCGTTACTTCTTCAGTGACTTGCCTGGAGCCCAGAGCTCTCTCTCACAGCCTCTCTTTATTTTCTGGGGAGCCAGCAGTCAGCTCAGACTGGGGCCCTCTCTTCTGATTTTGCTATGAATGCTGCATCAGCCAATGTGACGAAGCCACCGTGGTTGGGAGTGCATGTACCTCCCTATAAAGCAGCCACAATATTCCTATCCTCTTTCGCTTACTAAGCACAGAAATGATGTTTTGGCTTCACTGTTGACTCTGTTACCTTATTTCTTACCAGTATAGACTGTGGTAGGGACACAGACTATTACGTATTGTCTTATCCAAACTTCCTCCTGAGAACACAAGCACTTGTGATGCTTACAGAAGTGTTCGTATTTACAGGTGGAGAAAATTTCACAACCACTATGAAGCCAACTACTTCTTTTAGTAAAAATAATGGTAATGAAAAGGCAAGTTTAGCTTTTGTACCAACACCTTTTCAAGCCACTGAGTTGTCTTAGTACCTAAAAGCACAGTAGAAGGGAATGAACTCCTTAAGTTGTCCTTTAAGGTCCCCATGTGTGATGTGCAGGTGTGTACCTTTGTCAGCCACACATCGTACACATATGCACAAAGACTAGTAAGTTTTAGAAATACGTTTTCTCTCTAAGCCTTACCTGTACGGCAACCGATGGAGCAGGTGGAGCATCTGTTATTCCACTGACACTCTCTAGAGAAGCTTCCCACAGGCTGTCAGAGCTCCCACTGTGTCTGCTGTTTCCTTCAGGCTCACTTAGAGCTGTATCTGCATCAGCTGTGCTGCTCTGGGACTTTACACACATTCTCAAAGAATCCTCCAGGATCTGTGTTTCAGAGGCAATGTGGTCAGCAGAGTTGTTCCCAGTATTCAAATTATGACTCTCAAAGTATGCAGCGGCATTTCCATCTGCTCTGTTGCTGGCTACAAAAGATGGTACTACTGGCATGGATCTTTGCATCGGATACTCAGAAGAAATGGTGGCCAAAGGTGTGTAAATGCTAGTGAACTGGGTGAGGCTCGGTACCATGTTAATGTACGCTGGCCGAGACTGAGTGATGCCAAATCCTTGAAAAGGAAGATATGTGCAGAATCCTGTGACCAAGTGTGATTGAGTCCAGTACGTTGGTTTGGCATCTTCAGGAGCTGGTGTAGGGGAAGGAGAAGCATCCTCACAGAGTGGTGTAGGAGAGTCGGGAGAGACCATTTCCAGTCTGCTGTCTTCCGAAGCTGACCCAGAAGAGCTATCAGAGTCCAGCTGAGGCTTCAGATCCTCGGCGGCAGCTAGTGTTGAAGAGTCAGCAAGCCCTGGTGTGGACTTCACATCCTCAGATGCCGCCTCAGACTTTACATCTGGTTGAAACTCCCTAGCAGATGGATTTAGTGGTGGCTTAACTCGTAAATATTCTCCCGTTTTTGAAATTTCTTCAACTTTAGATTTAATGTTTTTCTTCTTTCTTTTTTTCTTAAGTCTTGAGGCAACTTTTTTCAATGCAATGCAGTTGTCAATCACAACAAAGCGAGGACAGCCCAGGAGGAACGACTTCAGCCCTCCTGCTTTCTCCAGTATCTGTCGAGTTTCTTCAGGAAAGAACTCATATTCCTCAGAGAACATCCTGTCACTCATATCCAAGGGGCCGTGCTCTTCCAACAACTGAGAGAAGTAACTTGAAAAAATATGTTTACATTGGGTTACAACAGAAAGTACTTGTTTTAGTTTTTTCCTCCCAAGGCAAATGTTTTACTTCTGATACCAAGCCCTCCCAACAATCTAATCCAGGGGAAACATTGGGCTGACTGCAGTCAGTGCTACAACACTCAGAACCCCACTTGCCCGAGAGCTCAGTGGGGACGGAGGACCACCTGCATACCAGGCAGACTTTTCACAGACTGAGCTACTGTCCAGCTTTATGCTTAACATTTTGTTTAATGTTTAGAAAAGACATGTCTTCAAAGAGATCCTCCACATTTCCTGTTCTACTAAGCAGAAGGAACAGCTGACATTTCACAGCCAAAGAGGACACCATTTAACTCAAGAGCTCCTAGCAAAAAGAAAGAACAGCATCATCTTGTACTCTGGAGGAATGTTAATCTACTATCTGAAGTGTGACACAAAATGCACTTCATGCTTCTTACGTCCTGAAAAGAATTCCTAGGAAGTGTGTACATATCCAAAGTGACAAAACAGAGTTTCTTCATACCTTAGTGTTTCACGATCTAGGATCAGTTAATATGGCTATTTAGGAGAGATAGAAGCTAAGCAACCGACCACGGGCCACCCATTTCCATTTTTGCTGGATTTGGAAAGTTTTCTGATCTCCCAATATGACCTCTTCAAAGTCTTAGATTGTAAACAAGACAAATATTCCTGTATTTAACTAGAGGCAAGGAACTGAGCACACTACATATGACAGTATAAAAAGTAATACCGATAAAGCTAATTATACCAGAGCTACCAACATCTGCTGTCCACATGTGCAACATTTCTTAATCTGCAGTGTTTGCAGACGGATTTAAAAGATGCCACTGCAGCTGATGCCAGCACTAGGCTCCATCCCAGGAGTGCTCCTTAGAAACTCATTTTGTAAATGTCCATGGTTCATTTTTCTGACTGCAATCCTAGAATGATCACCTCAGTTGTTCTGCTATGTTTCAAGCTACAAAGTTGTATATGACTACTAAGTCTTTGAGTAATTAACACCACTAACTAGTATTAGGAAAAATTGTATTAGGAATAATTTGACTAAACTACCTAAATCATAAAATGCTGGAAACTGAAGAGAACAGTAAAATTAAATTAGGTCACCTTCCTCTTTTTAGGTGAAAATGCAAAGTCTAGAAAAGGTTAATTTGTAGTAATTATCTCAGTATTTCTCTATGACATTTTTCTACTCTTCTCATTCAGGGGAGTTCGGTGTTTGTTTTCAAATCACACACTGACCAACGAAAGAGACTGCCTTTTCAAGCTGTTATGTGTCTCCTTCTAACATACAGAGAACTACACTTTGTGATATGTCTTCCTAAAACTTCTGTTTGGAGCATAAGAAGATATAAACTCTACCTAAAGGTAAAAACAGATCAACCCAATTTTCCTCATAAATTTATTTAATTTCTTCCCAGTTGTAGTAGGAATTCTTTAAGAAAAGAATTACTGAAAGTGATACTCTTAAGCTTTGGTCTATGGAAGCCTGAAGCAAATTATAGAATATTTTAGGAAGAATCAACTTTGTAGCTATTTCTAAACTGCCATTCAAGAGTTCTCCTAAGAAAATTGATCAATATTTCAATTCAAGAAGAAAGAATCATAAAGTGAGACCTAAGACTGACTAGTCTCTCAGGATATTATGCGTAAATGATGGGGTTTTCAGAAGTTAGCTTTTGCATTAATTTCCACTAGATTTTATTCTGTGATTTCTTTCCTTAAAGAATCAAGTACTGTAAAACTTATTAATGTGAATTTCAAAATGGCCAGGTATTTGTAAGTTTACTGAGCTATTCACCATGTTAGTTACTCAAGTCACTCATATTTGACTATTAAAGTTCACATTTATCTTAGGGTTTTATTTCTGTGAACAGACACCATGACCAAGGCAACTCTTACAAGGACAACATCTAATTGGGGCTGGCTTACAGGTTTAGAGGTTCGGACCCTTATCATCAAGGTGGGAACATGGCAGTGTCCAGGCAGGCATGGTGCAGGAGGAGCTGAGAGTTCTACATCTTCATCTGAAGGCTGCTAGCAGAATACTGGCTTCCAGATAGCTAAGACTAGGGTTAAAGCCAACACCCACAAGGTCACACCTACTCCAACAAGGCTATACCTCCTAATAGTGCCTTTCCCTGGGCCAAACATATACAGACCATCAGAACATTCATACTTTGAATCCTGAAGTATCTCATATCTAAAGTTACTTAAGAAAAGCACATTCCTTTTTTTTTTCCCTGACCAACACAAAAGGAGTAGTATAGCGCTCTGGATTCTATCATTCTAGCTGAATAATCACAATCATAGCTGAATTGTCGCAGCATACAGGAAGCATTTTTCAATAAAAAGGCAACACGTCACTAAGCTACATAACCTGTCACTGCTGTTGTAAGATGGCAGACAACCTGTCAATACAAGGATGACATATAATAGTGATAGTGCTCTTTGTTAATCGAGTACTTGGAATTCATGACAACAATAAGACTATGACTGACTGGTAGAGGGGCATCTTCACTTGAAACCCTGGTTTCTTGGAGGCTAAGTCAAGAGTGTTGCAAGGTCAATGGCTAAAGGCTTGGTTCAAAGTGTCAGTAGCAGCAGCTCAAACCGACAAACCAGTTATGATCTGTACTCCAAATTTAGCAATTAAAAACCCCCAATAAGGGCTGGAGAGATGGATCAGTGGTTAAGAGCACTGATTTCTTCCAGAGGTCTAGAGTTCAATTCTCAGCAACCACATGGTGGCTCACAACCATCTGTTATAGGATCTGATGCCCTCTTCTGGTGTGTCTGAAGGCAGCTATAATTGTACTCCTATACATAAAAATAAATAAATAAATCTTTAAAAACAATGTCTCTAGCCAAAACTTAAGCTAAAATAAACAATAAATCTTTAAAAACAAAAAACGCCTCAATAAACTTTGTGAAATACACGGTTAAAGTTTTGAATGTTTTCCCAAGACACTGTGAGTGAAACAGTATGCATCTTAGTAAATACAACGCTCCCACGTGAACACTAAGTGAACGCTACAGGAACACTGAGCTACTTACTCATACAGAGTTGAACATTTCTGTTTGGGGTTAATATCCCACAGCTTCTTATTTCGGACGACATACTCGCTGCTGTGCTGGTCATAAAGAGCTTCGAATTCTTCCACATCTTGCCGAAGGTGGTCAGGTACTGCAAATGGCCCTGCAGAATCTGAATTGCGCCTGCTGTGTTAAAAACAATTTTGTACATTAACTTTTGGGAAGGAAAATTTATGTTGCACGTGAAGAGACTAGAAGACAGGGATATCAAATAAGCTACAGAAAAACGTGTAATCAAATTAAAATTAAATAATCGAAATAAAATCAATAATCTCAGTTTTGTACTACAAAAATTTATTACTAGAGAATTTACAGCAAAGCTAAAATTAACAGGCTGGAGAGTTGGCTCAGTGGCTCAGTGGCTCAGAGCACTTGTTGATGTTGCGGAGGACCCAGGTTCAGTTTCCAGCACCTATGTGGTGCTTTACAGCCATCCATTAACTCCAGGTCTAGGGATCTGATAGCCTCTTCTGACTGCTACAGGCACAAGTAGTACACAGACATACAGGTTGGCAAGACATTAGCACAACAAATAAAATAAATAAAACTTAAAAAAATCCCTACAGTTATAGTCAAGAAATGCTGTTTTCAGTAAACACTTCTATTTACTAAGAGCAAATTTTTTTTTTTCAGATTCCGTATTTAAAACATAAAAATCAAGGCCAGCAAGGTGGTGCACACTTTTAATCTTAACACTCAAGAGGCAGAAGCAGGGGGATGTCTGGGAGTTTAAAGTGTGGCCATCAAGTTTCAGGACAGCTAAAAGTATGGAGAAAAACTCTGTCTCAAAAAAGAAAAAAGAAACAGACAAACAAAATTCAACGCTGCATTTATCATAACTTACTGAAGAGTTAGAGACAAATGCAGATTTAGAATTATAATTGCTAATCACTTAAGGGTTAACATAAGACTAGTAATAAAAACATATCTTTAAAACATGTGTAACAGCAGCATGAAGAACAGGTGATACCAGAACCAATCCAAACTAAACAATACTTAATGAGAATTCAGTACCTACATCCTGCAGCGACAGCCTACAGGCTAAAGACAGGCTACAAAGGATGCTCAAAGAAACAGGGTCAAGGTAAAGACCAGCCACAGAGAACCATCCCAGGTTTTCCTCATCAACTCCTCCAGGGCCCAGAACCTGAGCCTAAAAAGGCTCCTTTGAAGAACAGAGGCCCTGAGGAAAAAGGAACCAGCAACCAGCACAAATGCAGAAAAGGCCTGGCAGAGCATCCACAGTGCTGGAGGCCAAGACGCGTGGAAAGTTTTGCTTATAGTATGTCATTACAGAATAAAGCATTTTTCATCAAAAACTTCTTGCTCTTGAGACAGGATCTTATTCTGCAGCCCAGAGTGACCTCAAATTTTTGACAATCCTGCCCCAGTCTACTAAGCTCTGTTTAGCCAACACATGGCATTAAGAAGGCTTTTAAATATATATTATATAAATATATTATTGTTTTTCAAGTTGGTTTCTCTGTGTAGCTCTGGCTGTCTTAAAACTCACTTTGTAGACCAGGCTATCCTCAAACTCTACCTACCTTTGCCTCCCAAGAATTGGGACTAAAGGCGCGTGCCCCCACTTCTGGCCAGCTCTAACAAGTCTTAAAGCCATACTATTAATACAATAATTCTGTTTTATGGGCAAAGAACACATATCACTAACAGAATGTCTCCGATGCTGGACAGGTGTAAAGAAAAACCACCTTTCCTTGACAGTTCTAAGAGAACAAGGACACTGACAAGTGGAGACACCTTGGTACAGTTTCCTTGGCATGGAATAAATAACATACTGATTTTCATGCCTTCTTTTCTCTTTCAACCACATGCATAAACTTAAACTCCCTTAAAACCTAAGGTCTGTTGGGACCTGGCCCCACAAACTAGTTTTGCCTGAATGTCTGGCAATGTGCATTTTGCAGAGACATCAAGATAGTCATCCTCCAGTCTGTTGTACATCGAGTTCCAGGACAACCAACGCTACGCAGAGAGACCTTGTCTCAAAACACAACAAACAAACAAACAAACAAACAAACAAACAAAAGATGGTCATCGTCAAAACAGCACTGGTTCACTCAGTGTAGATTTTCAGAATCATAGTTCTGTTTTCCTTTCATCCTCAGGCCTGAGTCATGAAAATCCTACCAGCCTTTCCCCATTCAGAGCACCTAATGAGCGCAGAGTTGTATGTATGCGTGTGTCTTTAAGACAGAGTCTAACTGTGTGGCTCCGGATGGCTTAGAAGTTATTTCATTATGTTACTCAATCTAGCTTCACCTTCTGCCTCAGCCTCCTGAGAGCTAATACTACCATGTCCAGTTTATTCATGTGGTATTACAATGGCTTTCTGATTTTTCTGATTTTGGCAGGCCACCCTGGATGGCTGTTGGTGAAAAGCATCTTTAATAAAGCTGCAGAGTTTGGTCCAGGAACTAAGAGCACTAGCGTCAAGCCCCAGTGCAGTAGGACCAGCACTCCAGGTGAGGATGGACACAGAGTAGGACCAGCATTCCAGGTGAGGATGGACACAGAGTAGGACCAGCACTCCAGGTGAGGATGGACACAGAGTAGGACCAGCACTCCAGGTAAGGATGGACACAGAGTAGGACCAGCACTCCAGGTGAGGACGCACACACATCTCCAGCAAGATCGAGGCGAGTCGCCTGGCCTGCTTCTGAAGTTCTGCTTTCTATAGTATTTCCATTCCTGCCGGCGTGTGCTCTTTATCTATAGTATTTCCATTCCTGCCGGCATGTGCTCTTTATCTATAGTATTTCCGTTCCTGCCAGCATGTGCTCTTTACTGTCCCTTCAGCATGTTCATTTCTTTCTTTGCAGGGCCTTTAGGTTTAGATTCTGGTTTAGATTTTAACACTTTAAAAGGACAAAACAGTTTGAGTGTGGGCTTCAAAACCAGAATGTATGGTTTACATGCTGGGCTTGTTATTTGCCAGCTTTTAATTGGGGGCATGTCACCTCACTATACTGTGTCTCAGTCTCCGTATCTATACGTATGACACAGAAACATGACTCACCCTCTGGAGATGAGTAAATTAATAAAAGAGTCCTATGTCAAAGTCCACAAACAGAAACTGGCACACATCAGTTTCAGTAAGAACTTTGTTATGATCTGAATGTTTGTGTCAGACAGCTGCCAGCACTGAATTCTTACGATGAATTTATGGGGCTACGTCACTCTTCCAACAGATGAGCACACAGTAGGATGGTGCCATCCATGAATGCACCAGGAAGCACGTGGCCTCTTTGACCCCAGACTTCAGGCTCCAGAACGAGAAGGAATACTCCATTACTTTTGTTTACTTTTCAGCTATTTAATTTGGAGTATATTGTTTTGATAAATTTCTAGTTTCTTGTTTTTTAATTAACTAATGTTTTAAAGTTTATTTACGTATATTAATGTTTTGTCAGCATATGTATGGTACTATGTGTGTGCCTAGCACTCTAAGCAATAGAGAGCTTCAGATGCATTACAACTGGTGTATGGATGGCTGTGATACACCATTTGGGTTCTGGGAATCAAATTCAAGTCCTCTGCAAAAATAAGCATTCTTAACCTCTGAGCCATCCCTCCAGCTCAGATTTCTACAGTTTTTAAGTACATTTTAAGTTTTTCAGGACATCTTGTCTTGGACAGCCCAAGTAGACCAAAACAGGTTCTTATTAGCTCAAATTAGAAGAATTCCCGCACTTAAAAAATGTCTTCATGCTTATTCACACAGAAAGCACTTTATAAACTGAGCCCCACTAATTATGCAAAATAATGAGTTTCGTTGTGACATTTTCACACATTCATATCACATATTTTGGTCTTATCTGTCTTACTATTTTACTCTAGTCTCTCCTTCCCCTATTCCTGTGACTTTAACACAGCTAAAATGAATTCTTAAGGCTGTAATTCCTATAGCCATGGCACTTACTCAAGATGGACTATCACAATGAATTCAGAGAAGGCAAAGGAAGGGAATGTGAGGGGAGGGGAGGGGAGGGGAGGGGACGGGGGGGTGGGAGAGAGGAATAGGCGCGAGGGA